>CM062804.1:1398331177-1398665238 GCA_031772625.1 Pinus tabuliformis
AAACATATAATGTTTTGAATCATAATTCAATAGTATTTGTTTGGAAAAGTATGTTGTTTAGGATGGCATGTGTGTAAAGGACATATATGACATATGAAATGTGATAATGGAATATGAATATGATATACATCATGAAATGTGAATATGAGGTATGAACATGAATTCCCCCTCCAACTAGAAATATGACAATGTCAAAAGGTTAAGCATTTTAAGGAATTTCATGACTAAAAATTAGAAAACCACATACCTTCACTTACCCTCAATGTACATGAGTTGTGGATGCTGAAGAGTGTGGCTTGCTGATGCTATTGGATCATGGAGTATGTAAACAAAGGAATTTGTATCTTCTTCTGTGTTCTCTTTGCTGATGACAAGGTTTGAATCTTTATTACTACTATAACAAATTGATTTGCTGCAAACTGTTAAAATGATATAGTCTTCAATCGTTACAACACTTGATGGTACAATTCTAATCATGCAAATAAATGTGTCGATGTTGAGCATGAAGAGAAGTCATTGGATTACTAACCATTGATGCATGTCATTAACCAATGAGAGGCAACTCACCATTAATGTCAATGAGCGCCAAGGTACCTAAGTACATCTTGCGAAGGGCAAATATATGAGCTGATGTCGAGCCAGTTGCAAGATCCAATGATCAAGGGACATTGGTGTATTCCCATGATTGCTGGTGATAGAGCCTATCATTAAGGCATACAAGCCTCAAGGTACTACTAAGGACTCTAGCCTTGAACCTAGATAATGTGCTGATGTCGATAGGCCAAGACTTGTTAGAAGGGAGGCCTTGAGGAATCCTCCATCATCTAACTCGAGCATGAAAAAATAATTTTGAAGGATTATGGATGAGAAATTTTGCAGTGGATTAAGGTTTATTTGGAAAAATGAAAAGGAAATGGAATGAATCAGCTTTGTAGAGGAGATGAATGTTTTTATTGATGGGTTATAGGTTAGTGAAAGTGAGGCAGGAAAATGACTGTGAAGGAAAATTTATTGACTGAAAAAGTGAGAATGTAATGAAGGTTTTATTTACTAAAAATGGAGGAATACAATGATGAATGTAAAGGGAAATGAGGTGAATGTTTTATTCACTAAAGAAGAATGGATGCAATGGAGGTACTGGAAACTGAAAGGCTTGCAAGTGATGGATCTAATCTGACATCATGTTCTCATGCATTGACGTTTCATCTTTGTTACTGATTTGATCATTTTATTATGAAAGAAATGTGGTCTTTCAGAGGATTTTCAATGATTTGATAGATACGATGACATTCTTCCCCTCGGCTTACCCAAAAGCATGTCCTCATGCTTGAAATGGGGTCTTTAAAAGACAATGTTTGCTTGCGGTCATTTGTTTATCTTCCTGGAACCTGCAAAGACTTGGTAATTTTTCTACAATGAAATGTAAGTTTATCATAAGAGAGAGGTGATCAATCTCTCTATTTATGATATTTACAAAAAAAACTGAGAATTGCTACTAATAAAAACATATTCATGAAGAAAAATAGAAAGAATTTATACCTATGTCAAAACTAGTGCCTCATTTTACCTGTTATATCTTTTCATCAATTTCTTCATTCTTTAACTGTTTCAAATTTTGATGATATCTTTCTCATTATGTAGATCTCGTCGAGATCTTTCCAACGACGCTTGAATCGTTGAAGTCTGATTTCATATGAGAAGGTTGTGCTTATTTTAAATTTGGGTTAAATAGTGAAGATTGTCATAAGGTTTCTCAGTTGCAGGATTGTGCCATTCCTGCATCTAAAAATCTTGTCTATATTCTTTGGCTAAGACATGGCATAAGATTTTCCAGTTTTTGATATTGTTGTCTTTTGTACCTGCAAGACTCAAAGAAACATGATCACATAAAAATACTTTATGAAACGAAAACACATGTCTACAGGATTCAATCTTCCATCTATAGGATTCTCTTCAAGGCATTTTGCAAAACAATAATCCTGTAGATGAAGCAGCGTTATCGTTCTTCTTCTTGATCCATTTTCAGTGTTGAAAAATAAGCTGGCAGATGGAGGGTGATTGTGTAATAGTGATGTGGCAGTGGGTGACATGGCAAATGGATGATGTGACATGTTGACTGTTTGACTGATGATGTGGTGATGAATGTGCAATATTGGCCAATGTTGTGCTGCCATGTGGTGGAAAAATTGTTGTTTAATTAATGTTGTGTCAAAATTGTAGAATAATTAACAAATTCTAATCCCCACAAGATTTGAACTCATGACCTTCATTATGCAATTTGAATGACTTACTAATAGATCACAAGTCACACTTAAGAATTTAATGGAATTTTGGAAATTTTAATTATTCTAAAAATGAAAATTGAAACAACAACTTGACAAGTGGCCAATCTAAATCCAAGATTTTTAGGAAAATATGATTCCAAAATATTTTCCAAATCATTTTTCATATCTTTTGAATTCATCATTTCCAATATTTTTAGGAAAATGGGATTCCAAAATATTTGCCAAATCATTTTTCATATCTTTTGAACTCATCCTTTTTGCTTAGAGAGTGGATTTTTTAAACTAATTTTTATTCTATAAAACCTTGGGAAATGTTTATGATTATATATATATATATATATCTATATATATATATATATATATATATATATATATATATATATATATATATATTTTTTGTTGCAGGTTGTAAGCATGGAGAAAATATCACTTCAAAAATTTTGTGTAGTAAGGTTTTTTATTTTTTTTTTTAATAATTAATTTTTTTTGTTATTTAATTATTAAAGTTTTTATTTTTATCAAATTAAAAAAAAAAATCATTGATTGATTTTTTTTTCTCTGCAACTTGGCAACACTGCTGGGTGGATGGCCATGGCTCTCTGGCTAGTCCGTTGGATGGCCTTGGCCTTGGCCTAGGCTGTTGGTTGCATTTAATTGAAAACCGTATTTTTTTCATGCAACCTGGGAAATAAGGCTCCAAAGAACCCTAAAAATCTCTCAAACAATAACAAAGTTTGAGGAAAACTCCCATGCTAAATATAATTCACCCCATTCTGAGAAAAATCTGAGTTTTAGATTTTTGAGACTCATTTTCATTTGGTCAGAAAATGCATTTTAAAAGTGACATTTTTAACCTCTGCACATTTGGCCTCTACTCAGATAACTGGCAGGTGAAATTCATTTTTTTTTTCAAAATCAAGAGAATGCACATCTATCTTTAATTTTTTTTAAATCATACATAAGATTTGCAACAATTCGTTTTGTTGGCTTGCATAAAAAATTTATTTGTTTAAATTTTCTTTATTCTCATTTTTGTTTTTGTCTTTTATTTATTTTTATTATTTCAAATTTGTTTAAATAAGGAAATCTCCCTTTTTTTTTAATTTACATGTCTTCCATTCACATATATATATAAAGAAACATTAATATTTTTTATATTCCTTTTGAAATTTAATGAAACATTTAAAAAAATTGTATGCTCCATTTTAAAATTTAATATATATAAATAAATAATATATATATATATAAAAATATTATATATAATATATATATATATATATATCTATATATATATATATGTACATTTTAAAATAAACAAATAATGAAAAAGAAGAATCTTTTTTTTTAACAAAAGATATACCAACATGAAAATTCTTTTTCTGGTCTTCTAGGTCACACAAAGCACAGGAGGAGAGCATACTCAATTTTTTATTAGTTGATTCCTCTCTTTTAAAAATTTGGATTAAAAAAAAAAGAAACAATCTCTTACCTGAAACTATCATTCCTCCACCTTCGCTTGGCTCCTCCATCACAATCATTTGTTTTATTACAAATTTTTTCTACCAAGGGATAGTAAATGGGTGGTTCTTACTGCACCACAAAATCTCAAATTTATCCTAAAAATCACAAAAAACTTGTTTTTTATTTGTTAGTCCTATTTTATTGAAAAAAAATCAAACATTTTCTTAAGTATAAGAGAATTTCCAATGCATCCATTTGCCCAACAAGATCATGAGTAGACTCATATCCAAGTTTGAAAAGTAAACCCTATTGAGTTTGTAGACATGATCATGAAGACTGACTAGTTGAAACCAAATTTGAATGTGATCTTTAGTTTTTTTTTATTTTCTTAAACTTTCATAGCATGAAGCTCTTCAGATCTTGTTTCTGCAATTGGTTTTTTTTTTTTTTTTAATGAATGAGGGTTCTTGATTTTAATGTTCTATGTTTTCTATACGCAAATTCAAATAAACTTAAATGAAAATGCCTAAATGCATTTAACCCTAAATGAAAATGACCTTAAAAGAAAATGTTTCCTAAACAATCGTCCTAACTTAGTTACATCTAAGTTTGCTTCCCTGACAACGGCTCCGAAATGTTGGGTGATTTAATTGTGTGTTAAATCCCTATTATTTAATTGTCAACTCGGGGGTTTTGTAAAACTTGAAACAAACCAAAATATAAGACGTCAGATGCAACTATAATAAGCTTTAGAAGATAAGTTATGGAAATTGAAGGGAATGCAATTATAAACTAATTAGAAGTGCATATTACAAATATAAAATTTAACTAAGTAATTTCTAATTCATTATGTAATAAGCAGGAGAAGTGGCTCCTAACTGAGAAGAACTAGATTTGTCATTATTCTAGAATACTACTTCATGAACAGAAATCAAAAACCACTAATGGACAATAGCTTAAGATGCATAAACAAATAATAGAAGAGTCTCCTAACTAAGGAGGTCCTTGTTCTTCTTCATTACAAATTCATTCATCATTAATGCCATTGTTGGAAAACTCAAAATTCATGAAATCACTTGAAACTAGAAAAAGAGAATGAATTTAAATTATTACTCATATCAAATGGAAGAGAGCCTACCTTAGACCCTTGTTTTTCCTTTCATATGATGATAAGATTTAAATTAAAATTCATTCATTAATAATGAAAAATCTTCAAACATCTAAGTAATTAAATGAAAATAAAATCTACAATGAAATAAATCTATAATGAAATAAAATGTTTCTTTGATCCTTTTAGAGTGAGCTCAATTCTCTTAAGAACAAAGTGACAAACTATTCCATAAATTCAAATACTACATTAAGTCAATTTATATCTAAAATTGTAGAAAGAAAACTTTATTCTATTCCATCATAAGTTAAGATACATGCTCCAAGAGTCCTCCTTTTGGAATGGAGGAGGTACTCCTATTTATGCAAAAACATAAGAAACTAACTCATTAATGGAGATCCACTAATCCCTCATATGGTTACAACCAATATGAGACACATATTCCTTTATCCATGATTTTTCTCCATGAGATATGCTTGACCCCTATCCAAAATCTCCTTCAAACCTTCAAGAGAATTCGAATTTGAGTCTTGGAGGCCACAAAAGAGTGTCCTGGAACCTTCCAAATCACCTACACATGTCACCAAACTCATTCCATCTTTAGATATAAGCAAATACATGTTATTTTTCTAAATTTTAATCATAAATTCACTTTAAATACATAAAATAAATAACTTTGGAAAATGAAAATATGAACCCATATTGTAATAAAAATATAATGATAATGTGATGAAATGAAGTGACAAAATGAGGATAAAAGTTAAAATGGAGTGAAAGTGTATGCTAATTTGGCGGCCCAACACCCTTCACGGATGAGGTATTATGTGACGTTGCTCCTCTTGATGTTTGTGATGTATTATTAGGCCAACCATACTTTTGGAAGCGACATGTTGTGTATGAGTCAAGGCCTCACGCTATTTTTGTTACCTTGGGAAATAAGTTGTAAAAGATACCAAAGGTAGCACTACCTACAGCCATCTCTTTGGTTACTGTAAAACAATGCAGTAAGCTCATTTCCAAAACCAGGAAATTTGTTTTCCTGATGATACACCCTTAGGGAAGGAAGAATATGGTGGCCATGACCTCCAGACAAGGCCCCTCCACACGACAACAACAGATGGACAAGGTCGTGGAGGAGTACGAGGACATCTTCACCTCCCTCGCAGGGGTGCCTCTGCACTGTCAGGTCAAGCACTCCATCGATCTGACCTTAAGTGTACCATTTCCCAATGGACCAATCTATTGGTTCTATGTTCTAGAGAATGGCCAAATCAAGAGGCATATTCAGGAGCTATTGCAAAAAGGTCACATCCAGTCGAGTTCATCACCTTGTAGGAGCCCGATCGTGTTGGTACAAAATAAGGATGGGACTTGGAGACTCTGTATTGACTATTGATTACTAAACAAGATCACTGTCTGGAATAGGTACCTGATCCCACAAATTGATGACCTTCTAGACCAACTCAAGGGAGCCAAATATTTCAGCAAGATGACTTGAATTCTGGATATCACCAGGTACCAATTAAACCCTCCAATGTGTGGAAGACTGCCTTCAAAGGTAAGGAGGGTGTTTTCGAATGGATGGTTATGCCTTTTGGGTTGATGAATGATCCTGCAACCTTCATGAGGTTGATGGATGATATCTTGCAGCCATTGACCAACCCATTTGTAGTGGTATACCTAGATGACATCTTGATCTTTAGCGAGAGTTGGGAAGAGCACCTCCACCACATCCGACAGGTTCTCCAAACACTGCGGCAACACAAGCTATGTGCCAGTTTGGAGAAATGCACTTTTGGCATGACCCGGGTTGAGTATCTGGGATACATTATTGATGAGTGAGGGGTGCAGGTTGATCCAATCGAGAACCAAGTCATTTGGGATTAACCAGCCCCAACCACTCTAACAGAGCTTCGCAGCTTTCTGGGTCTTGCCAATTTCTACCGCAGGTTTGTCTTGGGGGTCTCTCATATCACTTGGCCATTGGGTCAACTCACCAAGGGAGGAGCGGAAGAAAAAGTCTCTTCATCTGAATCTCAACAGAATGCATTTGTAGAGTTGAAAAATCGCCTCTGCTCTACACCAGTGCTCACATTACCAGACTTGCAACAACCATTTGAGATCGAGATAGATGCCTCTGACTATGCTATTGGGGTAGTCCTTACTCAATATGGGCACCCAATGGCATATCACAGTGAGACACTTTAAGACACAGTACAGAAGTATCCCACTTATGACAAGGAGATGTATTCCATTGTGCAGGTCTATCGATAATGCAAGCATTACATTTTGGGGAAGGAAATAGTCATCGACAGAGACTGCTTATCCCTATAGTTCATATAGACGTAAGGGAAGTTGTAGAATGATCGCCATCAGAAGTGGTCCACATAACTACAATAGTTTCATTTGAATATCAAGTACAAGAAGGGAAACACCAATAATGTTGCAAACTGCATCAGCCAACCGCCAATCATGGTGTTAACCACTGTGCTCAACTCTTGTAGACATGAGACTTTGATTGGCCACTTCTCTATAAATGTGACCCTGAATTTAGCCACACATAAAAGATTCTCTTGGAGGGTCAAAAAGTTCCATATTTTCACCTCTAGGATGCATTGTTATGCCACCTTGGACACCTTTGTGTTCCTTCAAGCGAGCGTGCCAAGATTATTTTGGAATCGCAATACAGTCGGGTCATTGGGCATTTCACGGTCAACAAAACAGTGGAAGTATTGTAGAAGTATTTCTATTGGCCGAATCTTCCACAAGATATTGGGAAGTACATCAGATCCTGCATTACCTGCATCGTTGCCAAACCAACCATCAAGACGCAAGGCCTCTATACTTCATTGCCTACCCCTAGTCGACCTTATGAATCCATATCCATGGATTACACGTCGGGCGTTCCTTCTAATAAGCATGGCAATGACTTTGTTTTTGTGCTCTTCGAGAGATTCTTGAAGATGGCCATTATGGCAGCCTGCAAGAAGAATATCACAGTAGAAGCCACTACTAAACTCTTCTTTAAGCAAGTGTGGTTACACTTTTGGGATCCCATAATCTATCATCTCAGATCAAGGCAATAGGTTGCTCAGTACATTTTGTTTCAGTCTCTGGTCGATGCTAGACACCAAGCTAACTAAATCCACAACTTTCCATCTCCAAACTGATGGCTAGATAGAGGTCGTCAACAAGATGATTTTACACATTCTACGCATGTACAACTCAAATCGTCCACACACATGGGATAAGAGCATCCCCTATGTCCAGCACAACTATAACCTAGATCTCCACAACTCGATTGGCCATAGCCCTTTTCAGGTGGGCTTGGGATTCCAACCACTATGTTCCATTGATGTGGCCATACCATTTGCAACTACTCAAGCAGATTTGGCTCATGTCTAATCCAAAGCTGACAAGGAGAACAACTTCATTGAGCACATTCGACAAATCCACCAACAAGTCCAGAACATTCTGGAGAAATCAAATGCTAAGTACAAGTAGCGACATGATCAACATCAGGTGCCACACAAGTTTCAGGTGGGTGACAAAGTTTGGTTGCATTTGTAGAAAGAACGCCTTACGAGAGCCTAGCGGAAACTTAGACCACTTCGATATTGTCCTTACACCATTAACAAGGTTATGGGAGACAATGCATTTGAGATCAACATTCCCCCATTTCTTGGCCTCTACCCAGTGTTCAATGTGGATTGCCTTCGACCATACTTCCCACCATTGCTGGACACATCAGACATTGCATAAGAGCTCACACCTATAGAGTTAAATTGAGACTGCATGGAACAAGCCACAATTAATCGGATAATGGACACACAAATCAAGAACACCCAACATCAATGGATCCAACTATATCGAGTAATCAAAGTAGGCCAATTGCTTCACTAGGGCAAGTGGTTCACCAGGGACCAAGTTCAATAGAAGCTTCCTCTTCTCATGGAGGAACTCAATGCAATGGGGACCATTTCTTCCTAAGGGGGGGACGAATGATCTACCTGAATATTGGTGGCCACTCACCTATTCCACTTGGGCCCCCACCATTGTTTCTTTCAGTTTTTCAGTTTCCTTAATTGTAGCACAATTTACTATTTTTGGTAGTTTTTCGGGTCTTGAACTTCTCGAGCTATTTTGAGGCCCTAAACAACGTTTTTGTGGGAAAATGATGGGTGCAGATACTAAATTACAACTTGGTATTCACTATCATAAGTTGTAGTCCTCGGATAGATCTTTTTAACGCGGTATCATATGCATCAAATGGAGATCGTATGCCAAAGTTACGACCCCAGGAAGTTGATGTACCAATTTACCCCAACAGGGCCCACAATTGGGTGTTTCATATCCTAGAGTTAGTTTCTTGGATGTTTGGGGTTTTCCATTTCTTCTAAAAAATAAATAGTCCCTCAAGCCTCATTGTAACACAATTAAGAGGCATGTAACCGCCACATCTCTTCTCAGAGATAAGCTACCATCGCCCGAGCTAGTCTTATTTCCATTCTGTTTGTAAGCATATTTCAGTATTTGATATTAATTAAATGAAGTGTTATTTCTGCTTCATCTTTGTATTTATGGTTATATCTATAATTTTTTGTGTTCCTATCGGGGAAAATTTTAGGGGCTAATGTTCACAGGTGGGCTAATTTTCCATGCTTTTTCCAAAAAAATATTCGCCAATTTCCATTTTTTCTCTTAAATGATTCGCCCAAATTTGATAGTACACCAATATTTTACCTTTAAAATCACCAAAATATTATATTGACTAATATAAAATCATTGGAAATCTAAATATTTCTAAAAAAATATCACTAACAATTTTACAATTTGCATATTAGGGACTAGTAAGATTCGCCAATGTTTCTAAACTTTAAGATAAATTTCCATCCTTCAAATTTTCCCTGGTTCCTATTTAAATTCAAATCAAAGAGCTTGTGCATTTGAGCTAAATGGTATTCCTACAACACCAAATTTTAATGCATTACCATTGGGATCGTATAATATGATTTTGGGCATGGATTGGCTATACCTTCATAGAACCAAAGTGGATTACTTCAACAAGGCCATTGAGTGTGTGGATGATGGTGGGGAAAAGAGGACTTTGCAAGGGAAGAAGAATCCTACATCAGTGAGGATGGTTATTATTATGCAAGCTAAGCGTATTTTCATAAAAGGTTGTGTGATGTTTGCTGTACACATTTCTGGTGACAAGGGTAAGGAGGTTGAGGATGCAAATGTGTTAAGAAGATACCCAGTTTTGCAGTAGTTTCAGGATGTATTTCCTGAGGACATTACAATGTCTCCACCTCACAAGGAGGTAGATTTTTCCATTAAGTTGGTGTCAGGGGTAGCTCCACATCAAAATAACCTTACATGATGACCACAACTAAGTTGTTTGAGTTAAAGTTGCAGTTGAAGGAAATGTTGGACAAGGGGTACATTAGGCCAAGTGTATCCCCTTGGGGTGCACCAGTATTGTTTGTGAAGAAGAAATATGGTACTATTAGATTGAGCATTGACTACAGGAATATGAACAAGGCAATGATCAAGAACATGTACCCTTTTCCTAGGATTAATGATTTGTTTAATCAGTTGAAGGGAGCAACATTGTTCTCTAAGATCGACTTGAGATTGGAATACCATTAGGTATGCATCAAAGAAGAGGATATCTTCAAGACCCCTTTTAGGACCAAGTATGGGAATTATGAGTTTTTTGTTGTTTCAATCAGTTTGAATAATTCTCCATATAAATTTATGTGTTTGATGAATAGTGTGTTGCGTCCTTATCTGGACAAGATTGTTATTGTATTCATTGATGACATACTAGTCTATTCTAAGAATGAGCAAGAACATGCATAGAATTTAGCAACAATGTTAAGGTTTCTAATACAGCATCATTTGCTGCTAAACTGAGAAAATGCAACTTCTTTCAGATGGAGGTACATTATTCGGGACATGTTGTCTCAAAGGATGGCATAGCAATGGATCCGAAAAAGATAAGGGCTATTATGGAGTGGGGAGCTCCTAAGAATGTCAATGATGTGAGATCCTTATGGGATTGGCAGGTTACTATAGGAGGTTCATTAGGAACTTCTCACACATTGCATATCTTATCACATCATTGCAATGGAAAGGTAAGAAGTTCGAATGGACATAAGAATGTGAGGCTAGTTTTGAGCAGCTTAAGTAGTTGTTGACACATGCACTAGTGATAAATATTGTGAATCTAGACAAGGAGTTTGTAGTTTGTATAGATGCCTGCAAGAGAGGACTTGGTCGATTTCTCATGCAATAAGGGTAGGTAGTGTGCTATGAGTCACGAAAAATGAATGAGCATGAGCAGAACTATCCAACACGGGATCTTGAGCTAGCAGTGATTATACACACATTGAAGATGTGGAGGCACTATCTTCTTGGAAGGAGGTTTACATTGATGAGTGATCACAGTAGGTTGAGATATTTATATGATCAATTGAATCTAAATGGTAGGCAAGCTAGATGGTTGGCTACCCTTAGTGAGTTTGACTTCGAGATCATATACATCAAAGGGAAGGTACAAGTAAATCATATAGCATTTATGAGATCTTATGGGATAAATTTACAGGATAGAATCTTGCAGGCAAGACAACGGGATGACAAATACATGGATATTATGCATAGGTTACAGGAGAGCACAGGTACAAGTACATGTACAAGTATAGGAATAGGTATAGTTACAAGTGATCGGGATGCAGACTATCGTCTCCAAGCAGATGGTTTGTTGAGGTTTAGAGAAAAGATCTATGAGTCGAATTGCAGTGATCTCAAGAAGCTTATCTTGAGGGAGTTTCATGCCAAGCCATCCATGGGTCATTCAGGATATCAGAAGACATTGATGGCAGTAAGTAAGTTCTAGTATTGGTCGAATCTAATGAAGGAAGTGGCAATATTCATGGCTAGATGTTTATATTGTCAGCAGGTAAAGGCGGAATGTAAGCATCTAGTTGGCTTACTATATCCTATAGTGAGTCCAGAATGGAAAATGGAGGTCATTTCCATGGATTTAATTACATGTCTTATGAGGACATTAAAGCAACATGATTCTATTATGGTCATGGTTGATAGGTTGAGTAAGGTAGATCCCTTCATCCTAGTAAAAAATATATGTTTAGCCAGTGAGGTAGCACATGTGTTCATGATAGAGATAGTGAGACTACATGGTGTTCCAAGGAAGATTATGTCAGACAAGGATGCAAAGTTCACTTCCAAGTTTTGGAAGGATCTATTTGCGGGCTTGGGCACAAAGTTGGTCTTTAGCACAATTTATCATCTGCAGATAGATGGATAGACAGAGAGTGTCAACAAGATCTTAGAGGATATCTTGAGGATGTACGTGATGCACCAACAAAAGAAATGGGAGGAATATCTTCCATCCGTTGAGTTAGCATACAACAATGGTTATCAGGATACACTAAGGATGAGTCCTTTTGAGGCATTGTATGGGCAGAATTGCAACACTCCCATCAGCTGGAGTGATCTAGTGAATAGGGAACTTATTGGACCAGACATGTTGGAAGACACAGAGCAAGAAATGCAAGTTATAAAGAAGAATCTGAAGGAAACACATGATAGATAGAAGAGTTATGTGGATCAACATAGGGTATTCAAGGAGTTTTAGGTTAGGGAGAATGCATATTTTCTCATCAAGCCCAAGAGAAACTCTTTGAGGATTGGTTCATGTGCCAAGTTGGCACCATGATATTGCAGGCCTTTTGAGATCCTTCAGAGGATTGAACTAGTGGAATATCGACTTTCACTGCCTCCAATAATGAAATTCCATGATGGTTTCCATATTTTATTGATTAAGAAGTATATAAAGGGTGTTGATCATGTTATTGATTAGTCTCTATTGCACGTGGAGCAAGGAGAGTTCCATCCAGAGCCTCAGTGCATATTGCAGTAGAAACATCTCATGATTAGGAACAGAGCCATAGAGAAAGTTAAAGTGCAGTGGAAGCACTTTGTGCCTAAAGAAGATACATGGGATATGGCACATCAGATGCAAGCCCTATATCCTCCATTGTTTCCCGATTGAGGCAAAGCAGTTTTGGTTTGATGTTGGTATATGATTGGCATATGTTTCGCTGATGTTTTGGTATATGTATGTGATCCAGGTGGATATTGGTAGCCACCCGCCAATTCCACTTGGACACCCACCATTGCCTCTTTCAGTTTTTCAGTTTCCTTAATTGTAGCATATTTTACTATTTTTAGCAGTTTTTTGGGTCCTAAACTTTCGGAGCCGTTTTAAGGCTCTAAACGACGTTTTTCTGGAAATCTACCGCCAATGATTTTTTACCCAAAATCGTCTTTTCCATCATAGTCCTTGGAGAGATCATTCCAATGGGTTATCATGTGCGTCAAATGGAGATAATATGACCAAGTCACAACACCGGGAAGTTGGCTATCCAATAAATGGTTAAATCTGCTAGAGGGTTATTTTTTTGTTCATGATTTTTCCAGTAGGGAAAATATTATTTTCACTCTTCTCAAAGTAGCCCCCCACGTCAAGGACTAGTAGGAAACCTACTGTGAGCAGAAGGATGAAAGTACAGGCTCACTATTTTAAGCCACACTCACTTGGAATTCATTCCATGTTGCCATCAAGGAGCAGTACTACCTTGTCAGAAGCTATGAGGGTCAATACATAAAGTGGACCACGTTGCAACAGGGAAGGGACCAAGATGTCCCAAAGTTTACCAATATTTTCCATACCCTTCGTACAAAGTTGGGTATCAAGGATTTAGAGCAGCATTTGGTACTCAAATACCATGGCTGCCTGCACAAGTACATCGAGGAAGAAATAGAATTCCTGCACATCTCCTTGCTTGGCACGACATACCGATATGCCATCAAGGTCGAGCAAAAGTTTAAACAGAAGAAGCGAGACATTGGATCTGCGAATCTGAAGCAAGGGAAAGGTGCCCCCAAACCATGAAACAAAGGACAAAGCCAAGGCGAGGCGGCCCAAGACAACCTACCAAAGCTACAAGCAAAGAAAATCGTCGTGAAGCCGAAAAAGGACACAAGAAAGTGGTGTGAGTTCCATAAGAGCTCTACTCACAACACAAGTGAATGTCGGGGAAAGCAGTCACTGGTGGCCGAGCTAAAGGTTTCAGAATCAGATGCATGTTTTGACTCTAAGTAATAACCCGACAAGGGAATGACAAAGGGAAGCATATTATTGATGCGGAGCCCAACGCCACCATTGCCACCACGAAGATCCTGTTAGTGTTGGTATCTTCATCCCTCCATCAGTGATCAAATTCTCTTGTTGCATTGCATGTTAGGTGTCTCATCCGATCAGTTGCATTCCATTAGGGTCATGGATCATCTGATGGTAGTGGCATATTATAAATTTTCCCTCATGATCTTTACCTGCTGGCCCATTTTCATACATTTAGATCATTTGCAGTCATTTTTTGTCTTTAAATATGCAAAAGTCATTTTTAGGGTTTTGTCAATAAGGTCTTGTAAATGCTCAATAATGGTCAGTAGGCACATGAGGAGGTCAAATAAAGTCTTAGCAACAAAATTTGAATAATCACATGCTCAGTGATTGATTTTTCCTCAAAACCTTGTTTTGAGGAAAAACAGAGTTTTTTATGTTTCATGTACAAATTTGATGTAATTTCATTTTTTTTCATATGTAATATTTTCAAGAGGTAGCCCTGGTCACCTTGCCAAGCCTCTGCCACTCCAGTTCCTGCAAAAGAAACAAAAGTTCAAAGCATTTAGTCCATCAAAGGCAAAAAGTAAGACAAACTACCCAAAACAGAGTTTGAAAAAACAAGTGAAAAGAAAACATTAGCAAAGTGGGTTTTCATAAGTCAAAAATTAAAACCATGGGTATATAAAGTGTATTCATGTCAAAGAGGTTCATTTGCATGCCAAAAGTGAAGGAGAGCAAGTGAATTTGTGTTTTCAAAAGCCAAGGGAGCGATTTTGCATTCAAAAGGTGAAAATTGTAGGCGCGGCACACCTGGGTCAAGGCGCAGTGCACTGAGCCAGCACGACACACACAGAGCACACTGCACGTTTAAATTCATAACTGGTGCAATGCACCAGAGAGGCGCGACACACCTGTCAAGGTACGACGCACCAGTCTTCAAGGCCTGAAATTCATCCAGATCTTCCTCCAAAACTTCCAAATTGCAAAATTCCTCATGGCACAAGTAAGTTGACACTCCAATATGCCTAATGCATGAGTTTGCTTCAGTCTTCTTGGTGATTCAATAGGGAAATATTGAAACCCTAGTTACTTGCACAGTTTGTTGAGAAAAACTGCCTAGGGTTTACAAATCACTGTTTTTGTTGTCTAAATCCTACTCCTATCATTTTCACTCCCTCACTTCATTTTCTCCCTCCCTTTTCATTCATACTTACCCATTCCCTATTCCCCATATCCCTAAAACTACTAACCCTAATCCCTACCTTCACTTATCCCAAACCCTAATCAACAATCCTAAACCATAAATATTATTCCCTAAACCCTTTCATTCCCCAAAAACCCTACCAAAACATCCCCAACCCCTCATACACAGTCCTCCACAGTCCTTATCATCAAACCCTATCTTTTAACAACAAATACCTATTGACACTATAAAATCTCTTCATACTCATCTAAGAAAACTCAAGCATTGGCAAACATGGAGTCAGATTCTTCTTATGACAGAAATGAGGAAATAGTCAGTGACTCTTCCAGAGAAATTCATGCACCAAGGAGACCTCATAAGAGTGGAAAACATAATCGGGAGGAGCCTACTTCACTTGCTGAGTTGTTGGCCTGCCCTCTTGCTGTCACATGCTTCCAACATCAATCTTGTTACCAATTTTGTGAGATGGTGGAAAGAGTCAAGTACCAACATGAGCTTGCCAGACTGTTTGTGCTCCATCTTCACAATGGCCAAGTCAATTTGGCAGGTGTGACATTCACCTTGACACCTGAGACTATAGCTCAAGCAACCAATATTCTAAATGTAGGTGAGCAATGGAATAAGGGGCAGCTGGTAGACATAGATCATTATGAGCCTTATATCAAGGTTGGTTTTCAGAGGCAGATTAGTAGAGTTTTCCCTTTCAGGTATCTTCAGGACACATATGCTCCATTGATGAAACTCATAATCAAATATTTCAGCTGTGAAGGCAGATTTTCTCGCCTATACACCTATCACATCAGATTGTTGATGCATTTTACTAGGGTGAGGATGATGAACCTCCCCTATTTCATTTGCTGGAATATTGAGAAGATGACCACACTGGTGCAAAGGAAGCCTCCTCATCAGCAATATAACATCATCTATCACTTTGCACTAATCAAAATTGTGGTTTTGCATCAGCTCAGTTTACTGAATGTTTCATGGGAGGATTTCATTTCACATGAGGTCTTCACAGGTCCACAAGTGCCCCCATCAGTTTTTCATGAGGCAAGAGAGCCTTCACATCGGCAAGAGGTACATGAGACACAAACCACCAATGTGCTAGTGTTTGTCACATACCAAAAGGGCACTAGAAGATTGTTTGCAGCAGCAAAATGAGTACTATCTCCACCTGGGGTGGAAGGGGTATCATTTCCTCCATCAGTAGAGCAGGTACAGGACAAGGGTAAGCAGCCATTACATGATGAGGGACCTTCAAAAGGTCAAGAGGCAGATTTCATTCTTATTCAGGATGATGACACTGATTTGATCTCAAAGCTCAAAGAGATCATTTGGGAACAACAAGATGACATTCATCACTTGTCTCTCAACCTGGAAAGGGACAAATGGATAATTAATTATCTTGAGCAGAGGAACAAACAGTTAGAGGATCAGCAAACCATCATGGAGCTCCAAAACATAAGAGAAAACCAACAAGCTGCCAAGAGGAGGAAAGTCAAGTTGACACCACTTGAACAAGAGATTGAAGCTGATCGTGAGTCTTGGCTTGAAAGGGAAAATATGAATTTGGAAAAGTTGCTAGAGAAGGCCAACAAAGAGAAAAATATGTTGAGGCACATGGCCTATCATTATTTGGCAAGAAACAAAAGTTGCAAGGCGAGAATTAGGACTTTGAAGGCCAAGTTGAGGAAAGCATTGACGAAGAGAAAAGAGCAAGACAAGCTCCAAATATTGGCTAAGGCTTCCTTAGCCTAATACAGCACTTGATGAAGGACACTCAACCCAAATTTCAAGAAATTTGGGAAACTTTTTGCAAATTTTGAATTTTTGAACTAAAAAACAGGTTTTTCTGCCTGGTGCGCCGCGCCACCTGGCGCGCACTTTTGCTAGGGACCTCCTTTGGAGGAAAAAACAAAATTTTTGGATTCATCATAAAAAAAATGAATTCCTGCACATGGCCAAGAAATTTTGACAAGTTTTAAGCAAATTTGCCATTTTATCCAAAAAAACTCTATTTTTCACCTAGTTTTTTTCTCAGTTTGAATTTTCTCTTCCTCATAGTCAAAATTATGGTGTAATTTGATGTAAATTGATGGATTTTGATGTAAATAAGCTAAAATTTCACTCATGGAGGTAGATTCATCTTGAAAAGGTAGTTTGCAACTGAATGAATTAGTCTCCTAGTTTTTAGAGGCAAGTTGTTCCACTGCCTACTTTTTAGCTCTCAATTTAGATCTTGTTGAAAAAGCTCCTAAACTTATGAACTTGACCCCTAAAGGCTAGGATGAGTTGTTTTTTGCCTATATCTAGTACTTTTTCAGTCATTGGTAAAGGTTGGACTTTTGTGAAAGCCTTGAGCAGCATTGTATATTCATCTCTGCAGTTTGGCAAAGGAATAGACCAGGGTTTGCAGCACTTTATGGGATTCTTGTGGAAACTTGATTTGGTATTGTTTTTCCTTCTGTGATCACAAGTTTTCATGTGTTTATGTATGCCATCATCTCTGTATTTTCATCTTAACTAAATGAAACAAGGATAAATGTATAATTCATTGATGTTTGTAGTGCTCTACCTAGGGTTTGTTTAGTTATTTATGTTTTCAGCTGTTTGAAGAGGATCCCTGAGACTTTCATGCCCTCTCCAACTCCTCACCAGTCTTAAGACTCTCCATCTCACTTATTTCAAAGTACTAAACCATTTGCCTACCTCGCCCCATAGAGATCTCTGCAAGACTGTGTCCATTCCCGGACCCAAATCTGCCTTTCACATTTGAGCCAGCAAACCAACATCAAATTCAATCAAACTTTTCTGAGCATATACCTAGCCTAAAATTAGTCTTTATATCAGTCATCTCAAGCTTTATTAGCCATATTTTTCCGAGATTGACCAGGAGAGAGCCCTCTCCCGACCTGGTAGGGCTAGCTACCAGGTTAAGCGTGGTTTGATGTTACCCTAGATCCTGCCTTTCTCAGCCTAAGGTAGATTTAGGCCCTAATAGATCCAAAAGGAGGAACCCAAAGATCCAGAGGAGGAGGAGTGTCTCTTCCACTCCTAGATGTGGGTAAAGGGCTCCCCGCTATAATTCATTGTCGATGGCGGGAGCCAAAACAACCTCATTTTGGTATAGGTCATGAAGCGATTGGGCTTATCGACCATAACACATCCACAACCGTACACCATTGGGTGGCTTCACCAAGGATGGGATCTTTGCATGAGCTAGCAGTGTTGCCTTCCATACAACATCAAGCCCTTCACGAATGAGGTTTTGTGTGACATTGCTCCCCTTGAAGTTTGTGATGTATTATTAGGACAGCCATACTTGTGGAAGTGACATGTTGTGTATGAATCAAGGCCCCGTGCTGTTATTGTTACTGTGGGAAATAAGTTGTACAGGATACTGGAGGTAGCATGGCCTACTGCCATCTCTTTGGTTACTGCAAAACAATGCTGTAAGCTCATTTCCAAAGTCGGGAAATCTATTTTCCTAATGATTTTCCATCAAGGAAAGAAGAGGATGGTGGCCACGACCTCTAGGCAAGGCCCCTCCACATGACAACTACAAATGGACAAGGTCATGGAGGAGTACGAGGACATCTTCAACTCCCCCGCGGGGGTTCCTCTGCACTGTCAGGTCAAGCACTCCATCGACCTGACCCCAGGTGCACCGTTGCCCAATGGACCAATCTATCGACACTCTATTCTGGAGAACGATGAAATCAAGAGGTAGATTCATCGATTTTGTAAGATTCACAAATTTTAAGAAAATCAGAAATGTGCTCGGTTATGTATGGTCCATCCTCACCATCAAACTTTAACTAAGCTAAGTGATAGAGAGGCTCATTGGGGATTGAAAATTGACAAATGGATAAATTGGAGAAACACCGTGGGAGAAATATTTAAGAATGAGCCATTTTGCATAACAGGTTCAATACAAACTTAGTGTGCACAACTTGTCATTTGGCCCTCCTTCTAGAACCATTTTGTTGATGGTACTGGAAATCCATCAACTAAGGGGGTCTCCCTGAGGTAAAGTCCCAATTAAACCTCACACCATTTGGAATAGGGGCCCCATCTAGGGTATCAGCTTGGATTCCATATATTCTTACGCATTTTCCTTAGCTCTAACTATCAGCAAGAGAGAGGAATGAAAATGTGCCTTTGAAAAACAAGGGGGCATGCTTGGTGAATGTTTAGTTGTATGTGTCTCAAAGTTATTTTACTACAGAGGGGGAAGAGTGATTAGCGTCTAAGAGAGAGGTAGTAGTACAACCCTAGTAGGAACACACATAAACAAGAGGAATTCGTTCACCATCCAACGAAATAGTCCACAAAGATACGATGGTCATTACAACCATTACATTAAGAAAGATATGTCTAATATCAAGTGGAATAGTCCACTTGGATGCGACAGGGATAATTACCATTACAACACATTCTCAATATGATAAGTAGAAAAATAACAGAAATAGTTCAACTAATTTAGCACAGATAAAAGAAAAAATGAATTACAAACATTCATAAAATAATCTTACAAATATTCATAATCCATGCATGAAGAACATGTTGGACATAACGATTTTGATATAAACTAAAATTTCCAAGACACATGTATACAATGAACACCACTAGCTCCAATAGTGGAGTGTTGGAGCCACTCCTTGCTCCCTAAAAGAACTAGCTCCTCTCTCTAATGCCTTGTGGTAGGAGCCAAGGTGAAAATTCCCTTGCTCATATAATGAGGGTGTATATAATGAACACCACTAGCTCCAATAGTGGAGTGTTGGAGCCACTCCTTGCTCCCCAAAAGAACTAGCTCCTCTCTCTAATGCCTTGTGGTAGGAGCCAAGGTGAAAATTCCCTTGCTCATATAATGAGGGTGTATATATAACCAATGGGGAGGTGATGCTTCACCTTCCTTGTGACTCTTTGACTACCCTCATGACTGTTTGACTTCCCATGAGGACTTTACATGACTCTTCATATTTTTTACATTTCCTTCGAACATCCACTTTACAATACATTTATCTAATATTGAATTATATATTCCACAAAATGATGTGGCACATGATGACTCATGACACGACATGCCATGACATTGATGACGTGGCAATGTTAATCCATTCTTTATTATTTAATTCTTTATGTCTTCTCGAAAATATGGTGCATGTTCTTAATTAGGGGAATTTTGAGATATAAAATGGACCTCCTAAGGAAATTTTAGAATAATATTGGAAATAATAAAATAATATTAGATTACATCATCAAATTTTAGAAGGAAAAAAGAAAAAACTACTTTTTCAACTCGTATTTTCAACTTATATCTCTATGGGTTTACTCAAATTTCGAGTGGGAGTACTCATTGGATGCAGAATTTGATTCCTCATCCAAGGAGTACCCATGTTGACTAAATTCGATGGACCCTGCTACACGAAAAATGAGAAATACATGAAAAACATGATTGCAATCACGTTTTTTCATGTATTTTTTATTTTTCATGTAGCAAGGTCCATCGAAAGTATGCAACATGGGTACTCCATGGATGAAGAATTAAATTTTGCATCCCAAGAGTAATCCTGCTTGAAATTTGTGTAAAACCTTAGGGAGATAAGTTGAAAATACAAGTTGAAAAAAGTAGTTTTATTATTTTATTATTTTTTAATCTTTTACTTTTTTACCCCAAAAAAGGTGAATGATCTCCCATGGTTGACGTCATCATCATAAATTCTATTGGTTCTTATAAAGTTTTCTTTGGTTGTACATTTTTCTTAGGAGGCCCATTTTAGACCTCAAAATTTCTCTAATGCTTCTTCCTCCTCCTCATGACTTGAAGATGAGGAGTCTTCCATGTGATCTTGATCTTTCATCTTCTGTTATAATCCGATATTCCTTCGTCTTCTCACCTTGTGATCATCTTATCTCTTCAACTCCATATGTGTCTTCTAGCATGTCCTCCTTATCCATCTCCTTCTTTATCTTCTTGCCATTACAGATAGAGTACCTACATCTACAATCCACTCATGACAAGACGACATCAGTCTGATAAACCCCTAGTCTACAAATGTGGATATTGATTGACTGACTGAGCTGGAACCGGGTGATGGGATGGGAAAGAGGCTCATAAACTTTACAATTCTATAGCTTAGGAAATTAGGGTTGAATCTTGAGCCTTAAGTCTATGCAATGCATAATTAAGGCTAGACTGAGAAGGAAAACTGTGCAATCTGGGAGCTCAGTGTGACAGGATGAGGGGATGGGAACTGGATCAGACTATTGCACAGTTCTAGAGGAAAAAGGAGCCTAGGTAATCACATAATTTCATAGTTCAAGAGCTTAGGGTTGAGGCTTGAGCATTAAGACTATGCAATGTGTAGTACTGACTGGGAAAGAGAGAGAAATGCACAATTTCGGGAGTTAGTGAGCGAGGATGAATGGATTTTGCATTGTTTCATCCAATTGCATAGTTCTTGGAGGAAAATCAGGTCTAGTGAATATGCAGTTCCGTAGTTCAAGAGTACAGAGTTTGAGCTTGAGCTCATAGTTTGTGCATTGCGTGTTGGGGCCAAGTTGGAGGGTTGATATGCACAATTTTGGAGTCTGAGGCTCAAGATTGAGCATTGAAACTATGTATTCCATAGTCCCAGGAGGAAAGAACTACACATTGTGCAGTGTCAAGAGGAAAGGTTGCATCTTGAGTGTTGGGACTACACAATGCATAGTTCAAGAAGGCCAGATGAGGCTAAGTCACTGGGAATTTACAAAAAATTGGCCAAGTGTGGGATCAATAAAACTCATGTGAATAGCGATAGGACTTGATTGTGATTGCACACTTAGACATTTGAAGACACATTATATATCATCTTTAAAACAAGAACACATACTTCCCTTAGTGCGACAACTTTTGCGAAAACTTACGACAAGTGCGACACTAAAGATACACTTTGTGATGATAATGACGACACTTGTGTGACAATCCTTAAAACTTTGGAAATGAGTGTGACAAATTTATACATGGTAAGATCAACTCATTTGCACAAAGATAACCTCTTGAAAAACCAAAGCAAGATTATGTACATCGTGAGACACTTAACATGCGAAAGACGACGATTGCTACAATGCGAATGACAATTGTGATATGTGAACGACATTGGAAGTAACACATCCCAGAGAAAAGATAACATGAAAACGACATTAATTAGAGTAAAATAAAGTGAAAGCCACAACCGAAAACATGAAAATGAGACTGACGAAAAAAATGTGTGCTGAAGCGACAATTCCCAAAACTCACCGAAATAGAAATACAAATGTAGTTAGAAGTGAGAAATTGTCGATGTCAGTGTGCACTCACTGTCGACATTGATTGGACATTGCACATGCATAGTCTTGATGGACCGTTCTATGCTCATTCAAGCTTGTGTAAAAGATTGCACCCAAACACTTTTTGTGGACTGAACATGTGTGAGAAAGTGATTTCAGCACTTCCAATCGAAGAAGGGAGCCCAAAAGCATCACTCACAAATAGGTGACTATGGAACGGCTGATCAAAATATCCATAGTAGTCTCCAAAGTTTGAGTGTAGGAAATTTTTCGAGGGTGTTTGTTACAATAACAACACAAACCAATCAAAGAACTTTGTATTTTTGTGTCAAGAGGCGCTCTCCAACACAATATGGAAAAGATGTTATAATTTCATATCCTGTCCTATTAAACATTTTGTCTCGGACAAATTACATAAGAATAAAAATAAATAATTAATAATTAAAATAAAATTGGGGTACAATAATCAATTTTCCGTTGGAATTTTTTGAGCTCCTAGTTTTCACAACTCATGATTTTCCCATGGTATTGTGATGTAAGAAGAGAAATATATAATACCAACCTAGATCCATCTTAACTTTGGATATACCAAGCACCGAGAGGGATCAAATCTCTTGAGCTGCAAACTTCTTTTAGAGTGAAAAGATATTTGATCCCTTTCGATACATGGTAGACACAGAGTTAAGATGGGTCTAGGTTGGTATGCATTTAAACCAAGTATGAAAGTGTTTTCTTTATTTTCAAGAAAAATCATTATTATAATAAAACTAATGTCATATATATACTACCAACCTAGATACATCTTAACTTTGGATATACCAAGCACCGAGAGGGATCAAATTTCTTTAGGTGCAAACTTCTTTTAGAGTGAAAAGATATTTGATCCCTCTCGATACATGGTAGACACATCGTTAAGATGGATCTAGGCTGGTATAAATTTAAACCAATTACGAAAGTGTTTTCTTTATTTTCAAGAAAATCATTATTATAATAAAACTAATGCTGTATATATACTACGAACCTAGATCCATACTAACTTTGGATATACCAAGCACTGAGAGGGATCAGATCTCTTGAGGTGTAAACTTCTTTTAGAGTGAAAATATGTTTGATCCCTCTCGATACATAGTAGACACAGAGTTAAGATGGATCTAGGCTAGTATACATTTAAATCAAGTACAAAGTGTTTTCTCTATTTTCAAGAAAAATAATTATTATAATAGAACTAATGTCAATTGTTGTTATCCTAGGTGGTTGGGAGGTAGGAACGGAATCCTCTCAGACTAGGATCAATTCCCACAAGTGACATGATTTTTATATCGATATATATATATATATATATATATATATATATATATATATATATATATATATATATATATATATATAGATACATACATACATACATATACATATTGTTCATGTTAAATATACAACCTTGTTCTCGTGAAAGAAAAAACATAAAAAAACAATTTAATCCATTTGATTATGTTCAAATAGGATTTAGTGACGTTTCAAGATATGTTTAAGGTATTTATGTAATATTTGAGATATGTTTAAGGTCTAAGATATATATGGAATTTTGTTCTCAACTCATTTTTTAAATTATGGAGTGTGTGTTATGTGGCGAGGTAATTATATTTTTTATATTTCCTATAAAATATAAAAGAAAAAAATAAGGTTTTTCTTTTGAAAAATAAAATAAAATTAGTGCAAACTTGTTTTGTGATATATTTTCCGTTTCTTTGTTTAATTTTTTAAATACAAAGTAAAACCATGGGTATAATTAAAAAATTATAAAGTAATGAATCGACTCATTGGATTGGGTTTATGATGCTATTTAAACTAAATAAAATAAAATATGATAATTTCTAAAATAGAGGTTATAAATGAAATATTTAAAAATTTGTGTATGCTAAATAATATTAAAATATATATAACTTAATGGAAGTAGTTTTTGTGTGGAATTTTCTTTCCTTTATACTACACACGGAGAATTCTATGTAGTTGCAAATCACCAACATACTACTTTATATTGCAAAAGTACGAAGATATTATTTCAAGAAGTTTTTTCAAATAATAATAATGGATTATACTATATTTATCAATAATAAGTAATGGTTATTAATAACTAAATTTTATTATTTATAAAAAATATTATTTTAAAATTTAATTAAAAAATACTAGAATTTAAAATAACAAAATGAAATAATAAATAACAAAAAATAAAATATTAAAATAATGAATGAAATGCTAAGAAAAATAAAAGATGTGCAAAATAAAAATTTAACAATTATGTCAAGTTTTATAGAATATATTATTACAGTGAGAGGTGTTCTACAACTCAATATGGAAGAGATGTTGTAATGCTCTTAGGGATCGAAATTGAAGTTGTAAGTTCCTGTCAAGAGCCCTTTAGATTGTCATAGAAGTGTAGACAATTATTTTCCATGCAAATGAAAATTAACATTGAAAATTACTTGTTAGTATTGAAATGAAAATTATATTATATTTTTTCATTTGAAGGGTGAGGATTTTATAAATGTTGTACTTGTCATTAATTTTATGTATTTTTTAGAAATAATATATCATTTTTCCTTTACAATAAAAATAAATAAATGTTCAAATTGAATCAGCCTTGGATTTACCAACCATCTGTAAGGTATGTGTCGAAATCAAAGTCAATGTTATTAACACCCATGGATTTTTTAACCCATGTTATTGGCCCTGGTATTATGCTGAAATCTATTTTTATAGGGGTGTGACTTTGCGAGTAAACATGATGTGGGTGAAAAAGAAAGAGGAAGCTAGTGAAATGTAATATCTTTCTCATGTTTGTTGTAAAACAATCTACTAATCCCTTTCGCCATGGTTTATCCTTGAATTGGATTTTCCACATAAATATTGCGTGCACTTTATGAGTTAAAAATCTTATTTAAATCTTATGTGCAATGAGTTAAATATTTTTTTTTTTCAGTTTAATTTTATACTATCCCAAACCACCCTAAGAAAATCTTCTTCTATTGTTTCATAGTTTTCTCTGGTAAGGTATGGAATGATGATCTTAGAATTTAGATGTGACTTCATTGAATTCTTTTGATTTCATGCATGCCATTTTTTTAATAAATTATGTTACATAAATTATGGATTTGACAATTTCTATAGATTATGTTATGTGCAAGTTGTTTCATATAGATGTGAAATGCAAATTTAGGCCAGTGTTTTGAAATATTTTTGTCATATTACAATCAATTTAAAAAGTAAGCAATTATAACCCTTAACCAACATGCCTAGATTTACAGAAAATTTTATGAGTTTACGAGTTCAATTTCTTGATTCTTGAGTTTATGAGTTTTAGATGTATATATTGTGGATGAGTTGACTTGCATAATAATGTCAATGTTTCTACATTTCATGGTTGATTTTTTTGTGAATACTTTCTTGTTTCTTGTTCTTTTTGTTTGCACTATCTAGTCCTACAAAAGTTCTAAATAGATGAAATATAAACTAAATTTATCATAATTTATATTTATGTTCACAAATTATAATATTTATTTTAGAGGTCAAATTTAGAAGCCCCCATATGTGTAGTTGGGATTAAAAAGTTTGTATTTCGACAATCCAATCAAAGTTGTATTAGGGAAAAAAATCATTCCAATTTTGGACTCTTATGGACATAAAAATGTATTGCCCCTTTTAATAAATACTTTAATATATGAAAATTATTATGTACGAAGATGAACTTACTCTAATTATCTAATATATAAATAAACAAAGTTTGAATATTTTTGAATTGTATATTTTGAAATATATTAGTGAGTGTTGTTATGATATATTTATTTGAATTACATAATTTTAACCATTAATATTTGTAATTTAAATATTATTGTTTTAGAATAAACATGATTCCAAACAAAATATAGAGATCAATTTAGTGTTGTAAAAAAAATACTTTTATTTTTTAAGAAAAGGATTTTAGACAAATCTTATCCCAAAAAAATAGAAAATATTTAAAAATCGAAAGTTTAACTAGGATAAATAATACTTTGAAAAGATTTTAATCTTCACATTTCAAATTTTTTTAATAGACTAACATCTTAGATATATTTTAATCGAAGTATCACTCCCTTTTTTTCACTATTGTAGAATCAACTCCAAGTTCAATTTAAAAACAACTGAATTTATTTTTTATTATTTAAAATTATATTGATAAATAATGGGTTATATTTTGAAAGAAATATTGTTAAATACTTTAAAATTAATAATCTGTAAATTAATCATTTTATTTATGAAATTTTAAATTATTTTTAAGCTTCACTTCAAAATAGTAATTAGTTTTAACTTGTCATTATAGAAGGGTTAAATAAATTTAACTCTTCAATATGAAATATAATTGTTCTCTTGAAATTTGATCATTATTTTATGTTATGTAAACATTTTGAATTGGGAAAATTATATAAAAATGAAAAATAAATAAATTATTAATTATAATTATTAATTAAAACATTTTGACTCGGTCAACTTACATAAAAATAAAAACAAAATAAAATTAATAACTATATTTATTTTTTCTTGTCGATCAAACTACTTTTATTAATTCTTCAAAAAATTACAACTTATTTGCAATGGATTTGCTTCTTTCTCAACCTCATTCTGACAAAAAAATTTCCGAGGAGAGAGGCAAAAGCTGATAGAATAGTGCCAAAAACTATATCATGTTCCGAGAAAAAAATGCACAAAGCCCCCAAAATACAAATAGAATACATATGTAACCCATTACCATCAAGGATTATGAGGGGGAGCAGGAGCCTGTCGAGCACTAAAATGGTCTAGGGGTTTAGGTACCACATGTACATGTAACTACAGGTGTTCAATCTTGTCCTCAATCCAACCCAGCCACTCATGAGTTTGTCTTTGACTCTGTCTAAGCAAATTTATTCTATCCAACATTTTCCATTGACTGTGTTGTAATTCATTCATGAATTCTATCACCTTGTTCTGATATTCATGCCTCTATTTCCCTAGCTCCATCAGGAGTGTAGTAACACTCTTCAGTTTCCTATCAAGGGACTCCAAAGATAGTGCCTCATCTGCATGACTAGGTGATGACACATTTTCATGGGCCATTTCACCCTCAAAAACTACTTCGGCACCCCCAACACCTTCTTCTATGCTCGCTCGTCTGTTACGGCCTGCTAGGTCTCCACGTGGTCCCCCACCATACCGAGCATGCCCCATTTGTATGAACATCCCTCTATATGAACCCAACTGTGGAGACCAGTTCAATTTGACCACCCAAGTGCATTGACTTAATAAGGGAGTCCTACTACAGAACTTGGTGGAATAATAATTATCAGACCCTACAAAATGAAACCCCACTGTCACCAAATGTGCACCCTGAGGGTAGCAGAAATGTCACTTGGTCGTAGTCCCCCATGCAACCAAAGAACTAATCATTCTAGGATGGAGGCAAAGCATTAGAGGTAATTTCAGCCTAAACATGGCCTCCTAAGGAAAAATCAAGAAATTCATAAAAAATACCATGTAGACAATTTTTTAATATCAATTTTATTTTATTTACATTCCATAATATTTATGAACATGAGATCTAATAAGAAAATTTAATGTATTTTTCTAATTTTTTACTTTTATTGAAATCCCTCAACATATGGAACCTTTATTAAAATAATTGTCAATATATATTTTATATTTAAATATAACTGTCCTTATTTATATTTTATATTTAACTGTCTATCTATATATATATATATATATATATATATATATATATATATATATATATATATATATATATATATATATATAACTAATTTTTTTGGTGTTTTTTTAACGACATTGTCTACTGAAGCCACAATTTTGCCCGATATGTATCTTTTGGCTGGAATCTAGTAATTTGTCCTTTCTGGAATACAAATTTTAACTATTTGACTATTTTTTAAAAGAATCTTTGTTGTTTAAAATGCATTTTTGAATGCATAAATGGATTTAACACCATGAAAAACCCTTCGGTCACTCGAATTATGCAGATTAAACAATGTAAACTCGAGTTTTTAAAATCTCTGTCGGATTTTTATTAAAATTAACCAGAAAAAATGTCGTGAAAAATCTCATTTCGTCTATAAGTTAGACTATGCCATATTTAACTATATAAATATTTTATGTTTAACTATATATTCTATATTTTTTGGTTGGAATTCGGTAATTTGTCCTTTCTAGATTACGTTTTTTAACTATTTTATATTTAACTATAATTGTATTTTATTTTTAACTATTTAACTATAATTTTCTATATTTATATTTTATATTTAACTATTTATGTATTTTTTATATTTAACTATTTGTTTGTGTTTTTTGGGGCATGGTTATTATTGTCAAATGGGCCTATATTTATAATTTATATTTTTTCACTAATATCAATATTTACATTGCATTAATAAATTTTTCAATATTATAATTCATATGGGTAAGGTAGGTAAATAACATTAATAAAATATTTCACGAATACCCAGATTAATAAAAATATATTTCACCAATACCCAAATTAATAATAAAATATTCCACGGATACCCAAATTAATCATTTTAAAATTATTTAAGACATCTACCTCTTTTCTAATTTAAAGAGTTTTGATTGATTTACATATTATGACATGGAATTTTCTTGAATATTTCATGGGAAATTTTTGGCTAAAATTTTCTCTAACGTGCTGGAGACATCAAGCACCCACATTTAACCTTAATACAAACAAACGAAAAAGTTTCGCAGCATAGACCAGAAGAGACTATAAATATCCTATTAAATTCCATAAATCACAAATACGAAGAGACCCACAAAGACATGACTTCCACCACACCCATATTTCCAATTACAGTGAAATTCCTAGGGCTTACAAGGAGAAATGTATTACTTACCAAGATAACCAATGAAAAACACCACACCTTTCGAGCTTTTGCAGCAAGGTGGTACTGTAGAATTATGTTCTACACCACGTCTAACCAAACACATGATAACTCACCACTATACCGCTCTTCAAGGTCCCAAACCCTGCAACTCAGCACACCAAAACAACTGGAGGACCAGACCCTCCACCCTGTATGAACTTTCCTCTTTAAAAGAATCAAACTAGGGGGTGTGTGCAGGTTGGAAGCATGTGCATACTCAACATTCGCCTTTCCACCTTTCAAATATTCCATAACCAAAAAAATAATTTTCGAAGACGAGCCACCATCCAGATTATAGCCACCTTGACTTGCCTCTCGAAGCTTCCATGCATCCTTTTCTTATTGCACCACTTGTCACTATCTTTCATAATGCATTGTGAGTATATCCTATGGGATTATTGACTCCCCTCCCCCTCATTTATCCTGCCCCATTCATCCACCCCCATCAGGGTAATAATTATAATTATTAATTATTAATTATTAATATTAAAACCATCATAGAATCATCTTAACTTCAGATCTATATATCCCTCAAAGGGATCAAATCTATCAAGGTGAAAACATTTTCTCAAGATTCACACTCAAAAAAGACGTTTACACTTTGACAAATTTGATCCCTCTCAACACTTAATAGCTTCAGAGTTAAGATGAATCTAAGTTGGTTATTCTTGTATTCTATAGATATTATCGTTGATTATAAGTTAAATCTATTTTATAATGATTACTATTTTTTTTAAATATAAATTAAATAAGATATTTACAAAATGTAAAAATACTTATAACATTTTTCAAATATAAATTTATATTTTATAATTTATTATGATGTAGTTAGGTGGATTTTATATGATTTTAAATACTTTTTTACATAAACTAAATAATTGAAAATTTCTATATATGTATTATACTAAAATATAATGTTTGTTATTGGTATTGTATGTTAACTAGATAAAACATTTTTAATCATTTTTTTATATTTTTGTAATGTTAATTTAGCTTTGAAATAAGTGAAATGAGTTTAGTACACAATGGGGATTTTGGGTTGATGGATTTTGGAAGGCCAAAGTATATAATTATTATTATTTTATAAGATCTTATATATATATATATATATATATATATATATATATATATAGATAGATATTTGTTCATGGATCAACAAATATTTTTTCTAATACATAGAATTTGTTGATTCTATCATGTGGTTTTTCCTAATACATTGTTTGTTTTTCCATATAAAATTCATAATGTTTTGTTCTTGTCACTAGTACAAAATGAGAGATTAGTGACTATGTGACTAAAAAAATTATAATTATTTCAAGTGAATTACTACTAAATTTGAGAAATTTTAAGTTAACGAATTCAAAACGATTAACTTAAATGACTAATTTAGTCTAAGGATAAAATATACGACTAGATAATAAGTGACCCAACTAAAAGTGACTAACTTAAATGACTAATTTTTTCTAGGACTAAAATATATGACTACATAATAAGTGACAAAATTAAAAATGATTAATGTAAATGATTACTATAGTCCAAGAATAAAAATATGACCAACTAACAAGTACAACTACGTGAATTAGTCATTTATGCTAGTACTTTTTAATTGGGTCACTCCGGAAATGGAAAATTACAATTTTGATACTGAATTTTACATTCACTAAATTTTAACACTACAAGGGTCTCTGAATCCATATGTAGTGTTAAAATTTAGAAACCCCTTTAAGGGTGTCTCTAAATTCATCTGCAATGTTAAAATTTAGGTACATGGATTTAACAACCCATTAAATGGGTCTATGACATGAGGGCTTCACAGGAAAAGAAATACTTCATATTGGGGCATAAAAAATTGGAAAAAATGGAATAATATATGGAGAGGGTAAATACTTTTTTAATATTACATAGACACATGTGTATTATTAAGGTACTTTTTAGATGGAGGACAGAAATATGCGGGATGGAGAAGAGGATTTCATGCAGGTGGGTTTATTTTGGTTGGTCTCTCCATTTCCAAAGGTAAGTCTACAAATTACTTCCCTAGACCAATCATAAGTTCAATTACCAATAAGTTGGTGGGATCTTTCACTAGAAGACTCTCCAATTTCATGATTTTAAAAGATAAGAGACATGATAAATCACTGGACGATGACCTCAAGCCACACCATAAATATGTTAAGATCTAAGAGTTCGCCTATCCTGCCATGTTACCACTACTTTGCAAATTTGTAATTGATTATCCAAACGTTTGTGACAACATGCCCAATGGACGTTTCTAGCATTTTTCAACCAAAATTTTGAAAAACCCACCTAGAACTTTGATATCTAGCCTAAAATCTTAAAAGCATAGATAAAATCATATAGAGAGAGCCCTATCTAAAGCTGGAAGGGCTAGATCCCAACTTTAAAAGTGGTTTGTGGTTACCTTTGTAGTTTTCTTTCGCAACCTAGGAAAATTTCAAAGCGGTAACATTCTAGCGACCATACTAGGGCATCGAAAGGTTTGATCTTCCCCAAGAAAGAGTATCAAGTCTTATATTTGATTGTTCAAGGTGCACAATAGTCAGAAAGATGTGAAGGCTAAATCATTCACTGAGCGACTCCATTATCAAAGAATCCAGATTGAAGAATGCTCATGGCAACTCCATTGGCTGAAACATTCAAAGGTTAAAATTATCATCTAATTTCTTTCAAAACAAAATAACAAGGTTTGTGGTAGACCTTATTTCTATTGAAAGTTTCAAAGAATACTAGGATGTTTGTGATGATGATCAAATGGACGAAGATTTCTCCAATTTACTTATTATTTATTTGAGGGCATGAAAATGTAGCTTTGAAGCTAAAGCCAACTTTTTAGAATACTTTGCTAGAAAACTTGAGAAGGACATTCAGATCTTAAATGTTTGAGTTCAGTTTTGCAATTTTCAAGATCAAAATCAGTTTTTTGATGACCTTTTACAAATGAAAGTAGGGTCTGATTTAAACAACACATATGAGGAGTCTAATTTTGACAAACAAATTACATAACTTCTTGATGATTAGTAAATGAAATATGTTTTCTTTGATCCCATAACTGTCTATATAGATGAATTGTTCACTACATAGTTTTGATTATGTTTCTACTGTGAAAGAAAATTCTACAATAAGGTGTCATTGTACTTACATTTTCCAGTTTCCATTTTTCTAAAACGTAGTATGAGAATCACATCAAGTATGCAGCTACTTGATTGGTTGTTTTGGAAATTTTCTATTGCTTAATTTTTTAGGGGTATAAGCAACCTAAAGTAGGGGGGAGTGTGAGTAACCTCAACATTCTAAGCATATTTTTCAGTTGTATTTTTCAAACTTTAGAAGCAAAGTTTTTAGTTTTCAATGTATAGTTCAGATTCTAGTTTGAAGAATGTATTTGGTTCAGTTAGAGGATTGGAACAAATTACCAGTTGGGTTTCAATTGTAGTGGTTTTAGGGCAAAGCATGTTGCAGGTTTGGGATCAAACCAATGGATTATGCTACTATTCTACAGTGTTCTTGGCACCTCACAGAGAGAATTCGATCCCCATTGGAGCCATTGTTAGGGTCCTATAATATAGGTAATCAAAGTTTGTCTATCCAGTTATTTATTTTGGGAATTTGCTGGTCAATTTTAACCTATAAATTCACCAGGTATTATAGTCTAAATTGTCTTTCTACAAAGGTATTGAATTGGTTAATTCATTGAAAATATGTGTGTCAAAAGAGGTCCATTAGTCTTGATTTGAATTGGAAGGTCCCTGAGGGGTCAGCATTGAGGTGTCATGATTTAGTTTTCAGTAACCCTTTCCATTGCTAAAGGACGAAATGTCTCTAAGTTATTTTTAATAGTTTTTATTTTAAATGAGATTTAATTTTATAAAATTTATATAGTTATATTTTTTATAAATTTATTTATTTAAAACATTAAACTTAATTTTAAAAATAAAAAATCAACCCAATCTCGAAACTATAGGAACCACATTTATTATCATGCTAAATATATCAGCCAATAATAAATTCTCGAGTCAAAATCCAAAAGTCAAATTAAATTTATGACCCCACCCCGCACTTCATACATTAAACTTCCCTAATCTAAATGCCTCGAGATGTGTGAATAATTAAATCAATGGTTTTTGATGGATTTCGGGGGGTTACCTATTCCATTTTTTCAGTCATATGTTTATGAAATGAAACTAAGGTAAAAGGAGGCTGAGTAAAAATGGAATTTTATAGAGAAGAGAAATATTATTTTCGTTATGGTATAAAGAGGAGAAATGCACAGAACATAAAATTTTGATAAATACTTATCCAAATATTTTACAGGAGTAAAAGGGGAAAGTAAAAGATACTTTATCAACCATGGAAAAACAAGACATGGTTTAAAAAAAAGAACCATGGGAAGGAAATCAGTCGATTGTTTTTATAAAATATGTTTATGAATCCCATTTATTGATCATTATATAAAATCAGGGAAGCAAGACATGGATTTAAAAAGCAAGACATGGATTACAAAACAAGAGGATGATTTATAAAACCATTTAAAGAAATATTTTGAGATTTTATTTATGAAAGTCATTTACAGGTTTAAGAAAAATATTTGGAAATATTTATCATAATATTTTCTTCCCAGATATTTTGCGACAATGATGAAGTATTTAAAAGATAATGAAGGCAAAGACTATGGGAGAAAAGGTCCACACATAATTTTGGTTTAACTCCAAAATACAAATAATTCATTGATTAACTAGGTGGAAAACATAAACATGCATGCAATTATTTTCATATTTTTGATTCAGAAATAATAGTCAAAGGGATAGATAGTAGATATAGGTGGTAGAGTTAATCAAGTTTGAAAGGGTAGCTAACAGGTTTTATGAAAAAAACTTCAACCACTCTAGAATCCAAAGCAGGGGATCATCATTAATGAACCAATTTCTAGATTTGAAGGCTGAATATTTTCCAGCAATTTGCGATTTCCTGTAGCTTTCCAGATTTTTTTTATCTTTAGTTTATTGTTAAACTTCTTTCCAGAAATAAAGCAATAATCAACAACAACTTTCACCTAAAGATTCAATAGAACAACTGCATTTATCCAAAATTCTTGTTTTTTAGTTCTATTTCAGAAATATCTATATCTTTGTTAGATATTATTTTTTAATCAATTCCTTTTTGGAATCCAAAGTTAGTTCAATATAAATTCTATAAATATTTTGTAATAAGGCTTAGAAAGGGTTGGATTATGTATGAAGAAAAGAGCTCTACCTTGATGTAGGTTGTGGATTGTACTCAAAGTAATCAATTTTCAGAAATACAGAGGCAGTTTTCTTCCAAGATTCTTATGTCAAACAAATGGTGATGTGTTCTCTCATGTCAAAATGTTATTTTTCTCAGCTTCCATATGCATTTCCCTCCTAATTGTTGCAAGAATATTTAGAGTTGAATTTACTTAAGTGTACTTTGTTGTGGCTAGTTTTAACAGTCTTAATGTTTTCCTCATGAGATTAAATATAAAATTATTTTAAATATGGTTTATATCTAATTGATCATCTATTTTTTAATCTCATCGACATCATAAATATCTTAAGATCCTAGAGTTTTCCTACCCTTCCCTATTACAACTACTCTGTCAATTTGTAATTGATTACCTAAAAGTTTATGACTCCATGCCCAATGGACTTTTCTAGCATTTTCAACCAAAATTTTGAAAAATCCACCTAGAACATCAATATCTATCCTAAAATATTGAAAGAAAAAAATTAAATCATAGACAGAGAGCCCTCTCTGAAGCTGTAAGGGTTAGATCCCAGCTTTAAAAGTGGTTTGTGGTTACCTTTGTAGTTTTATTTCTCAGCCTAGGAAAATTACAGAGTGCTAACATGCTACATCCTTGGCTACGCATTTTGAGGGAAGATGTCATCCTAACATTTATGATACACGTGGACTACAAATTTATGAATGGCATGGGACTTAAATTATCACGCGTCCGGTACCATAAACAATGATTCTAAATATATCCAGTTTGCTTGGGAGTTAAATGCTCATGCTACACATTATTCATTTCGCTAGTTAACAGTTATCTGGAATTACACTACTTTCATTGAGCTCTAGTGCCGTAAAATTAGATTTAAGATTATTGGTAGAAAATTTATTAAGGAATTATTAAGAACATTTGTAATGTGTCAGAGCCTCAATACCTTTTAGCGGAATATATTTGTGCAATGTGTGCTTTGTGTGAATCGAGCTAGTCTTCTGCACTTTGGAGGTATCTTGTGTGTTCAAAGGATCTATTTTATTTTATTGGCACTGTGGCCCTCACTCAAGGTGGAATTCCCATATCTATACCTACATCTAGGAGAAGACTTTTCATAGGGTGTTAATATACAGTTCGGGGGAAGCAGATTGCTAGATTATACCAATGAAAATGTGGTGAGTTTATGATGTCTCCAGAACCATGAAAATGTGGGTTAAATTTGAAAAATTCTAGGTTAAGTTTTCGCAAAATTTCAAGAGACGATGACTTCGGTTAATGTTTCAATGAGCATGTTCTCTATATGTTGTGTTTGTTAAATGTGGATATTAATATTGATACACCTTTTAATATGGATCTGAAACTCATGTTTGATGAGGTTTTTTGAGATCTCCCTACGAGAGAACTATGGTTTAATTTTTTATTTTATTTCTTAACAAAACATTATGGAGTTTGTGGGTAAATGTAAAAATAACGCCAAACTTTTAGTGTTAAATTGAGGTGGACATGTAATTAAGTCAAATGGGATCAAACATAAATAGTATCAATGCAATGTTGCGGGGTCGTGTTTCGATGGTTTGAATGAAATCTTGTTGATTGATGAGGATCAATACTTCTAGTTAGTCTGGTAGATGTAGACTAGTAGAAACTAACTATAACTAAGTCGGAAGTCGACCCATCTTTCCATTTCCACAAGTCTTGTGAGCAAGATCCTAACCCTGACTCCATATTGTCGACTTTGAAATAGTTGGGGGGTTCAGGGTTCTATTAGAATAAACATCTAGCTAGGGAAGAAAATAACCCTGACCTTAGTCATGCCCGAGGCATAGACATAAGCATATGTTAATTACTAAAAATAGATGTTCACACTGGATTGCAATGACTTTTAAATGCATTATTTCATGCAAAGTGAAAACTATTGGTCAAATTTATAGGAATTAGGAACGAAATAGAGTATATTCAACTATTTATGGATTGAGGAATCACGAGAATAAAAGAAGCATGCTTGCATGTGAAAATGTAAAAAATATTTATAACAAAATTACAATTGGGATGCCCGTTGATAAATGTCAGAAGTCGGAAGTCGACCCTTCTTTCCATTTCCACAAGTCTTGTGAGAAAGATCCCAGCCCTGACTCCATATTGTGGACTTTTAAATAGCTAGGGGGTTTAGAGTTCTATTAGAATAAACATCTAGCTAGAGAAGAAAATAACCATGACCTTAGTAAGGCCCAAGGCATAGACATAGACATAAGCATATGTTAATTACTAAAAATAAAATTAAAAAAGTGGTGTTCAGACTGGATTGCAATGACTTTTAAATGCATTATTTCATGCAAAGTGAAAACTATTGGTCAAATTTAGAGGAATCAAGAAACAAAATAGAGTATATTCAACTATTTATGGATTGAGGAATCACAAGAAGAAAAGAAGCATGCTTGTATGTGAAAATATAAAAAATATTTATAGCATAATTACAATTGGCATGCCCGCTTATAAATGTTCCCACACACAGAAAACAAGTTAAAATATGAAGTTATTTGAAATTGCAAGGTAGAAACTCACCACAACTAATAGAAATTTATTCAAAATACAATATTGTAGGGAATTTTATTTAATAATCGATTTAAAAACTCCATGTTTTTTTGTAATGTTTAGGATGAAATTTTTCAACATTTTAACTTTCTAGAATTTGCAAAGTGGGAAGTCGACCCATCTTTCCATTTCCACAAGACCTGTGGGCAAGGTTCTGACTCTGACTCTAACTCCATATCATGGGAAATCATGAGCAAGGTACCAACGTTGAATCCATATCATGGTCTTTTAGATAGTCGGGGGGTCGGAGTTATATTGGCATAAACATCTAGTTGGTGAAGAAAACAACCTCGAGCTAAGTCGGCCATGATGCATAAGCACAAGCATGTGTTAATTATATAAAAAAAAATTGTTCACACAGAACTAATAGAAATTTATTCAAAATGAAATCTTCTAGAATTATTTTTTTAATAATCAATATAAAAACTCCATGTTTTCCTATAACGTTTACGAGGAAAATTTCCAGCGTTTTACCTTTCTAAAATTTGTGATGTCGAAATTCGGCCCAGCATTGTATTTCGATAAGACCCATGAGCAAGGTATCAACCCCGACTCCATATCATGTTCTTTTAAATAGTCACAGAGGTAGAGTTTTGTTGGAAGAAATATGTAGTTGGCAAAGAAAATAACCCCAAAATCAGTCGGGCCTGATGCATAGACAAAAACATGTGTTAATTATTAAAAATAAATAAAAAACAATTGTTCACACACAAGTAATAGAAATTTATTCAAAATGAATTCTTGTAGGGGATTTTGTTTAATAACTAATATAAAAACTCCATGCTTTCCTATAACGTTTACAATGAAATGTTTCAACATTTTTAACTTTATAAAATTTGTGAAGTCAGAAGTCAGCCCATCTCTCCATTTCCGCAAGGCCCATGAGCAACGTCCTGACCCAAACTCCAGATCATGGTCCTTCAAATAGTCAATGGGGTGAGAGTTCTATTGGAATATACATCTAGCTGGCGAAGAAAATAACCTTGACCTTAGTCGGGCCCAATGCATAGACACAAGCATGTGTTCATTATTATAAATAAATAAAAGAACAACTTTTCACGTTGAATTGCAATGACCTTTAAATCCATTATTTCATGCAAAGTGAAAACTATTAATCAAATTTATAGGAAGAAAACAAAGAAATAGAGTATATTCAACTATTTATGGATTTAGGAATCACAAGAAGCAAAGAAACATGCTTGCATATGAAAATATATAAATAGTTATAGCGTAATTAGAACTACCATGTCTACTTATAAATATTTCCACACGTAGAAAACAAGTTAAATATGAAGTTATATGAAATTGCAAGGTAAAAACTGACCACAACTAATAGAAATTTATACAAAACTCAATCTTGTAGGGAATTGTTTTTAATGATAAATGTAAAACTCCATGTTCTCCTATAATGTTTACAACAATTTTTTTTAGCATTTTAACTTTCTAAAATTTGCGAAGTCGACCCATCTTTCCATTTCCAAAAGACCTGTGGGCAAGGTCCCAACCCTTACTTCATATCGTGGTATTTTAAATAGACAGGGGGGTTAGAGTTCTATTGGCATAAACATCTAGCTAGCGAAGAAAATAACCTCGACCCCAGTCAGGCCTGACACATAGACATAAGCATCTCTTAATTATTATAAATAAATTATTCACATTGGGTTGCAATGACTTTTAAATCCATTATTTCATAAAAAGTGAAAATTGTTAGTCAAATTTAGAGGAATCAGATAAAGAAAAAGAGTATATTCAACTATTTATGGATTGAGGAATCCCAATAAGCAAAGAAGCATGCTTGCATGTGAAAATATAAGAATATTTATAGCATAATTATAATTGATATTTCTACTTATAAATGTCCCCACACACAGACACCAGGTTAAAATATGAAGTTATATGAAATTGTAAGGTAGAAATTGACCGTAACTAATAGAAATTTATTCAAAATGAAATCTTGTAGGGAATTTTATTTACTAATCAATATAAAAACTCCATGTTTTCCTATAATTTTTACAACAATTTTTGTTCATCATTTTAGCTTTCTAAAATTTGCGAAGTAGGAAGTCATACCATATTTCCATTTCCACAAGACCTGTGAGCAGGGTACCGATCTCGACTGCATATCGTGGTCTTTTAAATAGTCAGGGGGTCAGAGTTCTATTGGAATAAACATCTAGTTGGCGAAGAATATAACCCTGACTTCAGTTGGGCCCGACATATAGACACAAGCATGTGTTAATTATTAAACTAATAATAAAAAATAATTGTTCACACACAACTAATAGAGATTTATTCAAACTCCAATCTTGTAGAGAATTTTGTTTAATAATCAGTATAAAATTTCCATGTTTTCCTATAATGTTTACGATGAAATTTTTCAGTATTTTGACTTTCTAAAATTTGCAAAGTCAGAAGTCAGACCATCTTTCCATTTTCACAAGACCCATGAGCAAGGTCTCTATGCCGACTCCATATCTTGGTATTCTAAATAGTTGGGGGGTCAAATTTCTATTGGCATAAACATCTAGATGGCAAAGAAAATAACATTGTCCTAAGTTGGGCTCAACAAATAGACACAAGCATGTGTTCACTATTAAAAATAAATAAAAAATAATTGTTCACACTTGATTGTAATGACTTTTAAATCCATTATTTCATGCAAAGTGAGAACTATTAGTCAAATTCAGAGGAATCGAAGAAAGAAATAGAGTATGTTCAACTATTTATGGATTAAGGAATCACAATAAGCACAAAAACATGCTTGCATGTGAAAATATATAAATATTTATAGTGGAATTAGAACTAGCATGGTTTCTTATAAATGTCCCAACACACAAAAAATAAGTTAAAATATGAAGTTATATGAAATTGCAAGGTTGAATGTGACCACAACTAAGAGAAATTTATTCAAAATGTAATATTGTAGGGAATTTTGTTTAATAGTCAATATAAAAGCTCCTTTTTTTCCTATAACATTTACGACAAAAAATTTCAACATTTTAGCTTTCTAAAATTTGTGATGTCGGAAGTCGGCCCTTGTTTCCATTTCCACAATACCTATGGGAAAGGTTCCAACTCCATCTCTGACTCCATATCATGGTATTTTAAATAGTCAGGGGGTCGTAGTTCTATTGGCATAAGCATGTAGCTGGCAAAAAAATTACCCCGACCTCAGTAAGGCCCAACACATATACATTAGCATGTGTTAATTATTAAAACAAATATAAAAAACAATTGTTTACACTCGATTGCAATGACTTCTAAGTCCATTATTTCATGAAAATTGAAAACTATTAGTCAAATTTAGAAGAATCAGACAAAGAAGTAAGGTATATTCAAATATTCATGGATTGAGGAATCACAAGAAGAAAAGAAACATGATTGCATGTGAAAATATAAAAATATTTATAGCAGATTTACAGTTGGAATGTCTACCTATAAATGTTCGCACAGGAAAAAAACAAGTTAGAATATGAAGTTATATGAAATTGCAAGAAACATGTTTCCCTGTATTTACAACATTATACACCGACGGCATAGGTGGCAGCAATAGTTGTCTTGGAAGTGTTTGTATCTAAGGAGATATTCATTGAAAAGGGATTTGAATTAAAAATTCCAATACATTGATTTAATTATTTTATGTTTTGGTTTTTCTCGGAGTGTGTTTTTGTCTTTTAGGCGGTTCAATTTTATTTGACATTATATTTCTATGTATGAGTTATTTTAGTATATTTTTCTTTTATGTTTGTGTTTTTCTAGTGCATCTTGGTCGATTTTATTTCAAACGATACTTTTATGTTTGAGTTATTTTGGTACATTTTTTTATTAGTTTTATTGGACATTTTTTATTTTTATTTTTTGAAATCAATTTTATTTTAAATTTAAAAATTATTTATTTAAATTACAATTTTAGACAATGTACCCTATATATATATATATATATATATAATCTTGTCAAAAAATATACAACCAAATTAATTAAAAATGTATATAAAATAATTAACCTCTTTTATACTTTTTAACTATTTTATCAATTTGTATTTAAAATGCACCTTTCCAATATATTTAGAATTTGGTTTGTAATATGATTTGTATGAAGATCTCATTTACTTTGTTCGTTGACCATCTCTTCTTCTTTTTTTCTAGTAATTTTTAATTATATAAAGAAATGAAATTATTAAATTTTATTTCACTTTTAGTTTAATTTTATTAAGATATTTTGTGAATTAATTATTTGAAATATTGTATATATATATATATATATATATATATATATATATATATATATATATATATATATATAGATATCACAACATTTTCATATAAAAAAATAGATATATCAAAATTTCAATAATGTTGTATTCTTTATATTCTTTACATAATGCTAAAATGCTTTATTATCGAATTATAGAGTAGGTATTGTTTTTCTATATAAATAAATATAGTACTAAATTATTGTTGAAGTTGAAACTAGTCTCCATCCATTGTAGGTTTTAATATTTCAATGTCAATATGATAATTAATTTGATCATAAGTTGTTTTTCCTATAATTTTGTGATTTTTATTCTAGGTATTTCTTTTATCATGTTCTTTTGCAAATAACCCATTCTCCTAGATTTCTCATGGGTTGTGTATTATATTTTTGTTCTACTTACAGAATGTTACAAATTGCCACACTAAGTCACTGAATCCAGAAACTAAAAATACATGGATGATGTGAAGGTCATTTCTAGGTAAACCAACTCATGAATAACATGCCTTACTCTAGTCCTTTTTGAATTTTTTTGCTTTACATTCATACTAAGGTATTTTCTTCACGAGACAAATTATGATATATTGATTTTTGCACTAGGTGGCTACAAGGTCTCCCTATGTGCTTAGGCTCAATATTCAAATCTTTATGGGTGTCTAATTATTTACATAATTACAACAACTATCAGCACGATGTAAGCATCAATTGTAACCTAGCAGCACCCTGCATCTTCTCAAATAGTTTTAGGGTATGTTTTGGTTAGGATGGAGATTATTTTGATATGTAGTGAAGTATAACTATTGTTCTTGTAATAGAGCAATAAAAAAGGCAACATTCTTTCATGAACAAGTGAAAAATGCATGTTATCAGATATCAAGAAATATATACATGGTTATCTTTAGTGTGTTATAGATTACATTATCTCAGCTACCAAGATTGGAGGAAATTTCATGGCTTTCAACCATTGCAGCCACCATTTCTTTTACATACTCTTCTATTGGGCTCAGTCTTAGCATAACAAAAATTGCAGGTTTGCCCTTTTTTCATATCTCTCTTTGTATTTTCTCATCAAATTTAATTACAACTATAGAGATGGTATTTTATGATTCATATATGAATACAAAGTAAATTCACTAACATGAAGTGAATATAAGGATCCTTACAGATAAAAAGCATCTGTATGCAACCCTAATCGGAGTACTTATTGTTAAACTTTCATCAACAATGAATACAAAGTATATCTTCCAATCATTGGGCAACATTTCATTTTCCTACTCATTTTCCATAGTTCTGATTGAAAAAGATGCAAGTGTTAGAAATTCTGTTTACTTTCATGTACCTATTCAATGCTCATAAATTTCCTATTGTTGACTTTGCAATTATGCATTGTGCAGGATACCCTCAAATCTCTCCCACCGAGAAATAAAACAATGGAAAACATGATGACTATGATATCTGTGGTGATCTTAGTTATACTCTTCTATATTCAAAGATTCAGAATCCAAAAAGTTGGTTACTCATTTTCCCCTGCTATTTTGATATGGTTCTTATTTATTGCCTTCATTGGAATCTAGAGTATCGCTAGGCATGATAGTACCAGTTTGAAAAATTCATATGTAACGAGGATATCATTTTACAAATTCCTGAATTAAATTTCAAATTTTAAGTAAGGAAAAATTATATATGCTCTATTACTATTCACAAATCATAAAATGCGGAAAAAACAAAAACTATCGAGCAACAATGCAACAAATAAAGAAAATTAGGTAAAAGATTAATGAGATGGACGATCCTCTACTAGAGAAAGTCAACTTCAACTCATAAAGAATTTGTTGTTGGTAACCTAGTTCTCAAATGGGATAAAATCCATAAAGAGAAAGGTAAGAATTCTATGTTTCAAAATCTTTGGATTGGTCTTTTACAAATGTTTTCAAAGCTTGATCCAGTAAATGGGAAAATTTTGAAAAGATGTTTTTTCATAAATTAAAATCACCCAAGAGCACATGTAAATATTCCATTTTAACAAAGATGTTGGTATGCTTTAAAAGATATTTTTTTATTATTTTTATTTTTTATTTTGTTTTCAATTTTTTATACATATTATTTCTTTAGTTGTAGAATTACAACTATGATTACATACTTCAAGAAGCACATGTTTACCATATATTATCTTATATTTTAAAATAAGTTACAGTTAAAGGACAAAGTATTCTTAAAATATCACAATTCAAAAGATAGTTAATGTTATTTTAACTCTTGCTTAAACTTTCTATAGTATGGAAAATGATAGATTGGCTATTTTATGTTATAAAAGTTCAATCTTCTACAAATAATTTGAAGAAATAAACCAAATTCTCTCAAAAAAGATGAATACTATGAAACATAATTTTATTTTATTTTAGGTCATCAAACTATTTTCTATCAAAGCAAGTCTCTTAAAAAACACCACTTTTGTCACTTTTCTATATATGATAAATGTCAAAATCAATCATAAGCTAAAAAGTGAGAACATGAAGTTTTACATTAAAAGGAAAATGAGCAAACCCATCAGAGCTATGAACGCTTGCTGATAATGGGTCGATGTTTCTAATCCAACTAAAGGGGATATTTGTATTCACCAAAAGTGAAGAAATTTAAAGTTTAAAAGAGAGATGCATATAACGCAAAGTAGAAAAAACTTTGATCAATATTAAAATCCTAAACTTAATGTTTGTAATTTTAGATTATGATTGAATTAGAAGGTTCTAAGAAATATAAATAAATTCATTATTTTACTCTTATTACATAGAATTTTCATTCTCTTCATTAGTACTTCTAGTCTAATTGTTGATACCATTAACACTTTATCAAGTATCTCGGTGCTAGATCATAATTTAGAAGAAATTTCTGAAAAAATAAAATAAAATAAAATAAAATAAATAAATTAATTAATTAATTAATTATTAATTGAAACTTGACAAATATAATTTCTTATTTCAGTGTTTCACCATTTGTTGTAAGGTTTACAACAACCCTATTTTGTTTTCAACATAGGAAAATGAATAAAAACAAAATTGCTTAAATAAAATTTTATTTTTTTTAAATAAAATTACAACCTCCCGATTACTCGACCTTCTGACCACCCGACTAGCAAGTTTGGTCGACTACCAGTTTTTTTACAAATGGTATGCCCGACCGCCCGACTTCCCAACCAAAAGACAATACCTGACTATGGTATATTCAGGGTCATGATAAAATAAATAAATTAAAAAATAAAAAAACGCTTGACTACCTGACCTCCCAACTATATGATCGTCTGAATAAAATATTGTTTTTCTTAATTTGTGTGCAGTTCACTTTTTGATATAGATTTTCATTTTTTCCGTTTCATGTTCAATTGATTATTTGTTAAATCAATAGTCAATTTTCTAATGCTTCCTTGATTCACAAGAAGAAAAAAGGTTGGCCTACTTACAGGAAATTAATGATCACATTCAATTGCGATTTTCTCCTATTTCTAGACAAAACTTTAATGTTTTAGATTGTTTTACCTACATGCTCTTTTCTTAAGTCTTGTTCAAAGAAAAATAGAATTAAGGGAACAGAGTGCCAGTTTCAAACATTATGTGTAAGAAGGATTTTATTTTATAAATTCCTGAATTCAATTTCAATTTTTAAATAAGGAAAACATATAGATGTTTTGTTACTATTCACAAGTCATAAAATGGGAAAAAAGGGAAAATATCCAGCAACATAGCAACAAATGGAGCAAATTAGGGAAAATACTAAGGTGATGGAGGATCCACTACTAGAGCAAGTCAACCTCAACCCATTCCTCATCTCATATTCAAATTATAAAATACAAAAACCATGTATGATGAGATGGGAGGAGATATTTGATTTCTTTGAGCAAAGAGAATGGTTAAAAAACACAAGAGATAATGAAACAAATAAAAATCGGTTTGAAGCAATTAGAGCAACATAGTTATATATAGTAGCAATTAGGGTCGTAAGTTTTCCCTATTATGACATGGTTTCATGGATTTTCTCTCACGCTGATATTAAAACCCAAACATAATCAGACCATCAAGAAATTTCCATAGCCTCCTAGAAATTTGAAGTCATATCTACCATATACAAGCTCAGTCCACCAGAAATCCACCTTAATGTTTACTTCCGTAATAAGTTTCGAATTATTGTATTGAATAAATGTAAAGATAATTATGATATAGTAATTGAAGACTAATTGAGAGAAGAAGAGTAAGGTTTCAACCTCAAAGAAAAAATGGAATGTCCCATAGCTATTTTTAAGAAGCCTGTTGGATTTCTTATTAAAATGCTAAATAAAGTATATGGGGAACAAGATCCTGAGCATTGCAAAATTTAATGGATAACAATAGTCCATAGCATTTTGAATGAGGGGAAACCCATAAATTTGGGCTGACATCTTGTCACAAAATATCACTATCATTATCATCTCCCCCCTGGTTCAAACATATTTTCTATATGTCTTCCTCTATAATAGATATTTTTATTGTCTTAGTTCCATTCCCACTCATGAAATGGAACTACCCATATGATCAACAACTATCCATTCAAAATTATGCTCCTATTTTATGGGACTCTAATTTAAAATACCATTTTTATGATATTTGCTATTATGTTTTAATTCCTTGCCATGAAATCTTGTTGGGAACAACACCTCCAAGAATAACTCAAAATTTGAGAGAGGACCTAGAATCAATAGGTGACTGGTTTGTTGAGGAATTATTTTCATATCTCAAAGTTTTTGGAAGTCAATTTGGTCCCCACCTTTTTCCCCGATATATCTCGGAAAGACTTTCTTTGAGATAAATGGCTAATCAAGTTGTTTTGATGGGCAAGACAAAACTTTCAATAAGATGCAAAATAAAACTTGCCCTAATTTTCCAATCAATTTTTGTGACATCAATATCCGAGACAAAGGCCGTGGATTCAAAGAAGCGGAAGAAATTTAGGAATTTTGGTTATTTACTTTGCCACATTATGTCTATGATCCTAGTGGAATCAATAGCATTCATTATACAAAAATCAATTATATATATAACAATATTCATCAAAAACCACCTTTCGATGATATTTTTTATAAACATTGATGATTTCAATAGGTTGTTGAAAGAGGAAAACTCTTAAATAGTGAAAAAAGACAATAATTTCAAGATTTTAGGGAAATTTTATTAAAAAATTTCCAAACAGAAAATGCTCTCAATCTCAACATTTCATTTGAATAGTTAAAGACTACTGAATTTTTCTAGTTTAATTTCAACCAAATCACTTGAAATCCTTCTATTGTTTCTCAAAAGTAATAACGAGTAGAAATTGAAAAAACAGAAGATTTTGTTGTCACAAGTAAAGCAGTTGAAGTCACAACAATAAAAAGTCTAAAAGAGAAGTAGGAAAATGCATGAACAACAAAGACTCGGGAAAAAGAAAAAACAATTGAACATGATATTATTGTGATTAATTCTCCTGAGGAAACAGAGCAAAAGAAACCAGAAACTACAGAAGTCAATGAAAAGGAAGTAGATAAGAAGAAAGAGAAATAGGTATCTAGTAAAACCACCACCAAGGAAAATGAGGAAAAAATGGAATCATATAAAAAAATGGATATTATATGTACCACATCTCTTCAAACATCACTAACAACCATTTCTTCTAAGCTTGCTTGGGAATAATTTTTGTTTAAACTAGTTTCTGAGATATAGCAAGTTCCATATACAATCTCTTCTTTGACAGATTATTAATTTAATACTCAAACAAAATCAGTTGTCAAAATAACAAAGAAAAGGAAACATGATACGTTGGAGACTGTATTTGAATTGAGCTTGCAATCTTAGGGAGATGTAAAAGAAAAATCTCAAGAATCCTCTCAAGATTTAGGAGCTTTTGTTAATTACAATCAATATCATTTGAATGAGCTTGCAACTTCATATGATAATAGTTTGCAGAAAATTAAAGTTTTGGAGGAGAATTTGAAGAAAAAAGAATTGTTCAATGAATAAAACTAGTAGAGGAATTATCCCACTTTAGTTAAAAAATATTTGTTGTAGAAAGGGAAAATCTACAGAATTTTTTTCAGAAAGAATTGAAAGAAGAAAATGCAAAACATGAACAGGAAATTCAAGAATTGTGAAAATTACATGAAGATCAAACCTCCATCTAGAAGCAAGAAGCATAAAAAAATTATGATATTACGGTCACATCTTCGAGAGAGAAAATTGAATATCTTAAGAAACAACTCAATTAGAATCAAGATGCAACATAGAGTCTAGAAGTTTTTAATGAACAAGATTTACAAATTTGTCCAATTTTAAGGAAAAATCAATCAAACTTCTATAGAAATATGGATAAAATCTCAATATTTTATCAGGAAATTACAAATTTAAATGAAAGTATTGATTCATTGGTATACTAATACAAATCAATAAAAAAAAAAAAATCTATTCTTGACTGGGAAAAGGAATTTTAATCTAATGAAACTCCAAAATTTTCTAAGACATATAAAAGATTGATGATTGCATTCTTAAGTTGCAGGGACAAAGAGGAAAAATAAATCAAAGCATGGATACAAACAACATATGAACAATGTTTAACAATTTGGGAAAAAGGAAGAAGTTTTATAGAAGAATTTAACCTATCAGGTGGAAAGACATTAAAGGAAGCAGTTCTAGGAGAATTAAAATAGTCTATGGAAGATCTTGTTTCCAAGGACCAAGTAGAAATAAAAAAGATTAAAGTTTGGAAACAACAAGCTTTTCGAAAAAAATCGCAACTGTATTTTGAACAAATCAAGCTTATTGCTAAATTTGAGTTCAAATATCAGGAGAAGAAGAAAAAGGCCCAAGGATTGATTATCAGTTGCGAGATCAACATCAATCAGTTTCCTTCCATTTATTTATCTACAATATACTTTATATATTCACAATGGGAAACTCATATTGATGTACATGCACCTCACCTACTACTTAGTCTTAATTATGAAGATTCTAAAGATGAGCAAAGGATGCATGCTTCTGTGTCAAATATCAATTGAACAAAGATATATCTATCTATATCTATATATATACATACATATATATATATATATATATATATATATATATATATATATATATATATATATATATATATATATATATATATATATATATATATATATATATATATATATATATATATATATATTTATTTATTTATTTATAAGTATATAATTTCAGAAAATATATTGATTTTCTTATTTCAAGACTTATCTTATTATTTTTTAGTGTTTATAGACCCTTATGCATTGGTGCAAAGGGTCGAGAATCAGCAAAAACTGCAAACTTGAATGATTTTAATCAATTTTGAAGTACCAACTTTTTTGAAGACCATTTTTAGTGTTAATGTGTGATGATCTATGAGATTTATGTCAACACATAATTTTAATTACTTAATAAATGCCTCTGATATTAATCTATGACTTATGCTATTTGATTCTCAATGAATATTTGATAATTATGTTTAATATTTCTTATGACAATGTTGCATTCTACATCCTTTTATCATTAGGGATTATAAAATTGTTAATTTATTTATTATTGTTTTATCATCGGAATCTATTATTCAAAGATAAGCACATTTGATCTTATTTATAGGATATAAATTGTTATCTGTTTACTTTAGATTGTGCATGGATACATATTTAAGAAAAAAACCAAAAAATCTGTTTGAATAGGATGAAAACTTGAAAATATTTTCGAATTTTTTATTTAAATCTTCAGCCAAAACTTATCTATCCAGTTTTCTAGATTCAATTTCAGTTATTATTTAAATCACATGGTATTTCACGTGGTATTATGCTCATTTAAATCCTTTAATTGTTGATGGTTAGATTGGCTAAACCATTGTAGCAAACTATGTTAATATTCTCTAAATTATTAGAATATATTACATATTTTTTCTTAGATTAATTATATTTTTCTTAGTTTAATTTTAGTTTAGATAGGCAATTAGGCCTTTGTTACATAGAGTATATGGCCATACAAAACGAAAAAAAGTCTAATTGAACTTTGATTGGGGAAATACTCACTCGTTGCGGGAGGATTTTTTCCACCTGTTAACAATTCCTTATGTAAATTGGATGCAAGCATAGTGGTTGTTGGAGTCATGATTGTCACCTCATACTTGCATACATTGGTAATCCTTATAATATAGTAGACTCATATATTTCTTGTTATAATGTTTATTGTTGTATATGGTGTAATGGAGTTACTACTATTTTCATTAGTGTTGTACAAGTTTCCCAAAGAGGGTACATTCCATTAGTTTTAGTTGTTGTATTATTACTTGTAATGTATGTGTTTCATTATGTCCATGAAAAACGTTATGCATATGAGATGGAGCAGAAGGTGACACCTGATTTTAGGTTGAACATAGGTTCAACACTGGGTGTGCACAAAGTCCAGTGAAAGAGCTCATATACACATAACTAGCACAAGGAGTTGCGGCAATATTTGTACATTTCATCAAAAAACTTCCCTGTCATTCAATATGTCCTTATATTCACATGTGTCAAGTATTTAGCTATGAATAAAATTGCAACTAGAGAACTGTTCTTATTTAGTCATGTTGATGCCAAACGAAAAAAATGTAGAAACACATTGCTAGGTATGGGTATAGATACAAACATACAAGAAATGTGGGATTTGAGAATCAGTTACTAAAATTCGAGAAATACTTTATAGTTTCATATAACATATACACTCATGATATCAATATTTGACCTGAAACTCAAGAAAATAATTGTGACTGTGCACACAGTATCATATTTTGATATCCTCTTGGACAAAGCCAAATCTAGTTTCCTTTATTTATTATTTATATTAAGTCAGTTCAGTATCAAGTTTCTTAATATTCTCATTACTTGTGTCAAAACTCTTTTTCATATGCATGCATAGGAAACATAAATAAAATAATTAAACTCATGCATTTCCTCCAAATTATCATCTAAACGACACTTGTCAAGATATATTTATGTAACAACTTCTTTAATAGGATATGATTTGATTTTGATCTTAAAGTACACATCTATTAGTTTCAAATAATTTAAATCTGTAAGAACAATGACAACAAGCAATTAATTTACCTCATTATTGAACTATTTTCCAAACCAATTAAAAACAAATGACTTAGACTCTGGACAACAGTCTTGAACTATTTGCCAAATCAATTACAAAAAAATAGCTTACACTCTTGGAAGTAACCCAAATTGTTCGAGGAGGGGGGTCCTGCTCTATATCTTTGTTAAAGGAAAACACATTCAATAGATTCTTTGATACATACAATTCCATGAGAAATGGGAAACAGATGGATGAATAGATTGTAACAAACCGCCTTAGCTCACCAAGGAAGGGGAGTCATGACTAGCGAATCTGGTCCCCATTATCTGCTCATGGAAACGGGATTAGGAGGGTTGCACCCTCATCTTTTTTCTTTTCCATATGCTTTTGTGCATTTCCATCCTTAATGTTCTCACGCACAAAGGATGGGGATCACCAATTGCATGTTGTTGTTGGGAAAATCACTATGGGCGTGAATCATTATTTTAAAAACTCACTTAAACCTTACAATTTCTTATTCAAATTTGTGTATGCTACTGTCATTGAGTAAACTAGAATATTTACATGACTATGAGGAAGGAAAACTGCGCATATCCAGTTAACTAACTTTTCATATATTTTGTCATTTTTTTTACTTTAACCAGTGTATCATTACTTCATTAGCCTTTAATTAAATAGTAACCATGAGCAGTAAGAATAAAATAAATCGTCACACATAAGCAACACATAACCATATGAGGACACCAAGATTTTTAGGTGGAAACCCAATGTGGGAGAAAACTGTCATTGTCTTCACCTATGTCTTCATGTTTTATTATAAAGGAAAACATATTAAAATCTTGTACTAGCATAGACTCATACTAGTATGCAGAAACCCACATGCAGAAGGCTACAACCTTCTCTTATTCTCCAACACCCACTGGAAGGAAGCTCCAACTCCCTAATCTTGTTTAGTGGCACCCACTGGAAGGGAGCTCAACCCGCTAATCATATTTACCAGCTACCACTGGAAGGAAGCTTCAACTCCCTCAGTGAAGGATCCAACTCTCAGCACCTTTGTGGACCATGTTTCATAATATTTCATACTCGATCTACCTTACTCACAAGATCAAACATGTAGGCCATTTTTTGTCATATTTTTAGACTCAACCCACTATGATCATTTAAGTCCAATACCAAATAACAATTATGAAATCAATCACTGTATAAAATCACTCAATCACTAAACCAACTCAATCATCAAATCAATCAATGAATCTCAATCAATCAATACAACTAGATCAAACTAAACCACAATAGAACATATCAATGCACAACTACTCATCAATAAGCCAAACATTGTTACCCATCACAGAAACCAATTGTTGCTACTACAAACCTTGATCAACCACATGTAAAAATATATACATTATAGATCTGGGTCATAGCTGCGTATGTACGTGCTCCTTCTTAAGAGGACCCACATACAAATCTTAGTATAAATAATTGTCGCATTGAATCAATCACTGAATCATACAGTGAACCCATCACATATCAGTGAACCAAATAGAGATCATCACACAGTAGCATCATCTCTAATCAAGATATCATTCCATAAACAATTCAAACCAACTAGAACTATCAAACACAAATTATCATAAGAGATACTTGATCGACAGACATTAAGAAACATAACGTAACTCATCAGACATCATTAACAATTCATACTTCAAAACCCTAGTAGATGTACGTGACTCCTATAAATCACTTCCGCGGATGTACGCGCTTATCATTCACCACACTTGAATACAGATATGTCCATACTACAAAATATATACATGACTAGTCAAAAGAAGATCCACGTATGTATGTGACTTCTCAATGGAAAACCAACGTAGATATATGTAATCACTAAATCATACCCTCATTGCACAATGCAACACAACATCTTCAAGCATCACCTAGTAGCTGTAGCAGTAGTATATCAATGACCATCCTATTATATCCATGTATCCTACAATTTCCTCATAGGCAGCAAAACCATTCTCTCAAATCAAGATGCCATCATATGCATCTATCAATTATAAGGAGAAAATTCAACATCAATCAAGTGTATTAAGAAGAATCATCACACCATAGGAAACTCAAGTGATCATCCATAAGATTCCTATCTACAATTTATTGATAGCCCATGACATAGAGATATCAATGTGTAAGAAGATATTTTAGTATCCTATCTCCTTTATCTCATATCATCAATATCAACGTGATTTCAAGCAACATACCATGTGTAGAATATCATGTACATGCATCATTAACATGTGTGCAAGCAAAGAGAATCATAAATTTAATCAGCATCATTATAACAATTATGCAGCTCAAGAAACATTTAGGTATCATCCGTAAATTCACCATATGCACCTCGTGCATCATATAAGACATAATGACAGCAGCATATAAATTTAAACCAGTAGTGAGTGATTCATTAACCATAGCATGCAAATCCTCTTCATCAATTGTATTATGTAGAATCAACTTTACTATGTGCAATTTAAGCAGTGTATAAAAACTTCAGCAACATATGTGTCTTTAGAAGCATCACCAATGATATATACTTTTCATGAACACCATTATGCAACTAGGAATCCTCAAGAAATCATAATGCCAACAATGCATTATTAGATGCATAGCAAATTCTCCCCCTAAACTTGTGCCAACTATTCATTGTTAGGTCTTACCATATCCATCTTCATTAATTAGTAAATTCATCAAAATAACCAAAGCAACAAGGTCATATTGCAACAAATCATAACCATCATAAGCCAATACCACTTCTAAGTAGTATTTGAGCATCAATAGACTAAAACAAACCATTTTTAGAACCAGAAATCCAAAGAATAACTGAATGAATCATATTAGAACCTCTCATTGAGTCTATCCCATTGTTTATTCATCTAAGATAAACATACGCAATTGTTTAGATCAAAACTTGGGTATATATGTGATTGTACTTCATAATATCCACATAAAACAAGTAAAATGTTAAGTTTTTATAACCACGTCTCCCACTCTCACTGTATTGTGTGTTCATTCTCATTGTCGCTACGTCAGGTGCACTGTTAGTAATATAAGCACATGAAAATAAAAACAACATCAGAATTATCATCAAAGTATACATATGTATAGATCCCCCTGAGATCATACATCACTGATTCTGAGGACCTAATAATCATCACCTGCTCTTTATGAGGTCATGTACCTCACATCACTTCCGTAGTCACTATGAGTGAAAACTGTACTACAATAGAGACCATCTTGTTTTATTTTGAGTTTGAGGAAGTGGAACTATCCTCCTAATTTTGCGATAATTTATTTTTTTAAACACATATAATTTGCCTGGATTTCTATATGCTCTTGCTATGAACTTTCCAGCTTATTCATCTATGACCTTGCATTTCGTTGATGTAAACATAATTACATTTCCTTAATCCTCCATTTCACCTACACTTAGAATATTCTACTTTAGCCATTGCACTAATAAAGTATCAACTTCTCTTCTATCTTTATTAATTTTGGCTCTACCTTTTCCCATAACTTTTGTTGGAGCGTTATTTCCAAGAATAACCTTACCATCTTGGCTTTTCCTAAGAGACTCCATCTTACTCTTATCTCCATTCATGTGATGAGAACATCCATTATCTATGTACCATTCATATTCATCTTCAAATGAGCAAAGAGCAAGACCACACCTTATCTATTCTTCTTCTTTCTGCTTATTATGAGAAATGTAGGAGGATTCATCATTTTTAGGTCTATCAATATTCTTATCTAATTGGTTGCCATGTTGAATATGGAGATTCATCGATTTATTCTTTCATTATTTTGCTACATGCCAAAACTTGTTACAAGAATAACATCTTATATGACCAGAAAAGAGAGCAGAGGAATCATAATATTTTTGTTTCATATTCCTTTTATTGCAATCAATAGCTTTATGACAAAATATATTGCAAGTAAAACAATATCCCTTGAAGAAACGTGAGTACCTCAGAGCTTATGTACTTCTTATAACATGACTCCTTGCTTGAAAGAATTTTATTTTGCAATTGGATGCAACCTGTCCATAATTATGACATATAAAGCATTCAATATTATTGATTAGAGGAGATAATCGATTAACACTTCTATAGTTAGGAGAATATGATTTCCTTTGAAGTTTTACTTTCCTTGTTTGTTGATCAGGTTGACTTCTTATCTCTTTATTGAGCACTTTAGGTTTTGCATTGTTACTCTTTAGATTCCTTGTACTAGCTTGTGAACTAGATTCTCCTTTAATAGTTTCATGAAAGCCAAAACCATAAATTGGAGGAGACCTTTGAATATTAAGAATTTTATCCAAAAGCTTAGGACTACCTTGAAATACTCAAATGTTTATATTTTTCTTGTAATTTACCTTTTAGAATGCTTACCTCAACCTCCATTCTTTGGTACTTCTTTTCCTTTTCAAGACACTGCTTTCTCATTCCTTCTTCAACCTTTTTTCCTTCTTCCATTTGCTCCTTTAAGTTGATAATTTCTTCCTTTAGCCCATTCTATTGTTCTTCAAATGCTTGAAGTAGTTCTTCATTTCACTTGTTTGGCTTCTCAAGATTTGCTTTTAGAGAGACAATCTTTGCTTCAAGGCCTTCACAATATTGTTTAGATTCTACTGCAGCATCTACTGATGTAATATGATCCTTGTTATCATAGGCTTGTAACTTATCTTTAAGATTACTAATCTTGGTTAAAGCAAGATTAAGTTTTCTTCTAAGATTAAAAAATTCTTCTAACCTCTCTTCTTTTGAATCAGTAACTCCATCATGTTCATATTTTGACATATTGTTAGAAATAACATTACCTTATAGTTATCCTAATGAACAAACTTGCCTTGGTTTTTTTTCATGGATTTCCTGTAGCTTATCCCATACTTGCTTTGCAGTTTCATAATGCATAACCCTATTTAATGTTGAATCAGGTATGATATTAATGATGTCACTTAATGTCATTTTTTTATAATTATCGTTTCTTAACATAGGTACACCTTCATTGTCCATTCTTTCTGACTTCCTTGTTTTTTTGCTTCTAGGGCCATCATTTTTTAATATGTTTTCTCTTTAGAATGCTTACTTTCACTTTTACCCATGAGTGCAAGTTTAGTTGATTCATTGTCATCTTCACTATCATCATTGTTACATAGAAAAGCAAATGGATCACAATTAGGACAAGAACCCATAGCTCATAATTCTTTGTTGTAGTCTTCTTCATTATTGATCAATATAAAGTGGGTTGCTCCCAAGACTAAATATTTTTTGGCATCTGTAACAGCCGCTACATCTCATATACCATTGTCACTACCACAGTTTTCTGACTCCTTCCTTCAAGCTATCTTCTTCTTTCCCATCATCCTTGATCCACTCTAAGTAGTTAAGCTTCAACTAAAGTGACCTTCTCTGATACCAATCGTTGGGAAAAATACTTAGAGGGTGCGTGAATCAATATTTTAAAAACTCACTTAAACCTTTAAATTTCTTATTCAGAGGTGTATTATATTGGCATTAAGTAAATCAGCGCATGTATGCAACTACGATGAAGGAAAATCATGTATATCCAGTTAAAACAATGTAAACTTTGAAAGAGGAATTGTAAACTCAAAACGAGAACTCAAGCAAAAAAAAACCCGAAAACATGAAAAAACAACTCCAAAATGAAAAGTGTTAATGTTGGAATAACGTTTTTGTTCTAGGATAAATTTTCAACATTTTGAAATAATGGTGTAAAATATTTTATCATGACTCCAAAAAACCCTAAAATTTCAAAACAATAATGAAAACAAAAATTTACAAATAAAAACAAAAATTAAAACAATGAAAAAAAACAAAAAAAAAGTTTAAAAATATAATAAAAAGTTAATAACAATATCTATTACAAAAGAAAAAACACAAAATTTTAAAAATGGCAAAATAAAATAAAATAAAAGATATAAAATAGAGAAAAAAATCAAACATAAAAATGTAGAAATAAATAAATAAATATACCTAAAAAAGGCAAAAAAAAAAATCAAGCAAATGTTAAAAAAAAAACAAAATTAACCTATACAATATTAAAATAAAAAAAAAAAAAATTAGAAAAAAAATAAGAACAAGTTAAAAAATATAAATAAATGAATAATAAAAAAATATATATTTTCAAAAAATATGATTAAAGGAAAAAAGCAATGAAAGAAACTAAAATAAATAAAAAATACTTTATTGGACAATTAAAGAAAAAAAGCAAACAAAATAAATAAATAATATTAAAATAAATAATAAATAATACATTAAAAAAATCAATAATTTAAAAAAATAAATAAAAATAAAATATAAATAAATAAATAAAAATAAAAAATAAAAAACATCATAAAAGAATAAAAAACAATAAACAACTTCAAAATAAAAAATCATTTAAAAAAACAATTATAAGAAATATATCTAAATAAACAACAATTAAAAAAAAAAACATTACAGAAAAATAAATTGAAAAATAAATTGAAAAACCATAAATGAATTAAATTTAAAAATAAAAATAAAAATTAACAAGAAAAAAAATTGCACCCCTTCGGCCCGTGGGCGGGCTCAACCTGATTCTGAGAATCGGGTTATGGGCTAATCCGATTTTTGAAATCGGGTTGAGCCCGCCCCGGGGCCTGAGGGGTCACTGCCCACAGCAGGTGGAGCTGATGCTGGGAATCAGGTTAGCCCCTAACCTGATTCCGAGAATCGAGTTGAGCCTGCCTTGGGACCCTAAGCGGCGACCCCTCGAGCCCTTGGGTGAGCTCACCCAATTCTAAGAATCGGGCGAGCCCACCCAGGGGCCCTAGGGTCGAGCGTCCTCGGTCCCGTGGGTGAGCTTGCCCGATTCTTAGTATCGGGCGAGCCCACCCAGGGGCTTGAAGGGTCGTGGCCTTGGGCGAGTGTACCGAGGGTCGCGGCCCCTCGAGCCCTTCGGTGGGCTCAATCCTATTCCGAGAATCGGGTGCACCCCTCACCCGATTCTCAGAATTGAGTTGAGCTTGTCAAAGGGCCTGAGGGGAGCCAAATTTGTTTTCATTTTATAAAATTTATTATTGTTTTTATAAAAATAATAATAATAATAATAAATTAATGTTTATATGTTTTAAAAAAACATATATTTCCCCGGATGCGGGTGCTTCAGTTGGTATTTAAGGAGATGGGATAGGGATGCAGCAAAGCAGGACGACACATGCCAGCCCATCACGACCTGGATAAGGATGGGATGAGCCTCATACAGAGGAGGGTGCGTTCACATGGTCTCAAGCATTGGGATGGCAGCATGGACAGCCGAAACCTGGACCGGACCATCACCTCCGCATGCTTCAGGTATAGCTGGGCTTCGGCTCCATTAATTGCAGAAGTTATGGTGGGGGATAGTCGAGGAGAGTTGGCGGTAATCAATCTCATGTATAGCCATGGTCTCGGTTGGAAGTTCCATTTGCATTTTTGGTCAGGCGAAGGTGGGTTCTGGGACGCTGTTGGGTCATGCTCGGCTTCTGAGACGTGCCCTCCGCCAGCTCCAAATTGGCTCTTCTCTCCTCTCTCGGAATACTTGTGTGCTCTCTCTACTCCATTTCCCATCATGGTGTGACAGCGGTTAATTAGCAGAAGGGGCGGTTCGAGAGGTGGCAGCTCTCGACGGCAAGTCCGGAGGCGCAGCACCTCGGGCTCTCCCTCTTCCTCTATGGAAAATCCTCGTTATCCCAACACTAGAAGCGGACGAGGCAGAGCAGGCCTTCGCTCAGCTCCATTTCCTTTGCCCCAGCACCCCTCTCCCCATACCACGCTCTTCCACTTCCACAGCACTCTCAACCAGCCAGTTATCACTGCCACCATCTCCATCTCCTTCTCCGAGGAATCGATTCAGAGTGCCCAGATGCCCCGCCCTGGAGGCGATATGCCTAAACCGGAGCCCAGTCACCGCAGAGACCAGCAGAATGAAAGAAGAGACAAGGCAATTGCGCATGGTGGACAGCCCAAGCAGAAAGGGAAGGAGGCTATGAGGGAAAGGCAGGAGGATTCAGAGCTTCAGCGTGCCAAGCCAGCCATGGAAGCGGGCAAGATGAACGAGGAGAACACGCAGCAGGCTGAAGGAAGAGGAGAAGGCAAGCAATCTCAGCCAGACAACTGCGAAGATTGGAGCTACCCGGTGGTGGAGGAACCTGCCACGGAGGAGTTCATCAACCAAATTACCAATGCTAGGTGGCACTTCATCTAACATTTGGTTCCACCTGTTTTTTGTCCACGTACGTACATCCAAGAGGATGAATTGTTGGTTTTATGTTGTTTTCTCAGCTCTCTTTAGAAAACTGAGGAAAATGTTCAATGATGTCCTTCTTCTTTTTGTAATCCCCGCACTATCAGACTGGTTTCCCATCTGTTGGGGCAGTCTTAGAACTAGTTTTTCGGCAAGCTAAGATAGGTTGTTTTCTTTTACAACCAGTTCCTCTCTGTAAATATCTTTTTTCCTCTTAATAGATTAACCTTACTTAGCAAAAAAAAAAAAAACATATATTTAATTTTTTTTATTATATATATATATATATATATATCTTTTTTTTTCCTTTTTTTAATTGTGCTTATTTTTTAATTTTTTCAAATGTTTTTTTTATATAATCTTTTTTTCCTGTTTTTTTATTTTTTTAATTTATTTTTTTCAATGTTATTTTTTTTTAATTTTTTTTTAATGTTTTCTTCCTTATAACGTAATTGTGTTTTTTATTTTTAAAATTTTTATGTGTAGGATTTATATTGTTTTTTTTTTAATTCTATGTTTTAATTTTTATTTATTTTTTTCACATAAAATATATAAATCTTTTTTTTTTCACATTTATTTTTCAAAAGTCATCCTTTTTATATAAAATTAACACAATTTGCTATTTTTCCTATTTTTTTATTCAAATTTTCGATAAAAAATTTATTTAACATGTTTTTTTAAGCGAAAATGTCCTAAAATACATATTTATTTAATTATATCTATATGCAAAATGTGTATTTTATGTCGAGTTTTTCAAATTATTATTTTTTAGTAACAATTATTATATGTGTATTGATATATTAATCAACTATATATAAGGAAAAAATAAAAAAATAAAAAATCTTACTCTCAAAATATTATTTTTATTAATTTTTTTAAACTTTGCAAAAAACTAAAAAATTTCATTATAAAAAAACAGTGCAAAGGAAAACAAGAAAACAAAAAATTGGAAAACCCTTAAAAACCAAATATCTTAGGATGAAAAACATTAAGAGGAATAAGAGAACTTGAAAAATGGTTAAATAATCAACATTTAAAAAAAAAAATTATGTATACTTAGGACATAAGAAAATTTAATGTGTCAAAAATATGCCTTAAAAAACTATATTGATGTTTTTCTAAATCTGAATGAAAATTACCAACATCTAAAAAGAATTATGCACACTTAATACATTAGAAAATTTAAAGTGTCAAAAATAAGTCCCATAAAGAAAGGGGTTGACGCCCATCAACATTTTCCAAAATTAGCATGAAATTCATTGACATTTAAAAACAAATGTTCATACTTGATAAATAAGAAAATTTAAAGTGTAAAAAATGTGCTCAAAAAAAAAATATGTGTTATGAATTAACACTTCTCAAAATCGATCGATCTTTTTGCTACCTCAAAAAAAAGGATAAACGTATCAGTTCTCGTTTCAAAGTTTACATTGTTTTAACTAACTTTTCATATATTTCATCATTTATTCTACTTTAACCAATGTATCATTACTTCATTAGCCTTTAATAAGACAATGACCATGAGCAATAAGAACATAATAAACAATCACATAAGCATAACATCAACACCTGAGGACACCAAGACTTTTAGGTGGAAACCCAATGCGGGAGAAAACCACTGTTGTCATCATCTTTGTCTTCATCTTTTATTATAAAGGAAAACATCTTACATTCTTGTATTAGCACAGACTCATACCAGTATGCAAGCACCCACATGCAGAAGGCTACAACCTTCTCTCGTTCTCTAGCACCCACTGGAAGGGAGCGCCACCCCCTAATCATGTTTACCAACATCCACTGAAAGGGAGCTCCAACCCCTTGATCAGATTTACCAGCTACCACTAAAAGGAAGCTTCGACTCCCTCACTGAAGGTTCCAACCCTCAACACCTCCATGAACCACATTTCATAATATTTCATATTGGATCCACGTGACTCACAACATCAAACCTGTATGCCACTTTTCTTCATACTTTCATACTAGATCCATTACCATCATTTAAGCCTAATACCAAATAAAAATTCTTAAACCAATCACTGTATCAAATCACTCAATCACTAAACCAACTCAATCATCAAAGAAATCATTGACTCTTAATCAATCAATACAACTAGATCAAACTAAACTAGGATAGATCATATCAATGCACAACTACTCATCAATAAGACAAACACTATTACCCATCACAGAAACCAACTACTCCTACTACAAATCCTTATCAACCATAATATATACACTATTGTTTTGGTTCATATCTGCGTATGTATGTGGTTCTCCTTAAGACGACATGTGTAAAGATATTAAAATAATGAACCACAAAGTCTAAATCATTATCACACTCGATCAATCACTGAATCACATACTAAACCCATAACATATTATTGAACCAGATGCAGATCATGACATAGTGGCATCATCTCTAATCAACATATCATTCCATAAATAATTCAACCCAACCAGAACTGTCAAACACAGATTATCACAAGAGAGACGACAAATATGAGCAAACATAAAAGAACTGATAAGATTCATTAACAACTCATACTTCAAAACCCTAGCAGATGTACGCGACTCTTATAAAGAACATTCGTGTACATATGCTCTTATCATTCACCACACCTTCATACAAATATGTCCATACTGCATAATATATATGCCACAGGTAAGAAATATATATATGTGTATGTACATGACTTCTCAATGGCAAACCAATGTACATATCTATAATCACTGAATCATACCCTCCCTACACAACATAACATATTTCAAACCCAAATCTCGACATATAAACTCTTACATACAAACATCATAATATAGTCATCACAGATCTATCAAACCCTAAACACATTATCCAATATGTGGTCATTTGACATCTATTAGATCTAATCCATCTCCATGGTCCCTCATGCACACCTATTTCAAATCAAGTTATTCATAAATAATACATTGCATGCACTCTCTTACACTTGATCTCCATCTCCTTATATAGTATAAGCCTTAGCTAATAGCTTGGGCCCATCCCTTAGTAATGTCGACCATATTCTTTGACGAGATCAAATATTTGTTTTCGCACTCATTACTATAGGCCAATACCATGGAAAAGACCCCTAGTATTCATAATACCATAGTGTAGAAACTATACCAACTTATCTTCATCATACCCACGTATGTACGAACCTTATCTTCGCAGCACCCGCATATACTTTCCTAAACTTCACTTTTATAATTTTTTTGTCTCTAAATTGATATTCCTTTGTCCATCTCACCTGTAGCATCTGCATAAACATCATGTTGACATATTTATCAAGTAGGTTTTCATCAAGGACAACCTTTGTCCATTGTTTTTGTCAAACTGCATAGCCATCATGTTGACATATTTATCAAGTAGGTTGCCATAAAGTACAACACATTAGTCATAATGTTAACAACTTCCATGCAACGATCCACGCAGGCATGCGAATTCAATGAATGGGTGGATGGTTGGTGCATATGCGTCTCTTACTTCATGGCATCAACTCACTCCTGACTCCCGACTTCCTGACCCAGTTGGGGTCGGCTCATCCTGGAGCTCGTAAATTGGCCTCCCTCTGACCTCTCGACCCCTAAACTTCAACCCATTTGATTCGATATATCACCCGCAAGTCCTTCCACTATGCATATGGGCCGACCTCCCAACCTCCGACTAAATCGGGGACAACACCTCTTTTCTTATGTTATTATCCAAGCATTAGATTGTCCTGTGATCTCTAGATCTCTAGGTTATCTGCCTGCCTACATGGGCCCCGTAAATAATCCACATCGGATGTCCAATCGCGCAAGACGAGAATTCCACCGCTCCAATCAGAATCTTTCACACCTGCAGTCCTCACAACAAGACGATAAGCCTTATCCAATCCTTTCTTTAAGTTTCAGGTTTTGCCCCTTTTCTCCACAATAAACCCCTTATTATTCAAGAATGGATCGGTCATGGGTATTTGGCTTTACACCATGCAAAACCTTCAGTGGATATTTATGCTCTCCCGAGAGACCGAGTCTACTACTGCGCGAACTACCATGAGCTAATCTTCTCGACTGCGGCCTAGTCTCAGGGATCCATGCAAGTTCTAGATCTACATGAGGACCTCACAAATATGTCAAAGTCATACTAAGACATTCCATGGTGTTACCCCTTCTGAGCCTGGGTGATAGCTACATTGATGGGTTCCTACCCTGTGGGCCTTCCTTGCCTTTGGGTATGGAATTCCTTGCATGGTGGCATAGGAACTCCTACATCTCTTATCTATCAGAAACATGGCATGAGTTTCCTAGGACTTTCACCATGCTTGGCACACACCAACTATTCCAGAATCCTCACAAACTCTCTTATGAGTTCCTCGAGACTGTTCATGGGTAGTCAAAGCTTTTGTCTATTGGTAGGGGCTCGTGGCCCTCATCACCAAATTCCCTGTGGAGCAAATGGAGGCTTATGCACAAGCAAGGTTAAATCATATGGAAGTATGACAACTGGACATGATCGGACCCATGACACTCCTTTGATCTTTTGCATATTGTTTGCTTGTTGAAACAACAATTCGTAAACAGATACCCTAATGTAAGCATTGACTAAATCTAACCAACAGAGGGTCTTTCTTATAAATTTGTACATTAATACAAAGGGTCTCAAAACCCACTTCTTCTCATTGATCATGGTTTGGAACTGGAATAGATCATAGAGCTTGTTAACTTTAGTTATTAAATTATTTATGATACTGTTAAGAATTTATTTCACGGTGAAAGTTTGCCTCTATTCTATAGCTTAGGCAACACTATTATGGGACTCTTTTCCACTCTGAACTTTAAACTCTTTGTGATTACCCTTGTTTAGGATATTAACTTGTTTACATTTTCATATAAGCACAACACACATGTACCCATGCATAGTCATAGTCACATTCAATATACAAATCACAAAAATATCCCTTCACAATTTCATCACAGATATATACACAATAGCACATATTGCAGTCCATGTTTATCCATATCTATTACAATGACAATGCAACATAACCCATTAATTACAAACAATAAGTTAGGTCCCTATACTACCAGTGTAACCCCTTATTGTTATTAGTACAACCTCCTTATTATATTGTTGTGCCCATGTAGTCCCCATATTGTTATTATTCTGCCCCATAGAAGCCCACTATTGTTATTATTGTGCCCTTACATTATTATTGTTATTCTGACTCTGATTATATTACGACCCCTTAGACTCCTATATATAGAAAGGAGGTCTTGTCATTTGTATCATTCAAGAATTGTTCATTTGTGTAATGTAAAGGAGGTTTCCCCATCGAAGAGGCTTATTTTGAAAGTTTTTATCTATCTTTTCTATCTTCTTGTGAGCTAGTTTTATAACATTTGGTATCAAAGCTTTGGATTCTAGGGTTTCACTCCTCCAAATAGGTCATTGTGGCATTTTCGCTATAACATTTTCCTGTGAAGTTTCAGAAGTTAAAAACAAAACCCATTTGAGAAGATATCTCGCTAAAGCTTGGGTCCGAATTTTAGATCTTGTCTCGCTATATTTTTGGAGATATGATCTGAGGAAGTTAGGGTTTTTGCAAGCCCCAGAATTGCATCTCAAACAGGTCATTGTGGCATTTTCGCTATAATTGTTTTTCTACAAAGTTTCAAACTCTGAAATTAAAATCCATTTGATCTACACACTTGGTGAAGCTTGGGCTAGAATATTAGATATTTTTTGGTATATTATCAGAGATACAGTCCAAGACATTTAGGGTTTTTGCAGGCTCTCGAATTACATCCCAAATAGCTGACCTTGGGAAAATCATATTAACTTTCTGTTTGAGCATCATATTGAAATTTTGTAAGAAGTTATGGAAAGAGGACAGACATTAGTTTTCTGTGTATTGGTTTCAGGTCTTAAGGTTGAAATAGTGACACATGGCACATCGTACAAGTTTGCTCTACTGAACCAGTCTATAATCAGGTCATCATGGGATATTTGATATAACTCTTCCTTGCAGAATCCAATCTTGATTGGACTTGCGTGGCTAGAAAGAGGACTCAGAGGGCTACTGCAGGACATAATTTTAGAACTTAGAGATCTGAAATTGCCGAGTTACATTTGTTTCAAGATAGAGCTCCTAAAATCAAGAAAAGGCAATATGAGGAAGTTTGATGGCAAGGATCTGTTAAATTGGATACTACATATGGAGCAATATTTTGATCTACATGAGGTGTCACTGTTACAAAAGATACGTATTGCATCTTTATATTTAGAACTGAATCAATTTTTATGGTATGAAGGGTTTTGTTCTCGTAAACCACTTGTCACGTGGTCAATTTTCATGGAGGAAATGATAACACATTATGAGGATACAAAGAGAAACACCTTCTTTAGCTAATTGATAAATCGCAAACAAAAGGGTTCAAGAGCATAGCACATTGAGGACTTTCAAAAATTGAATATAAGGGTAAATCATATTCCAGAGAAGCAAAGGATTGATGTCTTCATAGGGACTTTAAAGGATAACATTCAACATGAGGTTCGTCTTTGGGAACTTGATTCATTGGAGAAGGCATTCAGGTTGGCAAAAAAAATTGAGAGTGAAATTATGGAAACAAGGAATCCCACCACTCACGACTATAATTATGGAAGTGTTTTTTCTCCTAGCCTTCCACAACCTAGAAGGTTTACACCACAACAATTGGAATAAAATAGAGAAAAAGGGCTTTGTTACAATTGTAATAGCAAATACACTAAAGGTTATAAGTTTGATGAGAATAAATTATTTTACTAGATTATGAAGTGGAGGAAGAAAAGGATCAAGAAACATCAAAAGAACAGGATAAACAGCAGGAACCAACCCCAAAGAAAGAAGAAATGAATTCGATCGTATCTTGTAAAGCATTGGAAAGAATTACCACTCCTCAAACTCTCAAGATAGAAGGACATATCAAGAACAAAAAGGTTCAAGAAGTGAAAGATCACACCGAGAAAGAATAGATGAATCTAACCATATCTTGTAATTCATTGGCCGGAATTACCATTCCTCAAACTATCAAGATAGAAGGACATATAAAGAAGAAAAATGTTCAAGATGTGAAAGATCACATCGAGCATCAAGAAATGAATCCGACCATAACTTGTAATGCATTGGAAGAAATTCCCACTCCTCAAACTCTCAAGATAGAAGGACATATCAAGAAGAAATAGATTCAAGCAATGAAAGATCACATCGAGCATCAACAACAAGTTCTCCAACTTTTAAAGGATAACGCCACTTTGGTGCAGAATCAAATGAAACAATAGGCAGATCAACATCGCAATGAAATAAGTTTTGATGTAGGCAATTGGGTATTTTTACGACTACATCTCAAGCAGGCTATTTATGAGAAGGAATTGTTGGCAATACTACATGCACTTAAGAAATGACGACCATAAATACCAATAAAAATAGGTTTAGTTGAAAAAAAAATGATATTATCAAAAGCTAATTTTTTTTGGAATAAGAATAATCTATAAAATTAAACTTAGAAATTAAAATTTAATATTTGAGAATTAGTTTCAGAATACTTAGGTATATGGTATCTTTGTTTTTAGGAATTAGTTAAACCTAAATTTTGCATATATTGTAATTGGTTTCTTATTAAATTTAGTTATATGTTTTTCTGTAATAGTTTTTCAATTTGTCTTCCTAATATTATTACTTTGATACTATTATTTGAAACTTGAAACACAAAGTTCACAAAATTATTATAAAAATTCGAAGTCCGTGACTTTATGGATTTTGTCAATCCAGTAATTGTACCTGAGGATCGAGCACAGGGAAAACAAAATCAAAATAAAATTTAAAATCAATGATGATGTGAGTTTGGGATAAAGCCTTGAATACTTTATCAGTATAAAAGTAATAAAGACTTTTCTCAAAATGTCCGTGATGATTTTTTATTTATGGGGAAATGAAATGAAACTACTTTATTTAATAAAGTAAAAAAGATAAGAACGTCAATTATGTTTTGGAATGTGGAATAAAACTTCAAAAATGATTATTACTATAAAAGTAATTGAGTCTTTATCACAAAGTTCACGTTTTTAATTTTTAAATGAGTATGGGAAATGAAAGTAATGGTATTCAATAAAGTTAAAAGCATATACATGTTACATAATTAAATAATGTCAAATTTATTTTATTTTACACTATTAATTTATTTTATTAATAAAATAATATTTAAGCGTAATATATATAATAATCAAATGAAATATTTTATTAATAAAATAATATTTAAGCATAATATATATAATAACTAAATGAAAGTAAGTTTGGAGTATGTTATAAAATTATTTTTGTTTAGATAAGAATTTGTTTTTTGAAAGTAGTTTAAGACTTTGTTAATAATTTAAAATGAAGTATTTGATAGGAGTAAAAGCATGCTTCCCTAGGAATTATTAGTTGATAATTTTTAGAGGTGTAATGATTGTGCATTTCCTTAAATCAATAATGATCCTGCTTACTACTAATAATTTCTGTAATTAAATTATGATCAATTTTCCAAACAAACTTTGAGTTATGATAATTGAGTTGGATCCCAACAGGTTTGTAAGTGGCAATGTGGACATTCCGGGTGGTGATTTTCAGGTTATCCCATTCGGTGCCGGTAGACGGATCTGTGTGAGGATGAGCATGGGCTTCTGCATTATTCACCACATGCTCGCTAGTCGCTACCATACTTTAATCCTTCGACTTGTCTCTTCCCGATGGCTAGTCACCCGAGAAGTTTGATAGGGTAGAAGCCTTTGGTCTCACAATTCATAAGGCAGTGATTGGTTTGGAGTTTTACCTGAACACTATGTGGGTGGGATTGGTACAAGTGGCATTCAAACTAAGCAAGCCTTAATTACTAGACGGACTAACCAAGAATTCTTGTGAAAAGATTTGATGTGAGATAGTTAACTTCTGTTTAAAGCAAATTTATCAGGTGTTTAAAGTTTAGTTTTTACATAGAATTTGATGATTACGAAGTTAAGCCTATGTCGAAGGATGGAACTTGATGATCACAGTTAATAATAATGGGAAAGCTGTAGTCTAAGGAATTGCCCTGAAAGTTATGGAAATTCTGAGTATATTTGGAGAAAATCAGGTAAGGATTTTTGTAAATCCAAGTTATAGTTGTTAAACTTCAAAATTTTAGGTGACATTTTTGATGGCGCTGAATGATTCAACCACTGTCTCTACAAGATTTTTTGAAATTTTTTTGCCCAGATTCCAGCCACTTTTGGCCGTGCGGGCAATTCCTCCCCCTCCTTAAACAACTCCAATGGGAAATGTTTAAGTGATAACATAAATACTTCATAATAATAATAAAGTAAAACATATTGTAATAATATAATATAAATCAATTTTTTATTTATTTTAATGGTTTTGGTATTTTTTATCTTTTAAGTATGCTATAAGTATTGATAATTAAGTTTGTGTTTGTATTTACATGATAAGTGGTTAGGGTTCAATTTTGAGGTTTGTTATTTAATAGTTTTTTAGGTTGTCATGGAAGAGCATAAAATTATTTTCTATAAAAATGAAAATGAAAATAAAAATAAAAATTATTTCTCAAATTTTAAATGATTTTTTTTTCCAATTCAATAATTAAGAGATTTTCCATAATATGTTATATATATATATATATATATATATATATCTATATATATATATATAGATATATATATAGATATATATCATTTTTCTATATAGCATAATAATTAAAAAAAAAATTGTTAATTTTTTTTTCTCTTGATCATGATATTTAGAAAAAAATATTTTATCATTTTATACCATAGATACATATTCATATGGATCTCATGCATCTATGTATCAACTATTTATTGAAATTACCTCTTAGTGGTGGGATTTGATAATCAAAATTTTGGTTGTAATAAATTATTTTTTGTTGCTCAAGGAAGACAAACAATTCTAATTTTAATTGTCTCTCCATTCTATGATTCCTTAGGTTTACAATTGGTACCTCACAGTACCTCACAAGGTGGAGGCTCCACCTGAGGATATTGTTACTCTCTACTCCACTTACTTGTATTTACTACATACTTAGCTAGCTTGTATTTACCATTTGTTAGGCTTGCTTGCATTTACTAATATTAACTACTTGTCTTCTTTATGGCTACTTAATATGAAAATGCAGTAGGGATCAAAATTGATTGAATGCAGGTATGATCTTTTATCACTACTATGAATATTACCTACATGTCTTATTTATGCCTACTTAATATGAAGACACCACAATAAATAGTAGGCATCAAAATTGACTCAGTGGAAGTACAGTTAAGAGATTCAACTTTCAATAAGTAGTATTCATTCAATTTTATTGACAAAAAATAATGCGATCTTTGTGTTATTTTGCAAATGGTGTCATCACCATGACTCACATGTGCCTTAATCATTAGGCGTATAATTATTGTGGCAAAATATTCTTGTAAGCAATTTTTTTTATAGGAATTTTGTTCTTGGAGGTTTTAAGTAGTTGATGTTTCTTTTATTTTTTAATTGGAGATTGTAGTTATGTCCGTAAAATAATAATTTTTTGTTTTCTTGTAGACAATTGTTACTATTCGGCCAATTACTTAGTAAGATAAAAAAAATAGTCTCATTATAAAAGAATTTCACTATATTTAGCAAATGACATCCGCGAGATGAAATAGTAAATGGTCCATTAAATTCCGTGTATATGGTTCCTATATATATATATATATATATATATATATATATATATTATATGTAAATGTTCCAAATGAATTCCATCCATATGATTCATATATAGAGTGTAAATAAATAATGCTTATGATTTTTATATAGATTGTAATTTTGGTGAATGAATGTAATTTATATGTACTCATTCAAGTGTATTTGGAAATCTAGAATGTAAATAAGATTCTTAGTTTGAGATTTATATAACTTAACTAAATAGAAATTCTTATATGTGAGGTATACCTGAAATTTAAAATTATATTTGGTTTTCATACAAAAAGTAATTTATTACAATTTATCCATACCCAAAAGTTAAAATGAAGTTAACCCTTCAAATGGAAATGCAATTCTTCTCTTCAAATTTTATCTATGTAAAGGGATTGATTTAGGAATTACTACTATAACTTTGAGATGTATCCATCCCTATTTTAAAATACCCTTACACTTGACAAGAGAAATTGAACATGGAACCTTCACCACTAACATAGCTTTACATATAAAAATCTTATTAAATGAACTAGCTAATAACATCTATTTCTAAATTTAATTTTGTGATTTTTTTCCTAAATTTCAATATATATATATATATATATATATATATATATATATATATATATATATATATATATATATATATATATCACTTAAAAACATTAATATATTGAATACTACTATTTCAATGAAAATATTAAAATTCTATAACATTTTAATAAAAAAATATTTAGAATATTTTTATTTATTATTTTCATTTAAAAGATAATAACATTTTATATGGCCATTAACATTATAACAATAATAAATATTTTGAGTATATTTTATTCATAAAATAATTTTTTAAATAATAATTATTATTGTTTTATATAATTGTGTTGATTTTGAAGCAAGGTTTTCAAAATTTTAATTTAAAGAATATAGTTATATAAATTAAATGATTGATAAACATGAATAGGCATTAAATGAGGAATCTTGTCTTATGATTTAACAAAATAATAAAAGTAGCTAAATTATAATTTATTTTGTATATATATCTATATATCTATCTATATATATATATATATATATATATATATATATATATATATATATATATATATATATATATATAACACTTGAATATATGACTTTCTCTTAATTGCACCTCGAGGTGCTCTCCAAACGAGTATAAATTTTGTAATGACTTGTAGTGTCATGTTAAACATTTTAGGTAAAATAGTTATTTGCAGAGACTCACACACACCAAATTAGATCCATGTTAACTTTGAATCTACTAAGCATAGAGAGGGATCAAGTATTTTGAGGTGCAAACCTCTTTTAGAGTGAAACGGTATTTGATCCTCTTGGCACTTGATAGATCCAGAGTAAAAGTAGATCTAGAATGGTTTGATTGAAAAGAAAATTGGACGTAACTATCTTTGAAATAAATATCAACCCTCTTATTACTAAAAATAAATTCCTTAAATACTCTTTGAAGGTTAGATGGCCACCATACTTAATCATTATTGATAAATAAAGCTACACCTCCATCTAATATTCTTTTTCATAATGATGATTACAAGGACAAAACCTTATTGTAGATGTAGAATTCCTGCAGAAACTCCAATAGATCTAGAATTGTAGTTAAATTAAACACAAGTAATTTGTTGATACTCAAGAGAGGAGAGAAAGAATTTGCTCGATAAAATCAATGTATTAAATTAATGAACAATAGTAATACATGAGCAACCTAACTTCTAATCCCAAAGAGAGGTGGTTATATAGAAATTGTCGAATCTAGAAAACTAGTAAAAAACTAGAAAAGGCTAAGAAAAGCTAAAGGGAGGCCTAAAATAGCAACAATAACTCAAGACAACCTATGCTAACTATCAGCCATGAGGAAAGCATAAGGAGGGGCATGTTTCCCAAGGAAGGCAACTTTAAAACATGCTAAAATGGTCGAGGGGACCAAATACCTTTATTTAAGGGGGAATCTTCATGTGGGGCTCCAATCCTCAAATAACTCAAGTGGATGAGGTGTGGTTAGGTGTGATCATGCACTTATATGTCTAAATGGTTTACGAAAGTGGTTGGACTAATATTTCCATAATATTAAGCCTTTAAATGCAAAAAAACAAGGGAAAGTTGGTCCACCAAGCTAGTTTACCAAAAACCAAGTGTGAACATGATTTTCAGTGCATGTGGCTAAGTCAAGGATACTTGGGCTAAAAAATAAATGTAGATGTTAGGATTATATTCCAACACCCCCCTTCATCCTAACTCACTTATCTAAATTGAGTCCTGGCCAAGATGTCATGTTAAGTACTAAGGTACAATAAATAAAATATCCTCATAAAATGAAGAAAGAGGGAAAACGTCATGGGAACACCCACCCCCCCCAACCCAAAAAAAAAAAGATGAAAAAAAAGGGCTAAGTGGCCAAAAGGGCATACTTAGTTGTCTCCACCACTCCAAGCATAACTCTCAGTTCTGAAAATTTCTTTTCAGTGAAAGACGTGGTGAAGATGTCTGCAACCTGCTGCTCAATGGGTCAGTACTGCAGTGATATGACTCGGTCATGGATCAGATCATGGATGTAATGCATGTGAATCTCGATGTGCTTGGTCCTCTACCTCTGAACGCGATCAATTGATATCTGAATGGACCCCTAATTGTCACAAAATATGATAGTTGGAAGTGTATACTGAATACCAAACTCAGAGAGAAGTCCTTGCAACCAAACAGCCTCTGTAGTTGCATTCACTACACCTCTATTGATGGCGGGGTTGCAGGCGTTAGGGACAATCTCCCTAATCTGCCTATAAACTCCTCAACGTCTTCGCCAAATTCCTGTTCTTCAGGCCTGAGCGCCTCAGTCATCAACACTTATATTTCATTTCAAAACCTCACCGTCGAGCCTTACAGCAACCCGTAGCTTTTGAGGGAACTCTTAAAAGAGACACCCATTGGAGGACTTAAGCACACAACCTATATGTATCCATTGTATGTATGGACATCCACGGCGCGTTCACTCTAACGATTTGGATATATATCCACGGCACATTCAATTCAAATGAAGGTTTGATTATATACCACACCGGCCTTACCACCGACAAAGCTCACATATATATCTATATCGCTGTTCTTTTTATTACTCCCGGTCAGTATACAAACATACAACATTTATATATATCACACCTCAACTTGAGTTCGGCGATCGATCAACAATAGCTTCTGCTTCTGGACCCGATCCTCCTATACTCAACGTTTAAAACTTCGCCAGATCCGTAGGTTGCAATCACTCCGGTGATGATCTTACGCTCCTCCGGACCCGATACAACTATAGACAAAGGTTTATACCTCGCTAGTTCCGTAGTTCGCTGGTCATTGCAACCGCAACCTTGCTATCTCCGCGATCGTGGACTCAGCGATATAAATCAATTCCAATCTATATCATGTCGCTTCCATTCATTATTCGTCGGACTCTATGATATAGATATGCGGTTTATAAAGTCTGTTCTCAAATCCAGAACCGCTCCTTACTTTGCTACCGCTCTTTTCCACTATAACCTTTGTAAAGGGAACACCGTCCAGAGATTTAAAAAGATCTTCCAACGCTGATGGGTCTTGGACAGAGACAATGAGAACGTATAACTATAAGCCTTCGATTGTTAATATGGACCTGTCCGACATAGCATGCGCCTTCGGCTAAGAAGTCTCAACAATGCATCCGGTACTCAACGAAACAAGAAGACACATGTGCCATCGCAAAACAAGAACCAAAGCAGTATAATTATAATTGAAAGGAAAGAACATTCGTTGGTTTTATAGACAGTATCAGAATCATTCAACAATAGTGATGTGTCATAAAATAAACTAGGCAAGCAATTTATAGAGTCATTACATTAGAGACATCAAGAGAACAAAATTTCCATAGTAAAACTAAGGCACTCGCCCCTCTCCTCTGTCTGATGAGAGCTTTGCTGCCATTTTATTTATAATTAAGGATAGGCCCTCTCGTCCTTATCCAGTACAAGAAAAGCATGCTTTACAGGTGATTTAAAGCTTGAAAGCTCTGTTACAATTAGCATGATTTATTGCTAGATTTATTCTAATTTTTAACTAAAAAAACATAGAAATTGCAGGCTAAAGGACCCCACTCCCTTGCCTGTAAATTTTTTTGGATTTTTTGGAATAATTTGGGAGATTTTTCCCTCTGAGTCCTATGCTCCCACATCAGACTCCCAAGGTAGAAAAATTTCATGATCTCCTGATCATGTGTTCAGATCTATGTTTCCCTGGATCCCATATCTTGTGCTGCCATTTTCCACTTGTCACTGATTTTGTTGTTCTTCTCCAGGTCTCCACACTTTATGCTGCATCGCCGCACTGACTAAGCCTTCATAACCTTCTGCTATCTTTCTTTCGCTGCTTCTCCTTTGTTTTACTGCTGTTGGCCTCTTCAAGGATACTGTCGTCATCAGTTTTCTGATGTTTTCAATCTCTTGGTCCAATAAATCTCCCAGCTATTGATTTCTTGCTGCCTGTTGACTTCTTACCTCTATGCTGGTCTCTGTTATGACAGCCACCCAATCATCCACACCCTCTTGTCTTTTGGAACAGAGAACTTCTTTTCCCTCCAATTGACTGTTTAGCTGAGTCAAATGTTTCTCAGCATCGGCAACAATACTTGCATTCATAGAACAATTTTTAAAATAAAAACCATAAGGCTTCAGTGCCTCTTCTGCTGCTGTCAATGTTGTCTTAACTGTCACCATAACTGCTCTAGCTGTCACAATAGATGTTGCTGCCATTGCTGTCGCTGCCACCGCTGCCATAGATGTTGCTGCCGCCCAAACTTCCTGACCCTCTGCAACATTCTTTGGCTCACCACCTTCTTTGACAATCTTTAGTAATTGTCCAACATCATCTTGATTGATTTTTCCAATCAAAGCAAGTTCTTCAAACATTGTAGCCTCATCTTCTAACATTGTAGCAGCTCTCTCTTGGCTATTTAAGCAAGCCAACTCTTTATTGTCACCCATGGAAACAAGTTTCTGCATAACTGTCTTATCCTCATTCTGCAACAGTTCTTCTTCCCTTAAGACCATTCCAAGTGATGGATTGTCTTCTTCATCACCTGCACTCACAAAACATTTGTTAAAATTAAAAACATAAGGCTGTTGTGCCTTATCTTCTTTTGGCAATAATTCAAGTGGTTGCTCTGTTTTGTCCTTCTCTTCTGCCAGCATATCAGCATGCTGATCCGAATTCTTAGCAAAATTCATGACACTATCCATGATGCCTTCTTGTTCTTGTCCCCTATACTGAACTTTTTCACTTGCAATCTCTCTGTCATATCTTGGATTCTCCAACCAATATTCTAACAATGCAATTTCTCTATGGCATTGTTGCAGCATTTCATCATCACTTATAGTCCCTACATTCACACACAAACTGTCAGTTTGAAAATCACAGAGTTCAACAGTTTCAACTGTTGCTTCACTTATCCGTGCTACAGACTGGTCCACTTCTTCTGCATCCATAAGAACTTCTTCTTGTGTTGTAGCAGCTTCACGAGATTGCATATCTTCCTTAGCCCTTATCATCTGCTCCAGGTATTCCTTTTTTCCAAGTAACAGAGTTCTTGAATTAGTCTTCTGTCCCGGCTCATCTTCTTCTTGCAGAGGCAACAATGTATGATTGATACCATCCTTCCCAAACTTGTAGGTGTTTCTCTTCCCGTCATGTATGGCTCCTCTGTCATATTGCCAAGGCCTTCCAAGCAATATGTGACACACGTCCATAGGCATCACATCACAAACAATTTTGTCTTTGTACTTGCCCACTTGAAATTCCACTTCACACTGTTCACTTACCAACATTTGATGTCCCTTTTGTAACCATGACACCTTATACAGTGTTGGATGCTTCGTTGTCTTCAGCTTCAATTTCTCCACTACTTCTGTAGATACCAAATTATCAGTGCTGCCACTATCAATAACCATCTGGCAACATTTCCCTTGGACTTTGCATACTGTCCTGAATAAAGCTTTCCTTTGCGACGGTTCAGCAGCCACCTCCCTCATTGGCTTAAGTAAGATTTTATGAATCACTAGAGATTCTCCTCTTTCTGGTGCATCTTCTTCTTCTGTTACCGCTGCCGCTGGAGCTTCTTCTTCAGCTAGAGCAACAATTGCATTCCTCTGCTTTATGTCTGCATTCTCTGGGCACTCAAAAGCTCTATGTCCCAGTTTGTTACATCTGTAACATCTTATTTCTCCGCCTCTTCCTCTGCCTCCTCTTCCTCTAGAAAAACTCCCTCTGCCTCTTGCATCACCTCCTGTGGGTGCATGCTGGGTTGAGCTACTGCTAGCTCCTTCTTTTGGTGCTATAGATCCTCCTCTACCACCTTGACTTCCTTTTCCTCTGAAAGTCTCTTTCCCTCTGGCAGACTGCTTCCTTATGAGTTTTTCCTCGGCTTTTAGTGCTAGCTGATAAGCTTCCTCTACTGTTTTAGGAGACAGCAGACTTATCTCATCCTGAATGTCCATCCTAAGGCCATTCATATATCTAGCCACCTTCTCATCTGTGTCTTGGGCTTCTCCAGCTCTTATACTCACTTTATAAAACTCCTCTGTATACTCCTTTACTGTTAAAGCTCTCTGTCTAAGATTTTGCATTTGTCTAAACAATGTTTGCTGATAATTACTTGGCAAGAACTTACCTCTTAACTTTGCGACCATTCGGCTCCAGTTCTTGATTGGCTGCTTACCAAGTCTCTTCCTTTCCGCCTGCACACCATCCCTCCAAAGTGTTGCATGGCCTTTTAATTTGGTGACAGCAAACTTCACTTTCTTCTCATCCTCTGTTTCTTCGTAATCGAAGAATTTCTCCATACTGTTGATCCAGTCAATCAATTCTTCTGGATTCAATCCTCCTTGATATACTGGTACTAATTGGTTCCATGGCCTGACTGTGGATTTTAACACTGACTAGAAGAATCTCATCTCAGGAGTAACCTGTACAGCTTCCTCTTCTTCAGCAACTTCCATTTCAGGCTCACTGACATCTCCATCATCTATATTTCGATCTAAAGTTAAAGCATCCACTCTAGCTCGCAGCTCCTCCACTGATTCAAATAATTCAGCATTTGCAGCAGGTCATCCTCTTCCACCACGTCCTCGTCCTCTTCCAACTCTGAAGGCCATCCTTCTTCTGCTCCTGAGATTCAATTCAATGTCAGTCGTGGGCTCTGATATCACTAATGATGGCGGGGTTGCAGGCATTAGGGACAATCTCCCTAGTCTGCCTATAAGCTCCTCAACGTCTTCACCAAATTCCTGTTCTTCAGGCCTGAGCGCCTTAGTCATCAACACTTATATTTCATTTCAAAACCTCACCATCGAGCCTTACAGCAACCCGTGGCTTTTGAAGGAACTCTTAAAAGAGACACCCATTGGAGGACTTAAGCACACAACCTATATGTATCCATTGTATGTATGGACATCCATGGCGCGTTCACTCTAACGATTTGGATATATATCCACGGCACATTCAATTCAAATGAAGGTTTGATTATATACCACACTGGCCTTACCACCAACAAAGCTCACATATATATCTATATCGTTGTTCTTTTTATTACTCCTGGTCAGTATACAAACATACAGCGTTTATATATATCACACCTCAACTTGAGTTCGGCGATCGATCAACAATAGCTTCTGCTTCTGGACCCGATCCTCCTATACTCAACGTTTAAAACTTCTCCAGATCCGTAGGTTGCAATCACTCCGGTGATGATCTTACGCTCCTCCGGACCCGATACAACTATAGACAAAGGTTTATACCTCGCTGGTTCCGTAGTTCGCTGGTCATTGCAACCGCAACCTTGCTATCTCCGCGATCGTGGACTCAGCGATATCAATCAATTCCAATCTATATCATGTTGCTTCCATTCATTATTCGTCGGACTCTATGATATAGATATGCGGTTTATAAAGTCTGTTCTCAAATCCGGAACCGCTCCTTACTCTGCTACCGCTCTTTTCCACTAGATCCTTTGTAAAGGGAACACCGTCCAGAGATTTAAAAAGATCTTCCAACGCCGATGGGTCTTGGACAGAGACAATGAGAACGTATAACTATAAGCCTTCGATTGTTAATATGGACCTGTCCAATATAGCATGCACCTTCGGCTAAGAAGTCTCAACAATGCATCCGGTACTCAACGAAACAAGAAGACACATGTGCCATCGCAAAACAAGAACCAAAGCAGTATAATTATAATTGAAAGGAAAGAACATTCGTTGGTTTTATAGACAGTATCAGAATCATTCAACAATAGTGATGCGTCATAAAATAAACTAGGAAAGCAATTTACAGAGTCATTACATTAGAGACATCAAGAGAACAAAATTTCCATAGTAAAACTAAGGCACTCGCCCCTCTCCTCTGTCTGATGAGAGCTTTGCTGCCATTTTATTTATAATTAAGGATAGGCCCTCTCGTCCTTATCCAGCACAAGAAAAGCATGCTTTACAGGTGATTTAAAGCTTGAAAGCTCTGTTACAATTAGCATGATTTATTGCTAGATTTATTCTAATTTTTAACTAAAAAAACATAGAAATTGTAGGCTAAAGGACCCCACTCCCTTGCCTGTAAATTTTTTTGGATTTTTTGGAATAATTTGGGAGATTTTTCCCTCTGAGTCCTATGCTCCCGCATCATCTATACTCTGCCTCAGTTGTAGATAAAGCAATCGTGGATTGCTTCTTGTTAGACCAGCAAAAAGGCCCTGAACCAAAGCTGAAAACATAACCAGAGGTGGACTTGCGGTCTGTACCATTGCCAACCCAATCAGAATCTGTGTACCTAGTCAGTGAAAGTGGGCAATCAACAACGTAAAAGATACCAAAACTTGAAGTACCTTTCACATATCTAAGGATTCTCTTTGCAGCTTTCCAGTGAAGCTCATGGGGCTCCTACATATATCTGGAACAAACTCCTACTACAAAAGATATATCAGATCGGGTGTGAGTAAGATACAACAAACTCCCAACCAACTGTCGATACAGTATACTATCCACCAAAGGTGTAGTACCGACATCCTCAAATCTGATCCCCAAAAGAAAGGGAGATGCTGCTGGCTTGCATTCTGTCATCTGAAAGTGGACAAGTAGATCTGGTGCATACTTAGACTGTGCCATCTTGATCCTTGAAGTAGACTGAGAAACTTCAAAACCAAGAAAGTAGTGTAATAGTCCCAAATCTGTTATGGAAAATCGATCGTGCAATGTTGATTTTTTCGAATCAATAGCTAAGGTAAGGTTCCCTGTCATCTGTAAATCATCTACATGAAGTACTATCCGAAAAAGGGAATCATCATGTTACAGCAAACAAACATTCAGATCAGATTTGCATCAAATGAATCCAATGGAAAGCAGGAGAGAATCCATCTTTGCATACCAGGCTCTCGGAGCTTGTTTTAGGCCATACAAAGATTTCTTTAATCTGTAAATGAGGGAAGAGTTTTGAATCTATCCCTGTGGCTATTCCATATATATCTCCTCCTTGAGATCTGCATGAAGAAATGCAATCTTCACATCAATGTGATGAACTTCCCATCTGTGAGAAGCAACAATGGCTAAAACTAGTTGAATGGAGTCCATTTTTGTAATAGGTCCAAATGTCTCTGTGTAGTCTATGCCATGTACCTGTGAGTATCCTTTTGCAACAAGTCGAGCTTTGTACTTGCTGATCTCACCATCTGTAGAAATCTTTGTTCAGTAGATCCATCGGCATCGAACAATCTTTCTTCCTTTCGGAAGTGGAACCAAGTCCCATGTGTCATTTTCCATAAGAGCAGAGTACTCTCCATCCATGGCAGCCTCCGAAAGCGGGTTTCTAGCAGCCTCAGAGTGTGACTATGGATCTGAACCAAATGTCATATAGTAATGTATGGTAAGCAATGGTTCAGTGGCAACCAGGGCTTGAGGAGCCCCAAAAAACTGTGATCTAGTCCTTCTTGCATCTGCAGGATCACTGACTAGTTCACCCTCATCTTGCAGGGTTTTCTTTGCCCAAGTTGGCAGCTGAGTTGGAGCAACCATGACCTACTCCTCATCGTCTGAATCATACCCAAGATAATTCTCTGATGGCTACTCTGAAGTTCTCGAATAAGTTTTGGACTCCTCCTCATCAGTGCAAACAAGCGGTTCCTCGGCAAGGTCTGCTGAAAAATCATGCAGTGATTCTTCTTCAAACTTCACACTTTGAGCTACAAGGAACTTTTCAGTGTGAGAGTCCAACAATATATATCCTTTGACACTGTCAGGATATCCAAGAAAGATACATTCAACACTTTGAGGCTCCAAATCCTTCCTCTTATCTATCAGAATGTGATCCCATGCTCGTGAACCAAAAAAGCTAAAGTGTGACACTTTCGGTTTCTTACCGATCCAACATTCAAATGGAGTGGTTCCTTTGAGTGCTTTGTGAGGAATGTGGTTCTGAATGAATGTTGCACAATTAAGAGTTTCATCCCATAGATTAGGAGCTAATGATCTGGACTATAGCATACAATTGGCCATCTCTTTTAACGACCGATTTTTCCTCTCCGTGACACCATTCTGTTGTGGTGTATCTGGCATTGTGTGTTGTAGCTATATACCTGCATCAATACAAATTTGCTGCACATATTTGTTGACATACCCCCCCCCATTATCAGTACGGAGTATCTTAATCTTACACCCAGACTCATTCTCAGCAAGCGCTTTAAATTCTATAAGGCATTCAAATACTTCCGATTTTAATTTCAGAAAAATACCCAAGTAAACCGAGAGAAAATATCTATGAAGGTTAGTACATATCGAGCCTTACTTATTGAAGGCTGCAAGAATGGGCATGTGATGTCACTGTGAGTCAACCCAAGAGGTGAAGAAGCTCTTTGTGCCTTCCCTTTGTCAAACTTTTGCTGTGGATGTTTGACAAGAATACATCCTTGACATACACCTCTTGTGAATTTAATAGCAGGCAATCCTTCTACCATGTTTTCCTTGCTGAGTTGATGCAAGTACTTATAGTTTAGATGGCCAAATATTTCATGCCATAGCTTGTTGATATCATTAGAATGTGACATAAATACAATTCTAATAGATTTAGGAACAAAGTGGGAGAAGAAATACAAACGAGAACCATGATCTGCAATTGCATGTGCAAGCTGTGAGCCTGGGGAAGTGTCGGTAATCACTGTGGAGTCCGAAGTGAACTCCATCTTCCTTCCAGAGCTAGAATCAATGATCTAATATATCGAGAGAAGATTTGCAGACAGTGAGCGAACATGAAGCACATTTGTGAAGCAGCCCACTTCAAGGTCTAAAATTCCTTCTTTGCACACCTTTCCGGGTGTGGCATCTCCCAAGTAAACTGCGGATCTGGTGCTTTCTTCGATGGAGGAAAATTCATCTTTTGATGTAGCCATATGGTTCGATGCACTTGAATCAAGGATCCAAGCTGATGGAGTGGATGTGATAGCCATTAAAGCATGAACATTTCATGCTCTCCCTCTCCCATCTCTCATCCTGTTATCATCCTTCTTCTTTGCATTATCAAGCATAGTGAGATTGTGCTACTGCAATTGCTTAGCCATCTCATCGATTGTTTCCCTCATGCAATTTTCTTCGGGATGAAAACTGTTGGCTTCTTGGGGTTGACCCAGGTTTAGAAGTGTTTTAGCCAAACAAATACTGAAACTACTGGCCCTTTTGGCAACAGTCCGCAGAGCGTGGACTAAGGTCTCACTCGATGTATTATGGGAGGGTGCTTGAACCAGGTTTCCACACCCTAGGGATGTCTTAATGAAGTCTGAGAAGTTTTTGAACCGATCATGCATGCTTGCGCTACTCCACGTAGCTGTTTGACCTTTGTGTAGCTTTGTGAAAATCGTGAAGAGGTGTTGTCTAGATCCTTTATCCTTACTGTGTTATTATTACAGATATGACTTAATTTTGTGGACCTAGTATTCTTATTAATCATTCAACATTCATAACAAGTGCATGCAATCATAAACTGTAAAGAGATGCATAAGAATATAATAGAAGCATAAACACACAGATACATAATATTCTAGTATCAACTTATCTTTTATTAACTTTTGTTTCGTTACAATATTAACTCCACCTTGCGCAATCATCTGCAGGGGTCCTCGCACACAGCTGCAGACTCTACCAGGCCTCTGCCCACACAGCTGCAGAGCCTCTTCCTACTCCTACAACCCAAGACTCGGACTTACAAACTCAGAGCGAATATCGCATTCAAAAACCAATAGATCAGTTGAGATCCACTCTCACTAAAATACTAACTTCTACACTTAGAGCATCGCTCCATTTATACATTCCCATGGTCCACGGACCATGGGTAGGCCGACACACTCTATATTAAATTACAATATTTTAGCGCGGACAACCCTAGACTCTCTCTTGCTATTGCGCATATGTATCCTGCATCTGGACCAGCTTCCCCTCGATCGTGGCAGTGACAGTGAATGCCTCCTCAAGCCAAGGTTGGATGTGCTATTTAAGCACAGCCTCTTTCTGACGTGCGACATCCACCTGTGCCTTTAGAGCCTAGGCCTCCCTCATCTTGGCTTGCCGCTGAGTAAGGGCAACCATCTACATGGTCCCCTGAACATTTTCATAGGCCTACTGCAATTCCTGTGCTTCTATCTCTACCTGCTGCAGCGTTGGGTCCTCTTGCAGTGAAGTGAGTGTAAAGAGCAACTGATCCAACAATCCAGTGCAGTCCTGTACATCATTCTCTATCACTTCCAACCTCGATTGAATGGCGTGGTGGCATTGCACTCTGACTTCCGGGGGTGTAGAGGGCTGTGATTTAGTCGCAGCTTCGCGATCTACAAGTTCAGCTCCAACTCAACCTTCACAGCCTCCTCCTGGGTCATGCGGACTCTAGTTGCTAAATGGTGAATCTTTCCCGCAGTGGGGAGTGCCTCTGGCATGACCAACTCTAGAATACTGCTACAGGCCTCCTCCATAGCCTGTTCTAATCCCTGGTTTTGTGCGACCAGGTTGTCACTCTACAGTTTGTGCTATTCTAAATTCACCTTCTGCTTGCTCAAGACTTATAGAGCGCAGCCCTCCCTAGTGTGAAACTCAGCAGTTACCCCATCCTACAGATGGTAAAGGGTTTCTCTGTGAAGGGCGGCAAAATTCAACCCCCAACCCCTCATGTTGCCTTCGGCTTCTGCTAAGATGACACCTTCTAGTAACACCACAGTGTTCATTGTGAGGGCGCGCAACGTCTGCTAAGCTTGTGATGCACCTTCCACAAGGTGTGGTGTCATCACTCTTGGGGGTCGCACCTATAATTCCTGCAACTGCGCTTTGAGTGCCCCCAACACATTTGTCTGATCTTTCATTAATTCTTCAAGAGCATCCTTAGTGACATCACGAACTAGTTTGCCACTGTTAGGAAGGGCTCCCTCAGAGGTTTTCTTTGTCTTTGTTTTCTTTAGTGCGGTTGGATTCTCCTGGACGTGCGATCTCTTGAGTTGGGTTGATTGTGTCATGCGTTCCTCTGCCTCAACCTCCTCCTGTATGCCCTGCTCCATGGACATTTCCTAACCTTCCTCGGTCTCTTTGGTTGGCGTAGTTGTGATTTTTGCCATCTGCGCTGTCACTGCTGCCTCAATCGCCTTCCACTGCGTGACCACTTCTTGTTCCTGGTGCTTTCTCGCTGCCAAATTCGCGATGCGCAGCTTGGTTTCCTTGTTCCGCTACTGTGCGACGATATTTTCCAGCTTTGCCAAGTCCAGAGCATGCCACTTCAGAGACCAAGCCACCATTACATTGAATATTGCATCATTAGTTGCAATGAACAGAAGCTTCACCCATGTTCGGGTTGGATCCTTTCGTGCCCAGATATACAGATTATGCATATCCGCCTTGAATTCTGTTGCGCTTTGCAAACTGTTGTATACTATAAGGGACAAGCGCGGCCTATGGTTGATCCAATTTCGGATGCTCACCTCCATGAACACCCAAAACATCTTTGTCTCGTGAACCCTTGTCACGTCTTTCATTCCCCAGAGCAAGGTGTACCTCACGGCTTCGGGTAGGTTCCTCTCAATGGTGGGAAACTGGCTGTCCTACAGCAGCTCCCTGGCAACCAACAAGATGGATAAGAGCAACCACGTGTAGTGGAAGGTCTTACCCTGCTCCTGGGCCTCCCGACAATTTGCCAAAAACTCATCGCAGAGAAACCGCACCCAGTTGAACTGGACCCCCTATGCACACTGCTCTGCCAATGCAATTACAGATGTTGGCACCTCGTCTGCACGACATTTCCTCATAAGCTTGCCAGCCAGCAGCTGGGTGGCTACGCACACCCCTTTGTCCTTTATGCTTGCTATTACATACCCTCACTTCCTCTTATCCAGCTTATATTTGGCCTTCATAGCTTCTGCGAGGGCAAAGTCGCTACTCTTTCCTGCTATGGTTGCGAGATTGTTTCCTTTGATGGGCAGCCGAGAAATTTGGTGAATTAAATCAGCCGTTATGGGAATTGGCTCCTCCAACCAGAGATACCCATCATTTACTAAACATAGTAGCTGCCGAATGACGAAGATCGTGATTGACACGCAGTGGTAGTGGGGTATCCATCGCAGATGTAGTAACTCAGCCTTCTCCACACCGTGTAGCCATTTATGCTACAATAATTGCTCCGCAGCCAGCTGTGGGAACTTATCGCGAGGTCCCAGTCTTCGAAATTTATATTAAGTACCCATCCCTGCAGTGGACCTTCAAACCTTGCTTCATCCGGAAGGAGCAAGGTCTGGAGTGCACTCTTCGTGGCCTCTAGGTCCTTCAGTGTCTTTGTTGTCCCTTTCCATGGGGGGATGTAGGGGGGTAACTTTATTGCCGAAGGTACTTGGGAAACATTCTCCGCCTCATCGTCCTATGCTTCAATTTGGGCAATCAGGCTTACAAATCTTCTTCCTCTTCTTATGTTTCCATGGTAACAACTTTGCCCTTCTCTATTATTGAAATTTTACTAGACGGTGGGTTCCATGGTGATACCCGGACTGGCCCATTGTCTGCTTGTCTTTCTGTGGTCACAGCGTGCAAGGGGGAATTTGGAACCTCTGGTGCTACTGCTGCCTCTCCAGGCTCCTCCTAGGTCACACGGGGCTCTAGGGTAACTTCCGCGAATTGCACATTGCACTCACATCGATTGCACATTGCACATGCATAGTCTTGATGGACAGTTCTATTCTCATTTAAGCTTGTGTGAAAGATTGCGCTCAAGTAGTTTTTGTGGACTAAACATGTTTGATAAAGTGATTTCGACATTTCCAATCCAAGAAGGGAGCCCAAAAGCATCACTGACCAGTAGGTGACTATGGAATGAACGATCAAAATATCCATAGTAGTTTGCAAAATTTGTGTGTAGGAAAATTTTGGAGGGTGCTTGTTGCAATAACAACACAAACTAATCAAAGAACATGGTATTTTTGTGTCAAGAGGTGCACTCTAACACAATATGGAAGAAATGTTATAATTTCATATCCTGTCCTATTAAACATTTTGACTCGGACAAATTACATAAGAATAAAAATAAAAAATTAATAATTAAAATAAAATTGGGGTACAATAATCAATTTTCAGTTGGAATTTCTTGGGCTCCTAGTTTTCACAACTCATTATTTTTCCCATGGTATTGTGATGTAAGAAGAGAAATATATATAATACCAACCTAGATCCATCTTAACTTTGGATATACCAAGCACCGAGAGGGATCAAATCTCTTGAGATGGAAACTTCTTTTAGAGTGAAAAGATATTTGATCCCTCTTAATACATGGTAGACACATAGTTAACATGGGTCTATGTTGGCATGCATTTAAACCAAGTATGAAAGTGTTTTCTTTATTTTCAAGAAAAATCATTATTATAATAAAACTAATGTCATATATATACTACCAACCTAGATACATCTTAACTTTGGATATACCAAGCACTGAGAGAGATCAAATCTCTTTAGGTGCAAACTTCTTTTAGAGTGAAAATATATTTGATCCCTCTCGATACATGGTAGACACAGGGTTAAGATGGATCTAGGCTGGTATACATTTAAACCAATTACGAAATTGTTTTCTTTATTTTCAAGAAAATCATTATTATAATAAAACTAATGCTAACTTTGGATATACCAAGCACTAAGAGGGATCAGATCTCTTGAGGTGTAAACTTCTTTTAGAGTGAAAATATGTTTGATCCGTCTCGATACATGGTAGACACAAAGTTAAGATGGATGTAGGCTAGTATACATTTAAATCAAGTACGAAAGTTTTTTCTCTATTTTCAAGAAAAATACTTATTATAATAGAATTAATGTCAATTGTTGTTATCCTAAGTGGTTGGGAGGTAGGAATGGAATCCTCTCAAACTAAGATCAATTCCCACAAGTCACATGATATCTATATATATATATATATATATATATATATATATATATATATATATATATATTCTTCATGTTAAATATACAACCTTGTTCCTGTTAAAGAAAAAACATAAAAAAACAATTTAATCCATTTGATCATGTTCAAATAAGATTTAGTGATGTTTCAATATATGTTTAATATTTAAGATATATCTGTGATTTTTTTCAAATAATATTTATTTAAGATTCAAGATATGTTTGAGGTATTTTTGTAATATTTGAGATATGTTTAAGGTCCAAGATATATATGGAATTTTGTTCTCAACTCATTTTTTAAGTGATGGAGTGTGTGTTATTTGGTGAGGTAATTATATTTTTTTATTTCCTATAAAGTATAAAAAAAATATGGTTTAAAAAAAATATGGTTTTTCTTTTGAAAAATAAAATAAAATTAGTGCAAACTTGTTTTGTGATATATTTTCCTTTTCTTTGTTTAATTTTTTAAATACAGACTAAAACCACCGGAATAATTAAAAAAATGATAAAGTAATGAATCGACTCATTGGATTGAGTTTATGGATGCTATTTAAACTAAATAAAATAAAATATGATAATTTCTAAATTAGAGGTTATAAATGAAATATTTAAAAATGTGTGTATGCTAAATAATATTAAACTATATATAACTTAGTGGAAGTAGTTTTTGTGTGGATTTGTCTTTCCTTTATATTACACACGGAGAATTCTATGTAGTTGCAAATCACCAACATACTACTTTATATTGCAAAAGTACGAAGATGTTATTTCAAGAAGTTTTTTCAAATAATAATAATGGATTATACGATATTTATTATAATGGATTATACGATATTTATTAATAATAAGTAATAGTTATTAATAACTAAATTTTATTATCTATAAAAAATATTATTTTAAAATTTAATTAAAAAATACTAGAATTAATTTTTATAATTAATTAAAAAATATATTTTTATATATCTTATTTTTCTAAAAATAAATAAATTTAAAATAACAAAATGAAATAATAAATAACAAAAAATAAAATATTAAAATAATGAATGAAATGCTAAGAAAAATAAAAGATGTGCAAAATATAAATTTAACAATTATGTCAAAGTTTTATAGAATATATTATTACAACGAGAGGTCTTCTGCAACTCAATATGGAAGAGATGTTGTAATACTCTTAGGGATCAAAATTGAAGTTGTAAGTTCCTGTCAAGAGCCTTTTAGATTGTCATAGAAGTGTAGACAATTATTTTCCATGCAAATGAAAATTAACATTGAATATTACTTGTTAGTATTGAAATGAAAATTATATTATATTTTTTCATTTGAAGGGTGAGGATTTTTATAAATGTTGTACTTGTCATTAATTTTATGTATTTTTTAAAAATAATATATCATTTTTCCTTTACAATAAGAAAAAAAATGTTCAAATGGAATCAACCTTGGATTTACCAACCATCTCTAAGGTATGCGTCAAAATCAAAGTCAATGTTATTAACACCCATGGATTTTTTAACCCATGCTATTGGGCCCTGGTATTATGAACCTATTTCTATACGGGTGTGACTTTGTGAGTAAACTTGATGTGGGTGAAAAAGAAAGAGGAAGCTAGTGAAATGTAATATCTTTCTCATGTTTGTTGTAAAACAATCTACTAATCCCTTTCACCATGGTTTATCCTTGAATTGGATTTTCCACGTAAATATTGAGTACACTTTATGAGTTAAAAATCTTATTTAAATCTTATGTGCAATGAGTTAAATATTTTTATTTTTCAGTTTAATTTTTATACTATCCCAAACCACCCTAAGAAAATCTTCTTCTGTTGTTTCATAGTTTTCTCCGGTAAGGTAAGGAATGATGATCTTAGAATTTAGATGTGACTTCATTGAATTCTTTTGATTTCATGCAAGCCATTTTTTTAATAAATTATGTTACATAAATATGGATTTGACAATTTCTATAGATTATGTTACGTGCAAGTTGTTTCATATAGAGGTGAAATGCAAATTTAGGCCAGTGTTTTTAAATATTTTTGTCATATTACAATCAATTTAAAAAGTAAGCAATTATAACCCTTAACCAACATGCCTAGATTTACAAAAACATTATGAGTCTATGAGTTCAATTTCTTGATTCTTGAGTTTATGAGTTTTAGATGTATATATTATGGATGAGTTGACTTGCATAATAATGTCAATGTTTCTACATTTCATGGTTGACTTTTTTGTGAATACTTTCTTGTTTCTTGTTCTTTTTTGTTTGCACTATCTAGTTCTACAAAAGTTCTAAATAGATGAAATATAAACTAAATTTATCATAATTTATATTTATGTTCACAAATTATAATATTTATTTTAGAGGTCAAATTTAGAGGCCCCCATATGTGTAGTTGGGATTACAAAGTTTGTATTTCAACAATCCAATCAAAGTTGTATTACGAAAAAAATCATTCCAATTTTGGACTCTTATGGACATAAAAATGTATTGCCCCTTTTAATAAATACTTTAATATATGAAAATTATTATGTACGAAGATGAACTTACTCTAATTATCTAATATATAAATAAAGAAAGTTTGAATATTTTTTAATTGTATATTTTGAAATATATTAGTGAGTGTTGTTATGATATATTTATTTGAATTACATAATTTTAACCATTAATATTTGTAGTTTAAATATTATTTTTTTACAATAAACATGATTCCAAACAAAATATAAAGATCAATTTAGTGTTGTAAAAAAAATACTTTTTATTTTTTAATAAAAGGATTTTAGACAAAATCTTATCCAAAAAAATATTTAAAAATCGAAAGTTTAACTACGATAAATAATACTTTGAAAAGATTTCAATCTTCACATTTCAAATTTTTTAATAAACTAACATCTTAGATATATTTTAATCAAATTATCACTCCCTTTTTTTCACTATTGTAGAATCAACTCCACGTTCAATTTAAAAACAACTGAATTTATTTTTTATTATTTAAAATTATATTGATAAATAATGGGTTATATCTTGAAAGAAATATTGATAAATACTTTTAAATTAATAATCTGTAAATTAATCATTTTATTTATGAAATTTTAAATTATTTTTAAGCTTCACTTCAAAATAGTAATTAGTTTTAACTTGTCATTATAGAAGGGTTAAATAAATTTAACCCTTCAATATGAAATATAACCGTTCTCTTGAAATTTGATCCTTATTTTATGTTATGTAAAGATTTTGAATTGGGAAAATTATATAAAATGAAAAATAAATTAATTAATTATTAATTATAATTATTAATTAAAACATTTTGACTCGGTCAACTTACATAAAAATAAAAATAAAATAAAATCAATAACTATATTTATTTTTTCTTGTCGATCAAACTACTTTTATTAATTCTTCAAAAAATTACAAATTATTTGCAATGGATTTGCTTCTCTCTCAGCCTCATTCTTACAAGATTTCTTTCCGAGGAGAGAGATGCAAAAGCTCATAGAATAGTGCCTAAAACTATATCATGTCCCGAAACAAAATGCACAAAGCCCCCAAAATACAAAGAGAATACATATGTAAGCCACCGCCATCAAGGATTATGAGGGGGAGCATGAGCCTGCCTAGCACTATAATGGTCTAGGGGTTTTGGTACGACATGTACATGGAACTACAGGTGTTCATTCTTGTCCTTAATCCAACCCAGCCACTCATGAATGTGTCTTTTACTCTGTCTAAGCAAAGTTATTGTATCCGACATTTTCCATTGACTGTGTTATAATTCGCTCATGAATTCTATCACCTTGTTCCAATATTCATGCCTCTATTTCCCTAGCTCCATTAGGAGTGTAGTAACACTCTTTAGTTTCTTGTCAAGGGACTCCAAAGATAGTGCCTCATCTACATGACCAGGCAATGACACATTTTCATTGGCCATTTCACCCTCAAAAACCACTTTGGCACACCCAACACCTTCTTCTATGCTCGCTCATCCATTACGGCCTGCTAGGTCTCCACGTGGTCCCCCACCATACCGGCCATGCCCCATTTGTATGAACATCCCTCTATATGAACCCAACTGCAGAGACCAGTTCAATTTGACCACCTAAGTGCATTGACTTAATAAGAGAGTCCTACTATAGAACTTTGTGGAAAAATAATTATCAGACCCTACAAAATGAAACCCCACTGTCACCAAATGTGCACCCGAAGGGTAGTAGAAATGTCGCTTGGTCATAGTCCCCCATGCAACCAAAGAACTAATCATTCTAGGATGGAGGCAAAGCATTAGAGGTAATTTCAGCCTAAACATGGCCCCCTAAGGATAAATCAAGAAATTCATAAAAATTACCATGTAGACAATTTTTTAATATCAATTTTATTTTATTTACATTCCATAATATTTATGAACATGAGATCTAATAAAAAAATGTAATATATTTTTCTAATTTTTTACTTTTATTGAAATCCCTCAACATATGAAACCTTTATTAAAATAATTGTCAATATATATTTTATATTTAAATATAATTGTCCTTAACTATATATAACTAGATATATATATATATATATATATATAGTTAAGGACAATTATATTTAAATATAATATATATATATATATATATAACTAATTTTTTTGGTTTTTTTTAACGACATTGTCTCCTGAAGCCACAATTTTGCTCGATATGTATCTTTTGGCTGGAATCTGGTAATTTGTCCTTTCTGGAATACAAATTTTAACTATTTGACTATTTTTTAAAAGAATCTTTGTTGTTTAAAATGCATTTTCGAATGCATAAATGGATTTAACACCATGAAAAATCCTTCGGTCACTCGAATTATGTGGATTAAACACTGTAAACTCAAGTTTTTAAAAATCTCTATTGGATTTTTATTAAAATTAACTAGAAATAATGTCATGAAAAAACTCATTTCGTCTATAAGTTAGACTATGCCATATTTAACTATATAGATATTTTATGTTTAACTATATATTCTATATTTTTTGGTTGGAATTTGGTAATTTTTCCTTTCTAGATTACATTTTTTTACTATTTTATATTGAACTATTTAACTATAACTTTTTATATTTATATTTTATATCTAACTATTATGTATTTTTTATATTTAACTATTTGTTTGTATTTTTTAAGGCATGGTTATTAATGTCAAATGGGCCTGTATTTATAATTTATATTTTTTCACTAATATCAATATTTACATTGCATTAATAAAGTTTTCGATATTATAATTCATATGGGTAAGGTAGGTAAATAATATTAATAAAATATTTCACGAATACCCAGACTAATAAAAAATTATTTCACCAATACCCAAATTGATAATAAAATATTCCATGGATACCCAAATTAATCATTTTAAAATTATTTAAGACATCTACCTCTTTTTTAATTTAAAGAGTTTTTATTGATTTACATATTATGACATGGAAATTGTGTGAAAATTTCATGGGAACTTTTAGGCTAAAATTTCCTCTTATGTGTCGGAGACATCAAGCACCCACATTTAACCTCAATACAAACAAACGAAAAACTTTCGTAGCATAGACCAGAAGAGACTATAAATATCCTAGTAAATTGCTTAAATCACAAATACGAAGATACCCACAAAGACATGACTTCCACCACACCCATATTTCCAATTACAGCAAAATTCCTAGGGCTTACAAGGAGAAATGTATTACTTATCAAGATAACAAGTGAAAAACACCATACCTTTCGAGTTTTTGTCGCAAGGTGGTACTGTAGAATTATGTTCTACACCATGTCTAACCAAACACAGGATAAATCACCACTATACTGCTCTTCAAGGTCCCAAACCCTGCAACTCAGCACACCAAAACAACTGGAGGACTAGACCCTCCACCCTATATGAACTTTCCCCTTTGAAAGAATCAAACTAGGGGGCATGTGTAGGTTGGAAGCATGTGCATACTCAACATTCACCTTTCCACCTTTCAAATATTCCATAACCAAAAAAATAATTTTCGAATACAAGCCACAATCCAGATTATAGCCACCTTGACTTGCCTCTTGAAGCTTCCATGCATCCTTTTATTATTGCACCACTTGTCACTATCTTTCATAATGCGTTGAGAGTATATCCTATGGGAGTATTGACTCCCCTCCCCCTCATTTATCCTGCCCCATTCATCCACCCCCATCAGGGTAATAATTATAATTATTAATTATTAATTACTAATATTAAAACCATCCTAGAATCATCTTAACTTCAGATCTATATATTCCTCAGAGGGATCAAATCTATCAAGGTGAAAACCTTTTCTCGAAATTCACACTCAAAAAATACGTTTACACTTTGACAAATTTGATCCCTCTCAACACTTGATAGATTCAGAGTTAAGATGAATCTAAGTTGGTTATTCTTGTATTCTATAGATATTATCGTTGATTATAAGTTAAATCTATTTTATAATGATTACTATTTTTTTAAAATATAAATTAAATAAGATATTTACAAAATGTAAAAATACTTATAACATTTTTCAAATATAAATTTATATTTTATAATTTATTATGATGTAGTTAGGTGGATTTTATATGATTTTAAATACTTTTTTACATAAACTAAATAATTGAAAATTGTTATATCTGTGTTATACTAAAATATAATGTTTGTTATTGGTATTGCATGTTGATTCGATAAAACATTATATATATATATATATATATATATATATATATATATATATATATAGATATTAATATTTTTGTATTGTTAATTTAGCTTTGGAATAAGTGAAATGAGTTTAGTGAACAATGAGGATTTTGGGTTGATGGATTTTGGAAGCCCAAAGTATATAATTATCATTATTTTATAAGATCTTGTATATTTATTTTTGTTCACGGATCAACAAATATTTTTTCTAATAAATAGAATTTGTTGGTTCTATCATGTGGTTTTTCCCAATACATTGTTTGTTTTTCCACATAAAATTCATAATGTTTTGTTCTTGTCACTAGTACAAAATGAGAGATTAGTGACTATGTGATTAAAAAAATTATAATTATTTCAAGTGAATTACTACTAAATTTGAGAAATTTTAAGTTAACCAATTCAAAATGATTAACTTAAATGACTAATTTAGTCTAGGGATAAAATATATGACTAGATAATAAGTGACCCAACTAAAAGTGACTAAAATGACTAATTTTTTCTAGGACTAAAATATATGACTACATAATAAGTGAAAAAATTAAAAATGATTAATGTAAACGATTACTATAGTCCAAGAATAAAAATATGACCAACTAACAAGTACAACTACGTGAATTAGTCATTTATGCTAGTAATTTTTTATTGGGTCACTCCGGAAATGGAAAATTACAATTTTGATACTGAATTTTACATTCACTAAATTTTAACACTGCAAGGGTCTCTAAATCCATATGTAATGTTAAAATTTAGAAACCCCTTTAAGGGTGTGTCTAAATTCATTTGCAATGTTAAAATTTAGGTACATGGATTTAACAACCCATTAAATGGGTCTATGACATGAGGGCTTCACAGGAAAAGAAATACTTCATATTTGGGCGTAAAAGATTGGAAAAAATGGAATAATATATGGAGAGGGTAAATACTTTTTTAATATTACATAGACACGTGTATTATTAAGGTACTTTTTAGATGGAGGATAGAAATATGCGAGATGGAGAAGAGGATTTCATGTAGGTGGGTTTATTTTGGTTGGTCTCTCCATTTCCAAAGGCAAGTCTACAAATTACTTCCCTAGACCAATCATGAGTTCAATTGCCAATAAGTTAGTAGGATCTTTCACTAGAAGGCTCTCTGATTTCACGATTTTAAGAGATAAGAGACATGATAAATCACTGGAACATGACCTCAAGCCACACCATAAATATCTTAAGATCTAAGAGTTCACCTATCCTTCCATGTTACCGCTACTTTGCAAATTTGTAATTAATTATCCAAACGTTTGTGACAATATGCCCAACAGATGCATGGACTTTTCTAGCATTTTTCAACCAAAATTTTGAAAAACCCACCTAGAACTTCGATATCTAGCCTAAAATCTTAAAAGCATAGATAAAATCATATAGAGAGAGCCCTCTCTGAAGTTGGAACGACTGGATCCCATCTTTAAAATAGGTTTGTGGTTACTTTTGTAGTTTTCTTTCACAACCTAGGAAAATTTTAGAGTGGTAACATTCTAGCGACCATACGAGGGGATCGAAAGGTTTGATCTTCCCCAAGAAAGACTATCAAGTCTTATATTTGATTGTTCATGGTGCACAATAGTCAGAAAGATGTGAAGGCTAAATCATTCACCGAGAAACTCCATTATCAAAGAATCTAGATTGAAGAATGCTCATGGCGACTCCACTGGTTGAAACATTCAAAGGTTAAAATTATCATCTAATTTCTTTCAAAACAAAATAACAGGGTTTGTGGCAGACCTTATTTCTATTGAAAATTTCAAAGATTACTAGGATGTTTGTGATGATGATCAAATGGAGGAAGATTTCCCCAATTTACTGATTATTTATTTGACGGCATGAAAATGTAGCTTTGAAGCTAAATCCAACTTTTTAGAAGACTTTGCTAAAAAACTTGAGAAGGACATTCAGATCTTAAATGTTTGAGTTCAGTTTTGTAATTTTCAAGATGAAAATTAGTTTTTTGAGGACCTCTTATAGCTGAAACTAGGGTCTGATTTAAACAACACATATGAGGAGTCTAATTTTGACAAACAAATTACACAACTTCTTGATGATTAGTAAATGAAATATGTTTTCTTTGATCCCATAACTATCTATATAGATGAATTGTTCACTATATTGTTTTGATTATGTTTCTACTGTGAAAGAAAAGTCTACAATAAGTTGTCACTGCACTTACATTTTCCAGTTTCCATTTTTCTAAAACATAGTATGAGAATCACATCAAGTATGCAGCTACTTCTTTTAGGGGTATAAGCAACCTAAAGTAGTGGGGAGTGTGAATATGCTCAACATTCTAAGCATATCTTTCAGTTATATTTTTAAAACTTTAGAATCAAAGTTTTTAGTTTTCAATGTACAGTTCAGATTCGAGTTTGAAGAATGTATTTGGTTCAGTTAGAGGATTGGAACAGATTACCAGTTTGGTTTCAATTGTAGTCGTTTTAGGGCAAAGCATGTTGCAGGTTTGGGATCAAACCAATGGATTACGCAACTATTCTATAGTTTTCTTGGCACCTCACAGGGAGAATTCGATCCCCATTGGAGCCATTGTTAGGGTCCTATAATATAGGTAATCAAAGTTTGTCTATCCAGTTATTTATTTTGGGAATTTACTGGTCAATTTTTGTTAGGATATTCCGACACATAGGAAATAGTTAAGTTCAACTTGGTCTAGTATAGAGTTAGGTATAGAGTTAGGTAAAGTGTGTTTCTTTACCGTTGTACATTTTGTAACTTACAATCCGACCATCACGATATGTAGTGATCCGACGGTTCATTCTCTCCTCGGTATTACCGACACTTGATCTGTGGCTTGACACTCGATTGGTCCATGAGTTCTATTTAAAGCGCATGGAGGGTCATTGTTCGAGTAATCCGTGCATGATAGAAGCTTATGTAAATTTTCATTCTTTGATTAATAAATTGCCTATAGTACCCACGTTGGGACAGGCCGTGGACTGTTTCCCTCTTTGAGGGTTTTAACCACGTCAAAAATACTGGTGTATTGATCTGTGATCTGGTTGTGAGAGGTGTCCTTTTGGTATTCTTTCTGAGGAACTTACCCTGTAAATTCCTACATGGTATCAGAGCTATTTGAGGGCCGCGTCCGTTGGTGATCCAAATCTGAAGCCGGTAGAACTGCATGCGGCTGTCGTTTCCTAGATCTACTATTTCTGACTGCTTTCGGGCCGAGAGGACTTCTCTGTTGCGTCCGGAGCATCTGTTCCAGTGAGGAACCCCTTTTGTTTCACGCGAAAAGGTTTCCGGTAGCCCTAGCTGCGTCATTTTTCAGATCGGGAGGTATACAGTGTTTTTTGCAGTTTACTGTTATTTTCTCTCTGCTTATTTCGGTTTCGGTTTATTTAGCCTTTTTTTAACCGGATCTATACCTTTCATTTCTGCGTATGCTCTTTGCCCTGCGACTCTGTGCGATCTGGGCAAATCAGAAACAGAAAGGAAGGATTTTTCTCATGCGTATGCTCTTTTCCCTGCACCTTAGTGTGATCTCGGAAAATCAGAAACATTGAGAAAAATATTTAGTTTTTCGGCTAAAGCTAACTTTGAGATTTTTTTTAAAAATTTCTAGTTTTTTGGCTAAAGCTAACTTCGAGCCGCAAGGTTCGTTTTTCTTTGCATATTCGTGTTGGGTTTTGTGTTTTGTGTTTTGTAGGGAAAAAGAGCTTTCTCAAGGCAAGCACGCAAACCAAGCCCCCCCCCCCCCCCCCCCTCTCTCTCTCTCTCTCTCTCAAATTTTTTGTATAGATCAATTGGTTCAAAGCTATTTTAAGAGAGTAGAGGTCTTGGGTTCAAGTCTCCATTTTGTGGGGGCGGATTTTTTCATTCCCGCACATTCGCGCACTTTGCCGGCAACGTCAACAATTTTTTTTCAAAAAGCCATAACTTCTTCATCCGGAAGCCTTTTTCAGAGCCGTTTTTTTTAAAACCGCCTATTTTTTCGAGATCTATCCATTGGAACACTTACTTTCAGCATCTTCAGCTTCAGTTTTTTAAAAAAATGGAAAGTCCATGCCAAGTCATTCTTGACAGCACTAACTACTTCCAATGGGTAGCCTACATGGAAGATTTACTTAGAAGTAAAGGTCTCTTCAGAATAGCCACAGACCAAGAGAAGAAACCAAAAGATGAAGACAAGGCTGCAAAATGGGAAAATAGACAAGATCAAGCACGTGGTTTGATAGGGATGTCTATTTCTCCTGATCTTAGATTCCACATTGCAGAACTTGAGACTCCTCATGAAGCATTAGAAAAACTCGCTAAAGTTTTTGGGATTAAAAATGAAATTAGAGCCCATCAACTTGAAAATGAGTTGCTTACTTTGGATCCTAATAATTTTTCTTGCATTGAAGATTTCTTGTCCAAATTCAAGACCCTTAGATATCTCTTGGAAGGTGTTAAAGTTAAGAAAGAAGATGGTAACCTTATTTATTCCATCCTTACTAAGTTGGGACCAGCCTACTCTGTATTTGTTTCCACTTTCCATTCTACAAGGGAAGCTTTCATTTGTCAAGGAAAAGACTACAAGGCCCCTTCCTTTGACTCCTTTTGTGATTCCTTAATAAGAGAACAAGAAAAACTCTTACACCTTGGTCTTCTTAATCTTGGAAACTCTTCCACGAAAGCGTTAGCCGCCCAGCAGCAACCAAATTCAAAGAATCCTAAGAAGTCATATCCTCAAAAGAATGGTCCTAAACCAACTCAGCCTCAAAATGAAAGATCATTTCAGCAAAATGATAAGACCAATAAAAACAAATGGAAGAAGACTGATAGACATTGTAACTTTTGTAATCGAGATGGCCACTTAGAATCTAAATGCTTTAAGAAGATGGAAGCCTTGGAAGCCGCAATGAAGAAACATAACATCCATGTGGAGCCTACTTCAACTTCAACTTCCGGAATGGCACTTTCTGCATGTCGTTGTCAATCATCTCAGTCTGGTTATGCATTAAATGTATCTTCTTCTTCTTCTCATTCTCATGAGTGGCTCATTGATTCTGGAGCCTCTTATCACATGGCCAAAAACCAAGCCATGTTTTCTTCTTTAAATGATTGTAACACCAAAAATATATATGTTGGTGATGATAGATCTCTTAATGTTGTAGGGACTGGAACTGTTCATCTAGACAATGGTCAGTTTAATGATGTATTATGTGTTCCAACCTTATCCTGCAACCTTCTATCTGTCTATCAGATAACTCATTCAGGTGAAGGTAAAATTGTTGAATTTTCACCTCATGATGTTGTAATCAAGGATCTAAAAGATCCTAAACAGATTCTAGCTACTGGTCTTGCTGATGATTCCACAAGGTTGTATAAGTTTCACAACTTTGGGTCATCCAATCTTCCCTCAGTATTTTTTGCTCATAATGATGAAGTGAGCAAACTTTGGCATGAGCGATTTGGTCACTTAAACTATCGCTCCCTTCAGCATCTATGTAAAGAAAATATGGTGACAGGTCTTCCTATGGTATCTTGCAGAGATGGTGTTTGTTCCGGATGTGTACTCGGAAAACATCATCGGGACAGTTTTGACAAACGTGCCTCTTGGCACGCCTCAGCCCCTTTACAGCTTGTGCACAGTGATTTATGTGGTCCTCTTCCTGTTGCTTCATTCTCTGGCTGCAAGTACTTCTTAACTTTCATTGATGATTTCTCCAGACGCACTTGGGTATACTTCTTAAAACTCAAGAGCGAAGTATTTAACACATTTTTGGCCTTCAAAGCCTTTGTTGAAAAACAATCTGGACATCAAATTCTTAAGCTAAGAACTGATAATGGTGGAGAATATGTTAAAAACACATTCATCAACTTTTGCACCGAAAATGGAATTCAAATGCAACATACTGTTCCATACACTCCACAACAAAATGGTGTAGCTGAAAGGAAAAATCGCACCTTAAAGGAAATGGCTAATTGTATGCTGCAATCTAAAGGACTCAGTCTTAGTTTTTGGGCCGAAGCAATTAATTGTGCAAATTATATAATCAATCGCACTCCTACTAAGGTTCTAGAGAATATCACTCCAGAAGAAGCTTGGAGTTCCATTAAACCAGATGTAAGTCACTTTCGTGTGTTTGGAAGTGAAGCATGGGCCCATATTCCAGATGAAAAGCATAAAGCTTTAGAACCTAAGAGTGAGAAATGTACTTTTGTTGGATATTCTGAAGATGTAAAAGGTTATAGACTTATTCCATTTAAGTCCAAAAATGTTATCATTAGAAGAGATGTAAAATTTGATGAAAATAAATCGGCCTGCGAGCCTAGTCCGGCGGATGTGCCACCTCTTCCTATCTCTTCTACTTTTGAAAACATTTCTTCTTCAGATGATGAAAGCGAGGATGATAATCCTCCCCCACCTTCTCAGGATCCTCAACTTCCAAGATGGGTCCGTGCTACTCGGGATGCAGCAGGTGATCTTGCCGGTGATCCTACAGATCAGCGACGTACACGTTCTCAGTTTGAAAGAGCCTCTTCTTTACTGGCTCAAGCTCCAGTAAATCATGATCCTGACACTTTTGCAGAAGCTTCAGGCCATCCACATTGGGAAGCAGCTATGAATGAAGAATATCATTCATTAATGACAAATGATACATGGGATCTTGTTCCTCTACCAAAGGGACGCAAACTTGTTAGATGTAAATGGGTTTACAGAACCAAGTATGGACCAGATGGGAAAGTTGATAAACATAAAGCTCGTCTCGTTGCTAAGGGCTTTTCACAGGTTGAAGGCATTGACTACACTGAAACCTTCTCCCCTGTTGCCAAAATGAACTCTATCCGCCTTGTTCTTTCCCTTGCTGCCTCTTTAAAATGGGAAGTCCATCAGATGGATGTTAAATCTGCCTTCTTGCATGGGGACTTGCAGGAAGAAATCTATATGGAACAACCCATTGGCTTCATACAAACAGACTCCAGCCCTGTTTGTCGACTTAAGAAATCCCTTTATGGCCTCAAGCAAGCTCCTCGGGCTTGGTATGCCAAAATGGATAGCTTTCTTTTAGAATCTGGCTTTTCTAGGTGTCATTCTGACAATACTGTCTACACCAAGAAAGTGGGCAACTCTCTTATCATCCTTGTTCTTTATGTTGATGATCTTATTCTTACTGGTAGTGATCCCAACCTTATAAACCATGTGAAGTCCAGCCTTAAAAAGAAATTTGAAATGACAGACTTAGGACACTTACACTATTTTCTCGGTCTTCAAGTCTTGCAATCCAAGGAGGGTATTTTCCTTTCCCAGTCCAAGTATGCTTGTGATATTCTTCGTCATTTTCACATGGAAGACTGTAAGCCAGCCCCTTCTCCCTTTCAGTCTGGAGTCAAACTTTCAGTCTCTTGTACTTCTCCTGAAGTTGATGCTACCTTATACCGTCAACTTGTAGGAAAACTCTTGTATTTAACCCATACTCGTCCTGATCTTTCCTTTGCTGTTGGCCTTGTTGCTCGTTTTATGCAAAACCCCCGTGAAAGTCATTGGAAAGCAGCTAAAAGAATACTTCGTTATGTTCGAGGTACAGTACAGTTTGGGATTCATTACAGTGCCAAAGCAGCTCCTCTGTTAGTTGGTTTCACTGATTCTGATTGGGCTGGTGACCCTGATGATCGGAAGTCTACTGCCGGTTATGTCTTCACTCTTGGTTCAGGACCTATTACATGGGCTTGTAAGAAACAGGCTGCCATTTCTCTTTCGTCAGCAGAAGCAGAGTATCGTGGTGCCGTGGAAGCTAGTAAGGAAGCCTTGTGGCTTCGTCAGATCCTATCAGAGTTTGGCTTTGAGCAGCAGCATCCAACCACACTTTGGTGTGATAATCAAAGTGCCATTCAGCTATGCAAAGATCCAGTCCAGCATCAACGCAGCAAACACATTTGCACTTCATCAGAAAGCTCATTCATGACCATGTTCTTGAAGTGCAATATTGTTCAACAGATGATCAGGTTGCAGACATCTTCACAAAGGCTCTCACAGAGGCGAAGTTTACTAAACTTCGATATATGCTTGGAGTTCAGGAAGTTGTCCCTAAGGGGGGATAGGCTCTAGTGCCTCCTTCCTTCTCCTATTGTGTCATATTTGTAAATCCTTCAATCCTATCCCAAGTTGTTCTTAAGGGGGGATGTTAGGATATTCCAACACATAGGAAATAGTTAAGTTCAACTTGGTCTAGTATAGAGTTAGGTATAGAGTTAGGTAAAGTGTGTTTCTTTACCGTTGTACATTTTGTAACTTACAATCTGACGGTCACGATATGTAGTGATCCGACAGTTCATTCTCTCCTCGGTATTACCGACACTTGATCCGTGGCTTGACACCCGATTGGTCCATGAGTTCTATTTAAAGCGCATGGAGGGTCATTGTTCGAGTAATCCGTGCATGAGAGAAGCTTATGTAAATTTTCATTCTTTGATTAATAAATTGCCTGTAGTACCCACATTGGGACAGGCTGTGGACTGTTTCCCTCTTTGAGGGTTTTAACCACGTCAAAAATACTGGTGTATTGATCTGTGATCTGGTTGTGAGCGGTGTCATTTTGGTATTCTTTCTGAGGAACTTACCCTGTAAATTCCTACAATTTTAACCTATAAATTCACGAGGTATTATAGTCTAAATTTTCTTTCTACAAAGGTATCAAATTGGTTAATTCATTGAAAATCTGTGTGTCAAAAGAGGTCGATTAGTATTGATTTGAATTGGAAGGTCCTTAAGGGGTCAGCATTGAGGTGTCATGAGTGAGGTGTCATGATTTACTTGTTAGTAACCCTTTCCATTGCTAAAGGACGAAATGTCTCTAAGTCATTTTTAATAGTTTTTATTTTAAATGAGATTTAATTTTATAAAATTTATGTAATTATATTTTTTATAAATTTATTTATTTAAAACATTAAACTTAATTTAAAACTAAAAATTCAACCCAATCTCAAAACTATAGGAACCACATTTATTATCATGCTAAATATATCAGCTAATAATAAATTCTTGAGTCAAAATCCAAAAGTCAAATTAAATTTATGACCCCACCCTACACTTCATAGATTAAACTTCCCTAATCTCAATGCCTCAAGATGTGTGAATAATTAAATCAATGGTTTTCGATGGATTTCGGGGGGTTACCTATTCGATTTTTTCAGTCATATGTTTATGAAATGAGTTTACGGGTGAAAAACTAAGGTAAAAGGAGGCTCAGTAAAAATGGAATTTTATAGAGGAGAAATATTATTTTTGTTATGGTATAAAGAGGAGAAATGCATAGAACATAAAATTTGGATAAATACTTATACAAATATTTTACAAGAGTAAAAGGGGAGAGTAAAAGATACTTTATCAACCATGGCAAAACAAGACATGGTTAAAAAAAGAACCATGGGAAGGAAATCAGTCGATTTGTTTTTATAAAATATGTTTATGAATCCCATTTATTTATCATTATATAAATTCAGGGAAGAAAGACGTGGATTTAAAAAGAAAGACATGGATTACAAAACAAGAGGATGATTTATAAAACCATTTATAGAAATATTTTGAGATTTTATTTATGAAAGTCATTTACAGGTTTAAGTAAAATATTTGGAAATATTTATCATAATATTTTCTTCCCAGATATTTTGCGACAATGATGAGGTATTTAAAAGATGATGAAGGCAAAGACTATGGGAAAAAAGGTCCACACATAATTTTGGTTTAACTCCAAAATACAAATAATTCATTGATCAACTAGGTGGAAAACATAAACATGCATGCAATTATTTTCATATTTTTGACTCAGAAATAATAGTCAAAGGGATATATAGTAGATATAGGTGGCAGAGTTAATCAAGTTTGAAAGGGTAGCTAACAGGTTTTATGAAAACAACTTCGACCACTCTAGAATCCAAAGCAGGGGATCATCATTAATGAACCAATTTCTAGATTTGAAGGCTGAATATTTTCCAGCAATTTGTGATTTCCTGTAGTTTTCCAGATTTTTTTTATCTTTAGTTTATTGTTAATTTTTTTTTCCAAAAATAAAGCAACAGTCAACAACAACTTTCATCTAAAGATTCAATAGAACAACTAAATTTATCCAAAATTCTTGTTTTTTAGTTCTGTTTCAGAAATATCTATTTCTTTGTTAGATATTATTTTTAATCAATTCCTTTTTGGAATCCAAAGTTAGAACAATATAAAGTCTATAAATATTTTGTAATAAGGCTTATAAAGGGTTGGATTATGTATGAAGAAAAGAGCTCTACCTTGATGTTGGTTGTGGATTGTACTCAAAGTAATCAATTTTCAGAAATACAGAGGCAGTTTTCTTCCAAGATTCTTATGTCAAGCAAATGGTGATGTATTCTCTCATGTCAAAAATGTTCTTTTGTTCAGCTTCCATATGGATTTCCCTCCTAATTGTTGCAAGAAGATTTAGAGTTGAATTTACTTAAGTGTACTTTATTGTGGCTAGTTTTAATAGTCTTCATGATTTCCTCATGAGATTAAATATAAAATTATTTTAAATATGGTTTATATCTGATTGATCGTCTACCTTTTTATCTCAACGACATCATAAATATCTTAATATCCTAGAGTTTGCCTACCCTTCCTTATTACAACTACTCCATCAATTTGTAATTGATTACCTAAAAGTTTATGACTCCATGCCCAATGGACTTTTCTAGCATTTTCAACCAAAATTTTGAAAAATCCACCTAGAACATCGATATCTATCCTAAAATATTGAAAGAAAAAATTAAATCATACACAGAGAGCCCTCTCTGAAGCTATAAGGGTTAGATCCCAGCTTTAAAATTGGTTTGTGGTTACCTTTATAGTTTTATTTCTCGGCCTAGGAAAATTACAGAGTGCTAACATGCCACATCCTTGGCTACGTATTTTGAGGGAAGACGTCATCCTAACATCTATGATACACGTGGACTGCAAATTTATGAATGGAATCGGACTTAAATTATCACGTGTTTGGTACCATAAACAACGATTCTAAATACATCCAATTTGCTTGGGAGTTAAATGCTCATGCTACAGATTATTCATTTCACCAGTTAACAATTATCTGGAATCACACTACTTTCTTTGAGCTCTAGTGCCGTAAAATTAGATTCAAGATTATTGGTAGAAAATTTATTAAGGCATTATTAAGCACATTTCTAATGTGTTAGAACCTCAATACCTTTTAGCGGAATATCTTTGTGCAATGTGCGCTTTGTGTGAATCGAACTAGTCTTCTGCACTTTGGAGATCTCTTGTGTGTTCAAAGGATCTATGTTATTTTATTGGCACTGTGGCCCTCACTCAAGGTGGAATTCCCATATCTGTACCTGCATCCAAGAGAAGACTTTTCATAAGGTGTTAATATAGAGTTCGGGGGAAGCAGATTGCTAGAATATACCAATGAAAATGTGGTGAGTTTATGATGTCTCTAGAACTGTAAAAATGTGTGTTAAATTTGAAAAATTCTAGTTTAAGGTTTCGCAAAATTTTAAGAGAATTATTGACGATGACTTTGGTTAATGTTTCAATGAGCATGTTCTCTATGTGTTGCGTTTGTTAAATGTGGATATTAATATTGATACACCTTTTAATATGGATCTGAAACTCATGTTTGATGAGCTTTTTTGAGATCTCCCTACGAGAAAACTCTGGTTTAATTTTGATTTTATTTCTTAACAAAACATTATGCAGTTTATGGGTAAATGTAAAAATAACGCCAAACTTTTAGTGTTAAATCGAGGTGGACACATAATTAAGTCAAATGGGATCAAACATAAATAGTCTCAATGCAATGTTTCGAGGTCGTGCTTCGATGGTTTGAATGAAATCTTGTTGACTGATCAGGATCAATACTTCTAGTTAGTCTGATGGATGTAGACTAGTAGAAACTAATTATAACTAAGTCAGAAGTCGACCCATCTTTCTATTTCCACAAGTCCTATGAGCAAGATCCTAACTTCGACTCCATATTGTGGACTTCTAAATAGCTCAGGGGTTTAGGGTTCTATTAGAATAAACATCTAGCTAGGGAAGAAAATAACCCTGACCTTAGTCAAGCCCAAGGCATAGACATAAGCATATGTTAATTATTAAAAATAAAATAAGAAAATAGATGTTCACACTGGATTGCAATGAGTTTTAAATGCATTATTTCATGAAAAGTGAAAACTATTGGTCAAATTTATAGGAATTAGGAATGAAATAGAGTATATTCAACTATTTATGGATTGAGGAATCATGAGAAGAAAAGAAGCATGCTTGCATGTGAAAATATAAAAAGTATTTATAGCAAAATTACAATTGGGATGCTCGCTGATAAATGTCAAAAGTCAGAAGTTGACCCATCTTTCCATTTCCACAAGTCCTGTGAGCAAGATCCCAACCCTAACTCCATATTGTGGACTTTTATATAGCTAGAGGGTTCAGAGTTCTATTAGAATAAACATCTAGCTAGAGAAGAAAATAACCATGACCTTAGTCAGGCCCAAGGCATAGACATAAGCATATGTTAATTACTAAAAATAAAATTAAAAAACTGGTGCTCGAACTGGATTGCAATGACTTTTAAATGCATTATTTCATGGAAAGTGAAAACTACTGATCAAATTTAGAGGAATCAGGAAAAAAAATAGAGTATATTCAACTATTTATGGATTGAGGAATCACGAGAAGAAAAGAAGCATGCTTGCATGTGAAAATATAAAAAATATTTATAGTAGAATTTCAATTGGCATGCCTGCTTATAAATGTTCCCACACACAAAAAAAAAGTTAAAATATGAAGTTATTTGAAATTGCAAGGTAGAAACTCACCACAACTAATAGAAATTTATTCAAAATGCAATCTTGTAGGGAATTTTATTTAATAATCGATTTAAAAACTTCATGTTTTTTTGTAATGTTTAGGATGAAATTTTTCAGCATTTTAACTTTCTATAAATTGCAAAGTGGGAAGTCAACCCATATTGCCATTTCCACAAGACCTGTGGGCAAGGTTCCGACTCCGACTCTAACTCCATATCATGGTCTTGAGCAAGGTGGAAAATCATGAACAAGGTACCAAAGTTGAATCCATATCATGGTCTTTTAGATAGTTAGGGGGTCGAAGTTATATTGGCATAAACATCTAGTTGGTGAAGAAAATAACCTCGAGCTAAGTTGGGCGTGATGCATAGGCACAAACATGTGTTAATTATATAAAAAAAAAATTGTTCACACAGAACTAATAGAAATTTATTTAGAATGAAATCTTGTAGAATTAGTTTTTTAATAATCAATATAAAAACTCCATGTTTTCCTATAACGTTTATAAGGAAAATTTCCAGCATTTCACCTTTCTAAAATTTGTGATGTCAAAATTCGTCCCAGCTTTCTATTTCAATAAGACCTGTGAGCAAGGTGTCAACCCCAGCTCCATATCATGTTATTTTAAATAGTCACGGGGGCAGAGTTCTGTTGGCTGAAATATGTAATCGACAAAGAAAATAACCCCAAAATCAGTCGGGCTTGATGCATAGACACAAACATTTGTTAATTATTAAAAATAAATGAAAAACAATTGTTCACACACAAGTAATAGAAATCTATTCAAAATGCATTCTTATAGGGGATTTTGTTTAATAACTAATATAAAAACTCCATCTTTTCCTGTAACATTTATAATGAAATGTTTCAGCATTTTTAACTTTATAAAATTTGTGAATTCAGAAGTCGGCCCATCTTTCCATTTACGCAAGGCCCATGAGCAAGGTCCCGACCCCAACTCCATATCGTGGTCTTTCAAATAGTCAATGGGGTGAGAGTTCTATTGGAATATACATCTAGCTAGTGAGGAAAATAACCTTGACCTTAGTTGGGCCCGATGGACAGACACAAGCATGAGTTCATTATTAAAAATAAATAAATAAACAAATTTTCACGTTGAATTGCAATGAACTTTAAATCCATTATTTCATGCAAAGTGAAAACTATTAATCAAATTTATAGGATGAAAACAAAGAAAAAAAATATATTCAACTATTTATGGATTTAGGAATCACAAGAAGCAAAGAAACATGCTTGCATATGAAAATACATAAATAGTTATAGCGTAATTAGAATTGTCATGTCTACTTATAAATGTTTCCAAATGTAGAAAACAAGTTAAAATATGAATTTATATGAAATTGCAAGGTAGAAACTGACCACAACAAATAGAAATTTATTCAAACCTCAATCTTGTAGGGAATTGTTTTTAATAATAAATATAAAACTCCATGTTCTCCTATAACTTACGACAATTTATTTTAGAATTTTGACTTTCTAAAAATTGCGAAGTCAACCCATCTTTCCATTTCCAAAAGACCCGTGGGCAAGGTCCCAACCCTTACTTCATATCGTGGTATTTTAAATAGACAGGGGGTGTTATAGACATTTTTGTGCCTCGCAGCATGGAGCATGAAATGTCAATAATTACAGGGATCCTCAATCCCTAAACATGTTGTTCTTACCCCTAGAGGAACAAGGTCAGCAAACCATAGCACTTCCTATCAGTTCTCCACCTGAAAACACTTAAAAACAGGCTATTTTTGGATCATGTCAGCTGCTCCACTGAGCATCTGCGCTGAATGTCAACTGCTCCTCCTTGTACCTGCGCTGAAAGTCAACTCTAATGAAGGCTACCTACGCTGGGCAAGATTGGCCAAGTGGCACAGTCATTCTGCAAGGTGTCAATTGCCCAGGAAGCTTCCAAACTGACACTTGGTTCAAGGAATTCGCCCTGTGATGAGTAAGAGGTATTTGATCTCCATGTGGAAGCAAGGATCTCCAAGTGGACTCAAGAACTGAAGTTTAACTGAAGAGGGAGAGGACACAAGGCAGCTTTATGTCAGTCTCAAGCTGACTCATCCTTTCTCCTTCTACCCTATATATAGAGCTCTTCTATGAGGTCTAGGGAGGCTGGAATTTTGTGTAAAGCAAGGAAGTGCTGTTGGTTTACAGTTAGAGCTATTGGGTGATTGCTTTTATAGAGGTGAAGAGGAGATTTCTTGCTGCTGGGGAGGTGCTGCTGGATTGGAGCCATTGATGGTTGTAACCTTCTCAGAACCCTGTTACTTTTATCAATAAAGCTTTGAATGTTCTCCTATATACTTGTATTGCATTGATGTATTGTATTTACTTGTATATTTGATTCACTCTAATCCATGCATCAGTTATGAGTACATGTATCTTGTAGTTTTCTTCTCTCTGTTGTGCAGGATCTGTGTGTAGCTGGACCGGCAAAGGGAGCAAGGAGCTGGGAACAAGAGACAAAGAGAGAGGATAAGGATCGACAAAAGCTAAAGACACCGGTTGGTTAATCTTTTCTTCCTTCTCTCTGTACTTTCATAAAGGAAAACATTAAAGCTTTACTTTCAGTTGTTGCTAAAGACTGTCACCTTTAGAGTAGGGATAGGGTCATCCGAGTCGGATACTTTTCCCCACAACAAACTGGCGACTCTGCTGGGGAGCCTAGTATCTTGTTGGTGTTTGTAGTATCTTCGCTATTCATTTCCTGAAGAAAAGAGTACCAAATCGAAAAGCTTTTGACTATATCAAAAGCGAAGTAGAGGGGCTGCTACTCTTGCTCATTTTCTGAGCAGATTCATGATTTGAAGAGTTGATCTACAAAAGACTCTTGTACTCTTTGTGATAGCTTTTCATCCTCTTGATCACCCCTTAGCCTGTACTTGACCTATAGCTTTTTATTTCAGCAAAAACAGTGCATTTTTGAGCTTTTTATGACCCAGAAATCCTTGTAAACGCAACTCTCGTGTCTCAGTGCAGGCTGTCCACAGGCAGTCTGCATTTCAGCGCAGGTACTCCCTTCGGGAACTGCGCTGAGAATCAGTTTGACAGACCAGAGCCTGCGCTGAACCAGTTAGGCTATGTCTTCCTGAGGTTTCCCACTGTGTCTTAGCCCTGTTTTCACTGATTTTTGCTGCTGATTGCTGGTCATTGTACTTGCTGTAAACCAACTTTCCTTGACATTATTCCGCCTCAGTTGTGTGATGAAACTGTGAGTGTTCTTTCAGTATTTCTTGCTTCAGTTACAGTTTCCCATTGTGGAAAGCGAACCAGTATAGCGGTGACCTCTTAGATCCTGAACTGTAAAAGTGTTTTTGTGATCTTAAGAGCTAGTTTTATTACTATTCATGGCTGTTTGAGTTTGTTTGTTTTTCATTTTATGGTTTGAATCTATACATTTCCAGTGTCTAAACAAGTCGATCTTAAGGTGTCTTTTGATTTTGGACAAGCTTGTTTATTTTTCGCTTGAAATTAGATTCAAAAGTCATACAACAGTTTTCCTTTCTGTCTTACATCAACATTAAGGATAACGAAAAGAAATACATGCATTGTGCATATTTGCATTTGACTGTGTGCTTGACGATTTAGGAAAATTTGCATTTTAGTGTGTGTTCTATGATCTATGCGAAAAGTTGTGTCTTTCTTTTCCCTCAGTAGATTAAGGTTTTCAAAGTTGAAAGATTGAAAAGTTTTGCTTCTCATCTTAGATTGCATTTAGGAAGTTGTATATATACATCTCGTGGTGATCCTTAAAGGCAAACTGCTAAGCAAGATCAACATTAAAATAAATCCAATTTACATAATAATGCTTTGTAACATAACGCAAACATCTAGAGGTCTAGGTAGAGACGTGTTCCGGCGTCGTTAAACGTAGTGACTGTTGATCTCTACGAAGGTGGGTGATTCCTCCTGAGAGTCGGTGGCACTAATACGGACTTGTGCTCCCGCGTACCGTCGCGTATATTGGGAGACCCCTATAGGCATTTATCCTTTATCCTTAGGAAGCCGTGTCGACCGCCCTACTGATCGCGATGCAGTGAACACAGCATTCACGAAGATCGACCACCCGTACCGTAAAACATATTCTGTGGTTTCGCGAAAGGTTTGGCACACCCTCTGCCTAGATCTCCAGAGCAGTTTCTTTTGGCCTTTTTCAAACTCTATAACTGAAAAAGTCCAACCGAGCATTTGTCACTTCGGGCTCGTTAATACATCGAAGTCGACTAGAGTCATCTTTAGCTTTTTCTCGACTCTTAAAACATGAAAAAGCAAGTTTGTGTCTAAAAGCGTCGTTAATAAAATTTATTTTAAGCGGAACATAATCACCTGTTATTCCCACGTTGATCTTTCAGTTGAAAAGTATGGAGCCCACCAACCAAGGAAGTAACCTTGGCGGAAGTCCAAATCCCTTCTCCTCTTGGGGAGATGTTGGTGCGCCTCATATGGCAACATTGTCACTTCCAGGATTGACAATCGGCCTACCTGTATGGCTCTTTTCAACTAATGTAGTCCAGATCGCCACTAATCCTGAGCAGTCGAATCAACAGTCAGAACAATCTAGAACTACCCACCAGCCTTCCACTTCTTACGATACTTCCCCTGATCCTTCATCTTCGCAAGGTAGAGCTGGCAAGAGTCAGCCTCCCAAGGAGAAGAAGGAAAAGAAGAAGAGAGAAAAGAAGCAGAAGGAGCCTCTGGCGAAGGCAACTGGGGGCAAACGGAAGAAAGCTGACAAAAACCCACACACTGCACCGACCGGGCCTAAATCGCCATGTGTCATTTGCAAAGGGATCCACTTCCATCGTGATTGTCCTTGTATTCCCTGGATACTAAGGGACTGGTCCCCAAGGTTGCACAATCCGGTAGCATCAACCTCTGGTTGTCATGTTGATTGCAGTCCGTCAACTAACGAGAGTGAAGGACGAAGAAGGGGACCAAGATCACCCTGTCTATTGTGTGAAGGCAATCATGCCATCCACAAATGTCCATTCTTAGATGAGGCAAAGAGAGTTTCGGAAGATCGCCCGGTTTCACCGTTGCGACTTCCTCCTGGATATCAAAAACTCGCGCCTAATCCCTTGATAGTTGAAAATCCAGTTGACCCGCTCAAGTGGTCAGCTGAAGTGTCGGTCATTGAGGATGAACCTACTGAATCCAGACCAGACGAAAGTCTAAAGGTCGAAACGGCAGTTGACCCGGTTCTTCCTTCAGAGGTTTCATCGTCCAATGACTCCGTCATTGAAGACCCGTCTTCAAATGACACCGTCGCCGAAGAGTCAGCTTCATGCGACACCCTCACTGAAGAGAATAAGGATGACACCATCCAGGTTCTTTTCATCAGCACTGACTCTGATGAGCGTCAGGGCAATGCGCCCATTCCTTTATCGCAGGAAGGAACATCATCAGGGTCATACCCGGCCGTATATTCGGTCCCACCACCAAGCAACCTGGTTGTATCCTTTGATTGGAATCAACTAGGCAGACCCCGGTTACCAGCCAGTATACCATTCAGAATCATTTTCCAGATCTATAGAATGATTGTGGCTGGTACTATCATTGATGAAGGGGCGTCTGTGAGTATCCTTTCCTCTATTGCTTGGAAAGCACTGGGTTCCCCAGCGCTTTTACCTGAGTTAAGAAATCTCTCAGGTTTTGATAAAGGAACCAGTCGACCATTAGGAATCCTCCCCAATGTACCTGTTACATTGAAAGGGAAGACCGTCAATTTAAACGTGATGGTCGTCCAGGGACCCTTGGATTATAACCTACTCCTTGGACGTGACTATATTTATTGCATGGGAGCGATATTCTCCTCACTCTTTAGAGTAATGTGTTTTCCACATGAAGGAAGGATGGTCAAGTTCGTAGACCAACTTTCATTTCCGGGATCTCGCATCGCAAATAGTCAAATACCAATCCTAAATGGTCTGTTCACTCAAGATTCGCCTCCACCCCCAGTCCTCCTTCCCGATGAGTGCGAGTGATTCGGAAAGAAAGACTGGAACCCAGGGGGCATGCACCCTGGTCTGCTTCGGGCAGAAGAAACCCTGGGTATGAGGAAGAATTTCCGCAGAAGGATGGACTAGTCCGTACCCCGTCCGGCGGTGGAAGAGGGGTTGTTCTAGAATAATATTCTTTTGTCAAAGTTATGCGAGTGAGATAATCTGCTTCTCGCTCCCCTTGTCTAGATAATCAGGATACCGAGAATGAGGACCATTTGCTGTAGCAAGTAGTAACCATCTTTGAAGACAAGCCTCACCCATTAAAACATATGTTTTGAAGGATAAGTAGGGGCAGCCTCCAAAGAAAGAGATTCTATTGTTACAACAGGCGGCCACCATTTTTAGTAACCTAATGTTAGGCATCGCCGAAGAAAGAGATTGATTTGCGGCAGCAAATAGAACCCTCTTCGGATAATAAGAAAGAAGCAAGCCTCCCTCAATAATACCAATGTTTTGTCTTTGAGTAGTGTTCTTCTCTTGTCACAAATAGCTGTTCGTTAAAAGTTGGGCCGACGGGAAGCCTGAGTACCGCATAAGACCCCTTAAAATAACGAGAAGACTAGTATCGTTAACATTAGATTAGCAAGATGACAAGTAGCTGTGAACACCCAAAGAAAAGCAGAGGTAGGGGAGAGGAGGGGCAGCCTCGAAATTCTATCCTATACCTGGGGGCATGCAAACTTTTGGAATGTAAGCAAGGGACGACTATTTATTTTTTTAAAATTTTTAGGTCCTCCCTTTAAACCTGTAGGTCTAACCCTTTAAACTCGTAGGATTAGCCGTTTCCGACCTTGCATGAAGAAAGCCTGTGGGGCAAAGGTAAAAACTTGCCAAATTGGAGCATAGCTTCGTGAGATAAAGCTCCTTAAAAAATAGCTATCTCACAGGAGGCGTTCTTATTATGACTGGCATATCGAGCAGTTTTAGCACATAGTTCATGCTCGTTAAAAAATAAACGCAAGATCCGAGCAGTTTTAGCACATAGTTCATGCTCGTTAAAAAATAAACATAAGTTTATGAGCAGGCTTTCCTTTAGAGTTCAAGCTCATTCAGAAAAAATGAACTGGTAAATACCCTTCTGAGATCGTAAATTCATCAGCCATAAAAGCCTTGGTCGTGTTTGTGCACCGTCACCTCCACCGTCATTTGGCCAATCATTCACTTCCATTTGTGTGTTTACCCTTTTTGAGGAACATCTGCGAAGAGTGATTTCACTTAGCCATCCTTGTGACACTGCCGTGATTGGAATATTCCAACTTGTACCTGGAATCAGTTGCTATCCCTGTTTATCACTCGTTCCTCAAAAGACGAGTCTTCTTTGAGCTCTTTTCACTGACTCGTAAAATATGAAAAGTTTGCCGAGTTTTGGCCTTCCAGCTCGTTAAAAGGACCGGAAGAGCTATCCCTCATTTAGACTTTAATCTTTTTGGACCTGAGGGATTATTACACAAAAAGATTGAGCGCTTGTCTTGTTCGGCTCGTTAAAAGTACCGAACACCCATCCCTTCTGTATTGTTTTATACTTTTTCAGACTTAAGGGATTAGATGACGAAAAAGGAATTTTGGAGTTGACTTTATGTACCTTTTCAAGCTCTCTAAAAATGAAAAGGACTGAGTTTTCCTTGTCGTTAGACTCGTTAAAATGATTAAATAGCGACAAACTTGTCTTTAGACGAGAACGAGTTTCCCTATCGCTAGGCTCGTTAAATCATAGCGATGGGCTTGCCCGAAGGGCAGGTTATAGAACAAGCATATGTTATCCTCCTCAAGCTTGACAAAAATAAAGAGGTACTGGTCAGAAATGACTGGGGAAAAATTGGGAGAACATCAAAGCTTAATGGTAGCAAGTCACTCTTGAACATGACACTTTTCCTCCGTACCACATCGGGTTGGGTTGTTTCATTCACCGGTCTCATCACCATGGTCCTCGCCAAACCATCCACATTTGGGGTAATGCTACCGATCCATCGCATCAGTGTCGTTATATGTTCAAGAAGGGTCATTCTGAAAGTGTCAACCGTGTCCCATCCACTGCCATACATTATCCTTCATCCATTCATGATCGCCACCCTGAATCATATATCACAGTTTGTTTTCACCTCCACTAAAATCATTAGCTCCGTTCCGTGTCATTGATGTGGGATTCATTAAGGCCCTCCTTTGACGGATCGCTTCTTGTCGACTTCAGCTCATTATCCAAGAAGTGGATCTAAGAACAACCCCATCAGTACTTTGAAGCTTGCATGTCTCAATGGCAAGTTTCTCACTTCCGGCGACAGGTATACATCAATGACCTTCGACCAGAAGATTTTGCGTGGTGTTCGACGCCAAGTCCTTTATTCACGCCACGTGAATTGTACTGCAGTACCTTGAGGGTCATTATCATTATCAGTGATTCCTCTCGCGCTTGTTAACGGTTTTCATCATTGACCGGTAATCAAGCGATGTCTTTCCATGTTCGACTTCAGTGAAATTCTCACATGGATCGACTTGTACTTAGAGTGAAGATCGAACGAGTTTGAAGACCCCGGATCTAGTTTCATCCATCCGGGCTGCGATACATATTCAGGAAATATAAAAACATTTGTCATGTACGTCATTACAGCAGATGATCATCCTACTCAAAGGATGATAATTTCAGCAGAGAATTATCAGTCTACCATCAGACGATCGTCTGTTATATGTACCAAAATGTATTTATAAAGCTGAGCATGGGAATGCCCGCCTCAGCTAGATCATGAAAACAGAATGAAAAATAATGTATTGTATTGTATTGTATTACAGGGCGCCTCCTCAGCACTGGAATGAACTTCGGACCCTCTAGATAAAGCATTTCACCTGATAAACGGCCTCATACTTTAGGGGGCAACTGTTATAGACATTTTTGTGCCTCGCAGCATGGAGCATGAAATGTCAATAATTACAGGGATCCTCAGTCCCTAAACATGTTGTTCTTACCCCTAGAGGAACAAGGTCAGCAAACCACAGCACTTCCTATCAGTTCTCCACCTGAAAACACTTAAAAACAGGCTATTTTTGGATCATGTCAGCTGCTCCACTGAGCATCTGCGCTGAATGTCAACTACTCCTCCTTGTACCTGCGCTGAAAGTCAACTCTAATGAAGGCTACCTGCGCTGGGCGAGATTGGCCAAGTGGCACAGTCATTCTGCAAGGTGTCAATTGCCCAGGAAGCTTCCAAACTGACACTTGGTTCAAGGAATTCGCCCTGTGATGAGTAAGAGGTACTTGATCTCCATGTGGAAGCAAGGATCTCCAAGTGGACTCAAGAACTGAAGTTTAACTGAAGAGGGAGAGGACACAAGGCAGCTTTATGTCAGTCTCAAGCTGACTCATCCTTTCTCCTTCTACCCTATATATAGAGCTCTTCTATGAGGTCTAGGGAGGCTGGAATTTTGTGTAAAGCAAGGAAGTGCTGTTGGTTTACAGTTAGAGCTATTGGGTGATTGCTTTTATAGAGGTGAAGAGGAGATTTCTTGCTGCTGGGGAGGTGCTGCTGGATTGGAGCCATTGATGGTTGTAACCTTCTCAGAACCCTGTTACTTTTATCAATAAAGCTTTGAATGTTCTCCTATATACTTGTATTGCATTGATGTATTGTATTTACTTGTATATTTGATTCACTCTAATCCATGCATCAGTTATGAGTACATGTATCTTGTAGTTTTCTTCTCTCTGTTGTGCAGGATCTGTGTGTAGCTGGACCGGCAAAGGGAGCAAGGAGCTGGGAACAAGAGACAAAGAGAGAGGATAAGGATCGACAAAAGCGAAAGACACCGGTTGGTTAATCTTTTCTTCCTTCTCTCTGTACTTTCATAAAGGAAAACATTAAAGCTTTACTTTCAGTTGTTGCTAAAGACTGTCACCTTTAGAGTAGGGATAGGGTCATCCGAGTCAGATACTTTTCCCCACAACAGGGGGGTTAGAGTTCTATTGGCATAAACATCTAGCTAGTGAAGTAAATAACATCGGCCCCAGTCGGGCCCGACTCATAGACATAATCATCTCTTAATTATTATAAATAAATAAAAAAATTATTCACATTGGGTTGCAATGACTTTTAAATCCATTATTTCATAAAAAGTGAAAATTGTTAGTCAAATTTAGAGGAATCAAATAAAGAAATAGAGTATATTCAACTATTTATGGATTGAGGAATCCCAGTAAGCAAAGAAGCATGCTTGCATGTGAAAATATAAGAATATTTATAGCATAATTTTAACTGATATGTCTACTTATATATGTCCCCACACGTGGAAACCAGGTTAAAATATGAAGTTATATGAAATTGTAAGGTAGAAATTGACCATAACTAATAGAAATTTATTCAAAATGAAATCTTGTAGGGAATTTTGTTTAATAATCAATATAAATACTCCATGCTTTCCTAAAATGTTTACAACAATTTTTTTCATCATTTTAGCTTTCTAAAATTTGCGAAGTAGGAAGTCAGACCATATTTCCATTTCCACAAGACCTGTGAGCAAGGTACCAATCCCGACTCCATATCATGGCCTTTTAAATAGTCAGGGGGTCGAAGTTCTATTGGAATAAACATCTAGTTGGTGAAGAATATAACCGCGACTTTAGTTGGGCCTGACATATAGACACAAGCATGTGTTAATTATTAAATTAATAATAAAAAACAATTGTTGACACACAACTAATAGAGATTTATTCAAACTACAATCTTGTAGAGAATTTTGTTTGATAATCAATATAAAAATTCCATGTTTTCCTATAACATTTACGATGAAATTTTTCAGTATTTTGACTTTCTAAAGTTTGCAAAGTCAGAAGTCATACTATCTTTCCATTTTCACAAGACCCATGAGCAAGGTTTCTATGCCGACTCCATATCATGGTATTTTAAATAGTTGGGGGGTTAGATTTCTACTGGCATAAACATCTAGATGGCAAGCAAAATAACATTGTCCTAAGTCAGGCTTGACAAATGGACACAAGCATGTGTTCGCTACTAAAAATAAATAACAAATAATTGTTCACACTTGATTGCAATGACTTTTAAATCCATTATTTCATGCAAAGTGAGAACTATTAGTCAAATTTAGAGGAATCAAAGAAAGAAATAGAGTCTGTTCAACTATTTATGGATTAAGGAATCACAAGAAGCACAGATGCATGCTTGCATGTGAAAATATGTAAATATTTGTAGTGGAATTAGAACTGGCATGGCTTCTTATAAATGTCCCCACATGCAGAAAATAAGTTAAAATATGAAGTTATATGAAATTGCAAGGTTGAATGTGACCACAACTAAGAGAAATTTATTCAAAATGTAATATTGTAAGGAATTTTGTTTAATAGTCAATATAAATGCTCCTTTTTTTCCTATAGCGTTTATGACAAAAATTTTCAGCACTTTAGCTTTCTAAAATTTGTGATGTCGGAAGTCAGCCCTTGTTTCCATTTCCACAAGACCTATGGGAAAGGTTTAGACTCCGTCTCTGACTCCATATCATGGTATTTTCAATAGTCAGGGGGTCATAGTTCTATTGGCATAAGCATGTAGCTGGCAAAAAAATTACCACGACCTCAGTAAGGCTCAACACATATACATTAGCATGCATTAATTATTAAAAAAATATAAAAAACAATTGTTTACACTCAATTGCAATGACTTCTAAGTCCATTATTTCATGAAAAATGAAAACTATTAGTCAAATTTAGAAGAATCAGACAAAGAAGTAAAGTATATTCAAATATTTATGGATTGAGGAATCACAAGAAGAAAAGAAACATGATTGCATGTGAAAATATAAAAATATTTATAGCAGAATTACAATTGGAATGTCTTCCTATAAATATCTGCACATTCAAAAAACAAGTTAGAATATGAAGTTATATGAAATTGCAAGGAACATGTTTGCCTGTATTTACAACATTATACATCAACGACATACGTGGCAGCTGTAGTTTTCTTGGAAGTGTTTGTATCTAAGGAGATATTCATTGAAAAGGGATTTTAATTAAAAATTCCAATACATTGATTTAATTATTTTATGTTTTGGTTTTTCTTGGAGTGTGTTTTGGTCTTTTGGGCGGATCAATTTTATTTGATATTATATTTCTATGTTTGAGTTATTTTAGTATATTTTTCTTTTATGTTTCTATTTTTCTAGCACATCTTCGTTGATTTTATTTCAAACAATACTTTTATGTTTGAGTTATTTTGGTACAATTTTTTATTAGTTTTGTTGGAAATTATTCATTTTTATGTTTGAACCATTTTTTTAAAATCAATTTTGTTTCAAATTTGAAAATTATTTATTTAAATTAAGATTTTAGACAATGTACCCTAATATATATATATATATATATATATATATATATATATATATATATATATATATAATCTTGTCAAAAAATATATAGCCAAATTAATTAAAAATGTATATAAAATAATTAACCTCTTTTATACTTTTTAACAATTTTATCAACTTGTATTTAAAATGCACCTTTCCAATATATTTAGATTTTTCTTTGTAATATGATTTATATGAAGATCTCATTTACCTTGTTCGTTGACCATCTCTTCTTCTTTTTTTCTAGTAATTTTTAATTGTATAAAGAAATGAAATTATTAAATTTTATTTCACTTTTTATTTAATTTTATTAAGATATTTTGTGAATTAATTATTTGAATATATATATATATATATATATATATATATATATATGACAACATTTTCATATAAGAAAATACATATATTAAAATTTCAATAATGTTGTATTCTTTATATTCTTTACATAATGCTAAAATGCTTTATTATCGAATTATAGAGTAGGTATTGTTTTTCTGTATAAATAAATACAGTGCTAAATTATTGTTGAAGCTGAAACTAGTCTCCATCCATCACAGGTTTTAATATTTCAATGTCAATATGATAATTAATTTGATCATAAGTTATTTTTCCTATAATTTTGTGACTTTTATTCTAGGTATTTCTTTTATCCTGTTCTTTTGCAAATAGCCCATTCTCCTGGATTTCTTATGGGTTGTGTATTATATTTTTGTTCTACTTACAGAATGTTACAAGTTGCCACACTAAGTCACTGAATCCAGAGACTAAAAATACATGCATGATGTGAAGGTCATTTCTAGGTAAACCAACTCATGAATAACGTGCCTTAATCTAGTCCTTCTTGAATTTTTTTGCTTTACATTCATACTAAGGTATTTTCTTCACAAGACAAATTATGATATATTGATTTTTTCACTAGGTGGCTACAAGGTCTCCCTATGTGCTTAGGCTCAACATTCAAATCTTGATGGGTGTAACTGTTTACAGAATTACAACAACTATGAGCACGACGTAAGCATCAACTGTAACCTAGCAGCACCGTGCATCTTCTCAAATAGTTTTAGGGTATGTTTTGGTTAGGCTGGAGATTATTTTGATATGTAGTGAACTATAACTATTGTTCTTGTAATAGAGCAATAAAAAAGGAAACATTCTTTCATGAATAAGTGAAAAATGCTTGTTGTGAGATATCAAGAAATATATACATGGTTATCTTTGGTGTGTTATAGCTTATATTATCTCAGCTACCAAGATTGGAGGAAATTTCATGGCTTTCAACCATTGCAGCCACCATGTCTTTTACATACTCTTCTGTTGGGCTCAGTCTTGGCATAACAAAAATTGCAGGTTTGCCCTTTTTTCATATCTCTCTTTGTATTTTCTCATCAAATTTAACTACAACTATAGAGATGGTATTTTATGATTCATATATGAATACGAAGTAAATTCACTACATGAAGTGAATCTAAGAATCCTTACAGATAAAAAGCATCTGTATGCAACCCTAATCAGAGTACTTATTGTTAAACATTCTTCAACAATGAATACAAAGTATATCTTCCAATCATTGGGCAACATTTCATTTTCCTACTCATTTTCCATAGTTTTGATTGAAAAAGATGGAACTGTTAGAAATGTTATTTACTTTCATGTACCTATTCAATGCTCATAAATTTCCTATTGTTGACTTTGTAATTATGCATTGTGCAAGATACCCTCAAATCTCTCCCACCGAAAAATAAAACAATGGAAAACGTCATTACTATGATATTTGTGGTGATCTTAGTTATACTCTTGTATATTCAGAGATTCAGAATCCAAAAAGTTGGTTACTCATTTTCCCCTGCTATTTTGATATGGTTCTTATTTATTGCCTTCATTGGAATCTAGAGTATCGCTAGGCATGATAGTACCGGTTTCAAAAATTCATATGTAACGAGGATGTCATTTTACAAATTCCTGAATCATAAAATGCGAAAAAAAAACAAAAACTATTGAGCAACAATGTAGCAAATAAAGAAAATTAGGTAAGAGATTAACGAGATGGACGATCATCTACCAGAGAAAGTCAACTTCAACTCATAAAGAATTTGTTCTTCGTAACCTAGTTCTCAAATGGCATAAAATCCATAAAGTGAAAGGTGGAATTCTATGTTTCAAAATCTTTGGATTGGTCTTTTACTAATGTTTTCAAAGCTTGATCCAGTAAATGGGAAAATTTTGAGAAGATGTTTTTTCATAAATTAAAATCACCCAAGAACACATGTAAATATTCCATTTTAACAAAGATGTTGGTATGCTTTAAAAGATATTTTTTTATTTTGTTTTCAATTTTTTATACATATTATTTCTCTAGTTGTAGAATTACAACTATGATTACATACTTCAAGAAGCACATGTTTACCATATATTATCTTATATTTTAAAATACGTTACAGTTAAAGGACAAAGTGTTCTTAAAATATCACAATTCAAAAAATAGTTAATGTTATTTTAACTCTTGCTTAAACTTTCTCTAGTATGGAAAATGATAGATTGGCTATTTTATGTTATAAAAGTTCAATATTCTTCAAATAATTTGAAGAAATAAACCAAATTCTCTCAAAAAAGATGAATACTATGAAACACAATTTGATTTTATTTTAGGTCATCAAACTATTTTCTATCAAAACAAGTCTCTTAAAAAACACCACTTTTGTCACTTCGCTATATATGATAAATTTCAAAATCAATCATAAGCTAAAAAGTGAGAACATGAAGTTTTACATTAAAAGGAAAATGAGCAAACCCATCAGAGCTATGAATGCTTGCTGATAATGGGTTGATGTTTCTAATCCAACTAAAGAGGATATTTGTATTCACCAAAAGTGAAGAAATTTAAAGTTTAAAAGAGAGATGCATATAACGCAAAGTAGAAAAAACTTTGATATTAAAATCCTAAAATTAATGTTTGTAATTTTAGATTATGATTGAATTAGAAGGTTCTAAGAAATATAAATAAATTCATTATTTTACTCTTATTACATAGAATTTTCATTCTCTTCATTAGTACTTTTAGTCTAATTGTTGATACCATTGACACTTTATCAAGTATCTCGGTGCTAGATCATAATTTAGAAGAAATTTTTGGAAAAAAAAATAAAATATTTTTAATTATTAATTGAAAATTGACAGAGATAATTGCTTGTTTAAGTGTTTCACCATTTTCTGTAAGGTTTACAACAACCCTATTTTGTTTTCTACATAGGAAAATGAATAAAAGCAAAAGTCCTTAAATAAAATTTTATTTTTTTGAAATCTTAAGTTGAAGGTCAAATTCATAAAGGTTTTGTAAATAAAATTACAACCTCCCAATTACTCAACCTTCTTACTACCCGACTAGCAAGTTTGGTCGACTACCAGTCTTTTTACAAATGGTCTGCCTAACCGCCCGACTGCTCGAACAAAGGACAAGACCTGACTATGGTATATTCAGGGTCCATATAGAATAAATAAATTAAAAATCAAAAAAATGCTTGATTACCTGACCTCCCAACTATATGATTGTCCGAATAAAACACTGTTTTTCTTAATTTGTGTGCAATTCACTTTTTGATATAGATTTTCATTTTTTTCTATTTCATGTTCAATTGATTATTTGTTAAATCAATAATCAATTTTCTAATGCTTCCTTGACTCACAAAAAGAAAAAAAGTTGGCCTACTTATCGGAAATTAATGATCACATTCAATTGCGATTTTCTCCTATTTCTAGACAAAACTTTAAGGTTTTAAATTGTTTTAGCTACATGCTTTTTTCTTAAGTCCTTTTTAAAGAAAAATAGAATTAAGGGAACAGAGTACTAGTTTCAAAAATTATGTGTAAGAAGGATGTTATTTTATAAATTCCTGAATTCAATTTCAAGTTGTAAATAAGGAAAACATATAGATGTTTTGTTACTATTCACATGTCATAGAATGGGAAAAAAGGGAAAATCTCCAGCAACATAGCAAAAAATGGAACAAATTAGGGAAAATACTAAGGTGATGGAGGATCCACTACTAGAGCAAGTCAACCTCAACGCATTCCTCATCTCATATTCAACTTACAAACACAAAAATCATGTACGATGAGATGGGAGGAGATATTTGATTTCTTTGAGCAAAGAGAATGGTTAAAAAACACAAGAGATACTAAAACAAATAACAATGAGTTTGAAGCAATCAGAGCAACATAGTTATATAAAGTAGCAATTAGGGTCATAAGTTTTCCCTATTATGACATGGTTTCATGGATTTTCTCTCACACTGATATTAAAACCCAAACATAATCAGACCATCAAGAAATTTTCATAGCCTCCTCGAAAGTTGAAGTCTTATCTATCATATACAAGCTCAGGCCACCAGAAATCCACCTTAATGTTTACCTCCGTAATAAGTTTTGATTTATTGTATTGAATAAATGTAAAGATAATTATGATATAGTAGTTGAAGACTAGTTGAGAGAAGAAGAGTAAGGTTTCAAGCTCAAAGAAAAATGGAATGTCCCATATCTATTTTTAAGAAGCCTATTGGATTTCTTATTAAAATGCTAAATAAATTATATGGGGAACAAGATCCTGAGCATTGCAAAATTTAATGGATAACAATAGTCCATAGCATTTTGAATGAAGGGAAACCCATAAATAGGGCTGACATCTTGTCACAGAATATCACTATCATTATCATCTCCCCCCGGGTCCAAACATATTTTCTGTATGTATTCCTTTATAATAGATATTGTTATTGTCTTAGTTCCATTCCCACTCATGAAATGGAACTACCCATATGATCAACAACTATCAATTCAAAATTATGCGCCTATTTTATGGGACTCTAATTTAAAATACCATTTTTATGATATTCGATATTATGTTTTAATTCCTTCCCATGAAATATTGTTGGGAACAATACCTCCAAGAATAACTCAAAATTTGAGAGAGGACCTAGAATCAATAGGTGACTAGTTTGTTGAGGAAATATTTTCGTATCTCAGAGTTTTTGGAAGCCAATTTGGTCCCCACCTTCTGCCCCGATATATCCTGGAAAGACTTTCTTTGAGATAAATGGCTAATCAATTTGTTTTGAATGGGAAAGCCAAAAATTTCCATAAGATGAAAAATAAAACATGCCATAATTTTCCAATCAATTTTTGTGACATCAATATCTGAGACAAAGGTTGTGGATTCAAAGAAGCCAAAGAAATTTAGGAATTTTGGTTATTTACTTTGCGACATTATGTATATGATCCTAGTGGAATCAATAGCATTCATTATACAACAATCAATTATATATAAAACAATATTCATCAGAAACCACCTTTCGATGATATTTTTTATAAACATTGATGATTTCAATAGGCTATTGAAAGAGGAAAACTCTTAAATAGTGAAACAGGACAATAATGTCAAGATTTTAGGGAAATTTTATTCAAAAATTTCCAAGCGGAAAATGCTCTCAATCTCAACATTTCATTTGAACAATTAAAGACTACTAAATTTTTCTAGTTTAATTTCAACCAAATCACTTGAAATCCTTCTATTGTTTCTCAAAAGTAATAATGGGTAGAAATTGAAAAAAGGAAAGATTTTGTTGTCACGGGTAAAGCAGTTGAAGTCACAACAATAAAAAGTGTAAAAGAGAAGTAGAAAAATGCATGAACGACAAAGACTTCAGAAAAAGAAAAAACAATTGAACATGATATTATTGTGATTAATTCTCCTGAGGAAACAGAGCAAAAGAAACCAGAAACTACAGAAGTCAATGAAAAGGAAGTAGATAAGAAGAAAGAGAAATAGGTATCTAGTAAAACCACCACCAAGAAAAATGAGGGAAAAATGGAATCATATAAAAAAATGGATATTATATGTACCACATCTCTTCAAACATCACTAACAATCATTTCTTCTAAGCTTCCTTAGGAATAATTTTTGTTTAAACTAGTTTTTGAGTTATAGGAAGTTCTAGATACAATCTCTTCTTTGACAGATTATTAATTTAATACTAAAAAAAAATCAGTTGTCAAAATAACAAAGAAAATGAAACATGATACGTTGGAGACTGTATTTGAATTGAGCTTGCAATTTCAAGCAGATGTAAAAGAAAAATCTCAAAAATCCTCTCAATATTTAGGAGCTTTTGTTAATTACGATCAATATCATTTGAATGAGCTTGCAATTTCATATGATAATAGTTTGCAAAAAATTGAAGTTTTGGAGGAGAATTTGAAGAAAAAGGAATTGTTCAATGAATAAAACTAGTAGAGGAATTATTCCACTTTAGTTAAAATATTTGTTGTAGAAAGGGAAAATCTACAGAATTTTTTTCAAAAGGAATTGAAAGAAGAAAATGCAAAACATGAACAGGAAATTCAAGAATTGTGAAAATTACATGAAGATCAAACCTCCATCTAGAAGCAAGAAGCATAAAAAAATTCTAATATTATGGTCAAATCTTCGAGAGAGAAAATTGAATATCTAAAGAAACAACTCAATCAGAATCAAGATGCAACATAGAGTCTAGAAGTTTTTAACGAACAAGATTTACAAATTTGTCCAATTTTAAGGAAAAATCAATCAAACTTTTATAGATGGATAAATCTCAATATTTTATCAAGAAATTACAAATTTAGATGAAAGTATTGATTGATTGGTAGAATAATACAAATCAATAAAAAAAAAATTGTCTATTCTTGACTGGGAAAAGGACTTTCAATCTAATGAAACTCCAAAAGTTTCTAAGACATATAAAAGATTGATTAATGCATTCTTAAGTTGTAGGGACAAAGAGGAAAAAGAAATCAAAGCATGGTTACAAACAACATATGAACAATGTTTATCAATTTGGGAAAAAGGAAGAAATTTTATAGAAGAATTTAACCTATCAGGTTGAAAGACATTAAAGAAAACAGTTCTAGGAGAATTAATATCGTCTATGGAAGATCTTGTTTCCAAGGACCAAGTAGGAATAAAAAATATTAAAGTTTGGAAACAACAAGCTTTCCAAAAATAATCGCAACTGTATTTTGAGCAAATCAAGCTTATTGCCAAATTTGAGTTCAAATATCAGGAGAAGAAGAAAAAATTCGAAGGATTTATTATCAGTTGCGAGATCAACATCAATTAGTTTCCTTCCATTTATTTATCTACAATATACTTTATATATTCACAATGGTAAACGCATATCGAAGTACATACACCTCACCTACTACTTAGTCTTAATTATGAAGATTCTAAAGATGAGGAAAGGATGCATGCTTTTGTGTCAAATATCAATTGAACAAAGATATATATATATATATATCTATATATATATATATATATATATATATATATATATATATATATATATATATATATATAAGTATTTACTTTCAGAAAATCTATTGATTTTCTTATTTCAAGACTTATATTATTATTTTTTAATATTTATAGACCCTTATGCATTGGTGCAAAGGGTCGAGAATCAACAAAAACTACCAACTTGAATGATTTTAACCAATTTTGAAGTACCAACTTTTTTGAAGACCATTTTCAGTGTTAATGTGTGATGATCTATGAGATTTATGTCAACACATCATTTTAATTACTTAATAAATGCCTCTGATATTAATCTATGACTTATGCTATTTGATTCTCAATGAATATTTGATAATTCTGTTTAATATCTCTTATGACAATGTTGCATTCTACATCCTTTTATCATCAAGGATTATAAAATTGTTAATTTATTTATTATTGTTTTATCATCAGAATATATTATTCAAAGATAAGGACATTTAATCTTATTTACAGGATATAAATTGTTATCTATTTACTTTAGATTGTGCATGGATACATATTTAAGAAAAAAACCAAAAAAATTGTTTGAATAGGATGAAAACTTGAAAATATTTCGAATTTTTTATTTAAATCTTCAACCAAAACTTATCTATCCGGTTTTCTGGATTCAATTTCAGTTATTATTTAAATCACATGGTATTTCACGTGGAATTATGCTCATTTAAATCCTTTAGTTGTTGATAGTTAGATTGGCTAAACCATTGTAGCAAACTATGTTAATATTCTCTAAATTATTAGAATATATTACATATTTTTTCTTGGATTAATTATATTTTTCTTAGTTTAATTTTAGTTTTAGATAGGCAATTAGGCCTTTGTTACATAGAGTATATGGCCATACAAAATGAAAAAATTCTAATTGAACTTTGATTGGGGAAATACTCACTCGTTGTGGGAGGATTTTTTCCACTTGTTAACAATTCCTTATGTAAATTGGATGCAAGCATAGTGGTTGTTGGAGTCATGATTGTCACCTCATACTTGCATACATTGGTAATACTTATAATGTAGTAGACTCATATATTTCTTGTTATAATGTTTATTGTTGTATATGGTGTAATGGAGTTACTATTATTTTCATTAGTGTTGTACAAGTTTCCCCAAGATGGTACATTCCATTAGTTTTAGTTGTTTTATTATTACTTGTAATGTATGTGTTTCATTATGTCCATGAAAAATGTTATTCCTATGAGATGGAGCAGAAGGTGACACCTGATTTCATGCTCAATGTAGGTTCGACACTGGGTGTGCATAAAGTCCAGTGAAAGAGCTCATATACACATAACCAGCACAAGGAGTTTCAGCAATATTTGTACATTTCGTCAAAAAACTTCCCTGTCATTCACTATGTCCTTATATTCACATGTGTCAAGTATTTAGCTGTGAATAAAATTGCAACTAGATAATTGTTCTTATTTAGTCGTGTTGATGCCAAAGAAAAAAAATGTAGAAACACATTGCTAGGTATGGGTATAGAGAGAAACATACAAGAAATGTGGGATTTGAGAATCAATTACTAAAATTCAAGAAATACTTTATAGTTTCAAATAATATATACACTCATGATATCAATAATTGACCTGAAACTCAAGAAAATAATTGTGACTGTGCACATAGTATCATATTTTGATAGCCTCTTGGACAAAGCCAAATCTAGTTTCCTTTATTTATTATTTATATTGAGTCAGTTCAGTATCAAGTTTCTATTGAATAACTGTATATATACTAAAAGCATATGGGAATAAATTCGAGTGCTCTTTGGTATGACACAGAGGGATCCCGCTTGCATCAGGAATACTCTGTTTCAGTGGGGAAAAGGGAATTTCCAAAGCAAAGTTGTAAGGAGAATATGGAATCTAGCGATTGGTTTTGTAGTCTGGGCGATTTGGAAAGAGCGAAATCGACGACTCTTTAGGGATACTAGTTGGCAAGAGTCGCGAATTTGGGATGAAATTTGTAGATCGATTAAAGAAACGGTTTTATCAGAAGTATGGGAGGAAGAGGATTGGAGATTGAATGCGGAGGAACAGAGGATAGTCTCCAAATTAAACTTGGAATTTCAGATGATTTATCCTCATACCGAGCGGAAGAGTAGAAATGGAATGCCGAGCCCCAATCATTATAGGCTGCCTGGTGAGCGACGGGTTAAATTAAACTTCCACGGGGCCTCAAAGGGTAACCCGGGACAAGCAGGTTTGGGGGGTATCTTCAGAGATAGTAGTGGAAGTACGCGATGGGTTTATGCTGAAGGAGGAGGGGAAATGACGAACAACGAAGCGGAATTATGGGTTGTTCACCACGGACTCCGGATAGCAGTTAGGAACGGTTATATGAATCTAGAAATCGAAGGCGACTCACAAATCATGATTGATATGCTGAAGAAATTACGGAATGGGAAGAGTTGGGAGCATGTGTCGAAGAGTTGGCGTACAGCAGGGATCCTACAGGACATTCAGCAATTGCTGAGTAGGATCGAGTATACAACAATAACACATGTACTGCGAAATGGTAACCGTGCAGCTGACCTATTGGCTAATTGGGGTAGTGGAGAACCGAACAGAAGCGTCGATTGCAGCTGGATATCATTACAGGATGATCCAAGGTGGGGCAGGTTAAAAACTATATTAAGTCAGGATCATGATGACGCGACCACATAGGGAAGGAATGATTAGGAGCCTCCGGATTATGGTAAGGAGGGGGAAGGACAGAGTATTCAATGCTCGATCAAAGCATCTGCAGGATCAAGATGATGGGATTAAAGGCATGAAGGATGGCAGTACTCAATCCACCGGAAGATTGAGCATCCCAAGAAGGAAATCGGGTAAGGTACCGAGGAGAAGAGGTGGTAACGCCAGCGAGTCAGTACTACTTTCCCATCATGGAAGAATATATGAAATGGGTATTTATGATAATGACAGACTGCAGCGAAGTTTCAAGACGGCAAGGTGGCAGCATAGCGATAATATAGGGACTGCATGGAATCGATTAAGGCCAAACGCGAACTCAGAAGAGCAGCAAAGAATAGCGAGGAAGAGTAGAGAGAAATTGCAACAGAGGAAGGACTGTAAGATGGCAGAGCACCAGGACAGGGGAGCAGGAAGGTGGACAAGGAGTAAGGGAGCAATTCCAGTGGAAAAAGGAAAGAGCACGGTCGAAGAAGTTATGCAGAGGATATATTTTACTATCTAGGAGGATTCGGACGAAGAGTTTGACATTCGCAACTATATTACAGATGAGGAGCCTCAACGAACAGCGCAAGGAAAAGTGGGTATGGGGAAGGTCCAAGAGATGGAAGCGGGGGACCAAAGGAGGAGACCGACGATGAAGTGGAGGTGGAGAGACGCGGTCGGGGTAGAGGAGCGCGAGGAACAGCTAACCAAAGAGGGAGAGGGAGGCCTGGAGGTCGAGGCAGCCGAGGGAATAGGAATGTACGTTCGGAATTTGAGGAGGGAGCAGATACTGAGGTAAGAGGAAGAAAGAGGGGTAAGAAAGACATGAGGAGGAGATCACAGGAAGCAGAAGAAGCATATGTCCATAATACTAATTCCAATATCAGAAGGATTATAGAGCATTTGGAGGAAAAAGCTCTACAGGAGATTTCAGAGCCTGAGATGGAGGATTGGGAGCAATTCCTCCCTGATCCTGGACATACGAGAGGACGAATGTCCTTGTATAAACAATCTTTACATGTATATTGGGGACTGAAGCGACTATTGGCTAAAGCTATGGAACAGGTGGCTCTAGAAATGGTTGAACTGGTTCAGGGAATTCCAACCATGAAAAGGGAATTGAAAAATATTCAAGTGACTCTACTCATGCAAGAAAGAAAGATGGATGATATCCTGCAGATGCTTCAAGCGGGTGGACTGGGCGTCAAGGTCGAGAAAGAACCAAAGACAGATGCACCGAATCAGTAGAGGATGCAGCTGCTGCTAGGAGGTTTTTATATATACTGTTTTTTGTTTTTTTGGTAATATACATGATACTGTATCAGAAGGAAAACAATTTACCCATAGTAAGAATAGATGCATATTTAGCGTGGATAGATAGGTTGGTAACATACTTTTTTTGGATGGCTTTGAAAAACTTTAGATGGTTAAGTAACCCGGTTTCCCTTAAGGGCGGGTTGAGACCTGTCCAACTTTGTATTATCTTTTATTTGCAGTAATGGAAAACAGAGTATCGCCTTAGCTTACAAAAAAAAAAAAAAAAGTTTCTTAATATTCTCATTACTTGTGTCAAAACTCTTTTTCATATGCATGCATAGGAAACATAAATAAAATAATTAAACTCATATTCATTTCCTCCAAATTATCATCTAAACGACACTTGTCAAGATATATTTATGTAACAACTTGTTTAATAGGATATGATTTGATTTTAATCTTAAACTACACATCTATTAGTTTCAAATAAGTTAAATATGTAAGAATAATGACAACAAGAAATTAATTGACCTCATTATTGAACTATTTTCCAAACCAATCAAAAACAAATGACTTAGACTCTGGACAACATCCTTTAACTATTTGCCAAATCAATTACAAAAAATAGCTTACACTCTTGGAAGTAACCCAAAATGTTCGAGGAGGGGGATCTTGCTCTATATTTTTGTTAAAGGAAAACACATTCAATAGATTCTTTGATCGATAAAATTCCATGAGAAATGGGAAACACATGGATGAATAGATTGTAACAAATCGCCTTACTTCACCAAGGAAGGGGAGTCATGACTAGCGAATCTGGTCCCCATTATCTGCTCATGGAAACGGGACTAGGAGGGTTGCACCCTCTTTTTTTTTTTTTTTCATATGCTTTTGTGAATTTCCATCCTTACCGTTCTCATCCACAAAGGATGGGGATCACCAATTGCATGTTGTTGTTGGGAAAAGCACTAGGGAGGTGAATCATTATTTTAAAAACTCACTTAAACCTTACAATTTCTTATTCAGATTTGTGTATGCTACTATCATTAAGTAAACTAGAATATTTACTTGACGATGAGGAAGGAAAACCATGTATATCCAGTTAACTAAATTGTCATATATTTTGTCATTTTTTTATGTTAACCAATGTATCATTACTTCATTAGCCTTTAATTAAATAGTAACCATGAGCAGTAAGAACAAAATAAATCGTCACACATAAGGAACACATAACCACATGAGGGCACCAAGATTTTTAGGTGGAAACCCAATGTGGGAGAAAACCATCATTGTCTTCACCTATGTCTTCATGTTTTATTATAAAGGAAAACATATTACAATCTTGTACTAGCACAGACTCATACTAGTATGCAGAAGGATTGTAAGCTTCTCTTATTGTCCAACACCCACTAGAAGGGAGCTCCAACTCCCTAATCTAGTTTAGTGGCACCCACCGGAAGGGAGCTCAACCCGCTGATCAGATTTATCAGCTACCACTGGAAGGAAGCTTCGACTCCCTCAGTGAAGGATCCAAACCTTGACACCTTTGTGGACCATGTTTCATAATATTTCTTACTCGATCTACTTTACTCACAACATCAAACATGTAGGCCATTTTCCATCATATTTTCAGACTCGGCCCACTATGATCATTTAAGTCCAATACCAAATAACAATTATGAAATCAATCACTGTATAAAATCAATCAATCACTAAACCAACTCAATCATCAAATCAATCATTGAATCTTAATCAATCAATACAACTAGATCAAACTAAACCATGATAGAACATATCAATTCACAACTAATCATCAATAAGCCAAACATTGTTACCCATCACAAAAACCAATTGTTGCTACTACAAACCCTGATCAACCACATGTAAAAATATATACATTACAGATCTGGGTCATAGCTGCGTATATATGCCCTCCTTCTTAAGAGGACCCGTGTATAGATCTTAGTATAAATCATTGTCGCACTGAATCAATCACTGAATCATACAGTGAACACATCACATATCAGTTAACCAAATAGAAATCATCACACAGTAGCATCATCTCTAATCAAGATATCATTCCATAAACAATTCAACCCATCTAGAACTATCAAACACAAATTATCATAAGAGATACATCATCGACAGACATTAACAAACATAACGTAACTCATCAGGCATCATTAAAAATTCTTACTTCAAAACCCTAGTAGATGTACATGACTCCTATAAATCACTTCCACAGATGTACACGATTATCATTCACCACACTTGAATACAGATCTATCCATCCTACAGAATATATACATGACTAGTCAAAAGAAGATCCACGTATGTATGTGACTTCTCAATGGAAAACCAATGTAGAGATATGTAATCACTAAATCATACCGTCATTGCACAATGCAACACAACATCTTCAAGCATCACCCAGTAGTTGTCGCAATAGTATATCAATGACCATCATATTATATCCATGTATCCTACAATTTCCTCATAGGTAGTAAAACCATTCTCTTAGATCAAGATGCCATCATATGCATCTATCAAATATAAGGAGAACATTCAACATCAATCAAGTGTATTAAGAAGAATCATCACACCATAGAAAACTCAAGTGATCATCCATAATATTCCTATCTACAATTTATTGTTATCCCATGACATAGAGATATCAATATGTAAGAAGTTATTTTAGTATCCTATCTCCTTTATCTCATATCATCAATATCAATGTGATTCAAGCAACATACCATGTGTAGAATATCATGTACATGCATCATTAACATGTGTGCAAGCAAAGAGAATCATAAATTTAATCAGCATCATTATAACAATTATTCAGCTCAAGAAACATTTAGGTATCATCCATAAATTCACCATATGCACCTCGTGCATCATATAAGGCATAATGATAGCAGCATATAAATTCAAACCAGTAGTGAGTGATTCATTAACTATAGCATGCAAATCCTCTTCATCAATTGTATTATGTAGAATCAACTTTACTATGTGCAATTTAAGCAGTATATAAAAACTTCAGCAACATATGTGTCTTTAGAAGCATCACCAATGATATACTTCTCATGAACACCATTATGCAACTAGGAATCCTCAAGAAATCATAATGCCAACAATGCATTATTAGATGCATAGCAAATTCTCCCCCTAAACCTGGGCCAACTATTCATTGTTAGGTCTTACCATACCCATCTTCATTAATTAGTAAATTCATCAAAATAACCATAACAACAAGGTCATATTGCAACAACTCATAACCGTCATAAGCCAATACCACTTCTAAGTAGTATATGAGCATCAATAGACTAAAACAAACCATTTTTAGAACCAGAAATCTAAAGAATAACTACATGAATCATATCAGAACCTCTCCTTGAGTCTATCCCATTGTTTATTCATCTAAGATAAACATACGCAATTATTTAGATCAAAACCTATGTATATATGTGAATTGTACTTCATAATATCCACGTAAAACAAGTAAAATGTTGAGTTTTTATAACCACGTCTCCCACTCTCACTGTATTGTATGTTCATTCTCATTTTTACTATGTCAGGTGCACTGTTAGTAATATAAGCACATGAAAATAAAAACAACATCAAAATTATCATCAAAGTATACATATGTATAGATCCCCCTAAGATCATACATCACTAATTTTGAGGACCTAATAATCATCACCTGCTCTTTATGAGGTCATGTACCTCACATCACTACCGTAGTCACTATGAGTGAACACTGTACTACAATAGAGACCATCTTATTTTATTCTAAGTTTGAGGAAGCAGAACTATCCTCCTGATTTTTGCGATGATTTATTTTTTTAAAAACATATAATTTGCCTGGATTTCTATATGCTTTTCCTATGAACTTTTGAGCGTATTCATCTATGACCTTGCATTTGGTTGATGTAAACATAATTACATTTCCTTAATCCTCCATTTCACCTACACTTAGAATATTCTACTTTAGCCATTGCACTAATAAAGTATCAACTTCTCTTCTATCCTTATTAATTTTGGCTCTACCTTTTCCCATAACTTTTGTTGGAGCATTATTTCCAAGAATAACCTTACCATCTTGGTTTTTCCTGAGAGATTCCATCTTACTCTGATCTCCATTCATGTGATGAGAACATCCATTATCTATGTACCATTCATATTCATCTTCAAATGAGCAAAGAGCAAGACCACACCTTATCTATTCTTCTTCTTTCGCTTATTATAAGAAATGTAGGAGGATTCATCATTTTTAGGTCTATCAATATTCTTACCTAATTGGCTACCATGTTGAATATAGAGATTCATCGATTTATTCTTTCATTATTTTGCTACATGTCAAAACTTGTTATAAGAATAACATCTTATATGACCAGAAAAGAGAGCAGAGGAATCACAATATTTTTGTTTCATATTCCTTTTATTGCAGTCAATAGCTTTATGACAAAATATATTGCAAGTAAAATGATATCCCTTGAAGAAATGCAACCTATCCATAATTTTGACATATAAAGCATTCAATATTATTGATTAGAGGAGATAATCGATTAACACTTCTATAGTTAGGAGAATATGATTCCCTTTGAAGATCTACTTTCTTTTGTTTGTTGATCAGGTTGACTTCTTATCTCTTTATTGAGCACTTTAGGTTTTGCATTGTTACTCTTTATATTCCTTGTTAGATTCTACTTTAATAGTTTCATGAAAGCCAAAACCATAAATCTGAGGAGACCTTTAACTACTAAGAATTTTATCCAAAATCTTAGGACTACCTTGAAATACTCAAATGTTTATATTTTTCTTGTAATTTACCTTTTAGAATGCTTACCTCAACCTCCATTCTTTGGTATTTCTTTTCCTTTTCAAGACGTTACTTTCTCATTCCTTTAACCTTTTTCCTTCTTCCATTTGCTCCTTCAAGTTGATAATTTCTTCCTTCAGCCCATTCTATTGTTCTTCAAATTCTTGAAGTAGTTCTTCATTTCACTTGTTTGGCTTCTCAAGATCTGCTTTTAGAGAGACAATCTTTGCTTCAAGGCCTTCACAATATTATTTAGATTCTACTGCAGCATCTACTGATGTAATATGATCCTTGTTATCATATGTCTGTAACTTATCTTTAAGATTAATAATCTTGGTTAAAGCAAGATTAAGTTTTCTTCTAAGATTAAAAATTTCTTCTAACCTCTCTTCTTTTGAATTAGTAACTCCATCATGTTCATATTTTGACATATTGTTAGAAATAAGATTACCTTATAGTTATCCTAATGAAAAACCTTGCTTTGGTTTTTCTTCATGGATTTCCTGTAGCTTATACCATACTTCCTTTGCAGTTTCATAATGTATAACCATATTTAATGTTGAATCAGGTATGATATTAATGATGTCACTTAATGTCTTACTATTTTTTTGCACTTCTTCATCTCATGGAGGAATTTTGGTGAAGCAAATGCATACTGAATACCAAACATCATGGTTCATTAGATTAGACTTCACATTTTCTTTCCATTTTTTATAATTATCATTTCTTAACATACGTACACCTTCATTGTCCATTCTTTCCGACTTGACTATTTTTTTGCTTCTAGGGCCATCATTTTCTAATATGTTTTCTCTTTAGAATGCTTATTTTCACTTTTACCCATGAGTGCAAGTTTAGTTGATTCATTGTCATCTTCACTATCATCATTATTACATAGAAAAGCAAATGGATCACAATTAGGACAAGAACCCATAGCTCATAATTCTTTGTTACAGTCTTCTTCATTATTGATCAATATAAAGTGGGTTGCTCCCAATACTAAATATTTATTGGCATCTATAACGGTCTCTGCATCTCATATATCATTGTCACTACCATAATTTTCTGACTCCTTCCTTCAAGCTATCTTCTTCTTTCCCATCATCCTTGATCCACTCCAAGTAGTTAAGCTTCAACTAAAGTGACCTTCTCTGATACCAATCATTGGGAAAAATGCTTAGAGGGTGCGTGAATCAATATTTTAAAAACTCACTTAACCCTTTAAATTTCTTATTCAGAGGTGTGTTATATTGGCATTAAGTAAATCAACACATGTATGCAACTATGATGAAGGAAAATCGTGTATATCTAGTTAAAACAATGTAAACTTTGAAACAGGAATTGTAAAGTCAAAACGAGAACTCAAGGAAAAAAAAAAAAAAAAACCTAAAACATGAAAAAAACTCCAAAATGAAAAGTGTTAATGTTGGAATAACTTTTTTTTTTCTAGGATAAATTTTCAAAATGTTTTAAAAATGACACTGAAAACCATTTTTTTGGTGCAAAAAGCACCCTGAAAATGAAAAGTGTTGATATGTTGATGTTGAAATAACATTTTTTCCTTTTAGGGATAAATCCTCAACATTTTGAAATAATGGCGTAAAATATTTTATCAGGACTTTGAAAAGCCCTAAAATTCCAAAACAATAATGAAAATAAAAATTTACAAATAAAAACAAAAACAATGAAAAAAAACCAAAAAAAAAAGTTTTAAAATAGAATAAAAAGTTAATAACAATATCTATTACAAAAGAAAAAACATAAAATTGAAAAAATGGCAAAATAAAATAAAATATATAAAAGAGACAAAGAAAAAAAAAAAAACAAGCATAAAAAATGTTTAAGTATGGGGGATTTACGCAGTGCATTATATTAGATATCATTTTTGGGATTCAACTGCGTTAAGTAAGTCATTCAAACGTATGACCATTTCCATGAGAGGTAGTCGTAACTGACTAATTTCTCATGATTTTTTGAATAGTTCACTTAGCACTCATTGCATCGGGTGATGCTCACAGGGGTGAAGAAGTGGGATTGAAACTAGTGAAATGTGGAGAATGAATCACATAGCATCAATCATAAAAAATGTTAAAAAACAAAATTAACCTATAAAATATTAAAATAAAAAAAGTTAAAAAAAAAAAATAAGAACGAGTTAAAAAATATAAATAAATAAATAATAAAAAATATATATTCTAAAAAAATATGATTAGAGAAAAAAAACAATGAAAGAAACTAAAATAAATAAAAAATACTTTATTGGACAATTAAAGAAAAAAAAACAAACAAAATAAGTAAATAATATTAAAATAAAAAATAAATAATACATTAAAAAAACACATTTAAAAATATCAATAATTTAAAAAGTAAATAAAATAAAAAACATCATAAAAGAATAAAAAACAATAAACAACTTCAAAATAAAAAATCATTTATAAAAACAATTATAACAAATATCTAAATAAATAATCATAAAAAAGAAATTACAGAAAAATAAATTAAAAAATTCTAATACATAAAAAAAATAAATAGATAAAATTTAAAAAAAAACCATAAACGAATTAAATTTATAAAGAAAAAAATTATTATAAAAAAAAAAAAAATTAACAAGAAAAAAATGCACCCCTTCGGCCCGTGGGCGAGCTCAACCCTATTCTGAGAATCGGGTTACAGGCTAACCCGATTTTCGAAATCGGGTTGAGCCCGGCCAGGGGCTCGAGGGGTCACTGCCCACAGCAAGTGGAGCTGATGCTAGGAATCAAGTCAACCCCTAACTTGATTTTGACAATCGGGTTGAGCCAGCCTTGGGGCCCTAGGTGGCAACCCCTCGAGCCATTGGGCAAGCTCAACCAATTCTAAGAATTGGGCCAGTCCGCCCAGGGGCCTTAGGGCCAAGTGCCCTCAGTCCCATGTGCGAGCTTGCCCGATTCTTAGTGTAACACCCTGCGATTGCGTGCACGGGCGCGCGCCCCTCCCATCGCGAAAAATGACTAAGTCATGGAAATGTGCGGAGCACTCAAACAACGAAGGCGCAGTTATATTGTGCGCGCGAGTATGAGAGAGCGCTCACACATATATAGAGCGAGTTGGGCAGCTCGCTACACATGAAGCCGACCAAGAAATGGATTAAGCGTTGGGCAAGCCGACGGTGAAGAAATGCTTAAAGACACGATGGTTGGGCGCGTTGGTGAGTCGACCCAGCAGTAAGTCGCCACCATAATTGGAGCATATAAACACTTGGTGAAAGCGCTCATTTGCACCATCGAACTTCTCAAGCTTCATCTCACAAGAAGAAGTGCGAAGTCGCACTTAGCCACAGATTGGAAGTGGTGTTGGGGATGCGCCCGCCGAGTCGGGCAAGGCGACACGAACTTGTGCTACGCAGGTTGTAATCCGGGTGGAGGGCGTAGTAGGGTGCCCACCCGCTGATCTTGACATGGGACTTGGTTGTAACGGGCGCAGGTGTGCACGGGTGTGCCCGCCCGTCGGCAAAGAGTTGTGTGTGTAGTGTGGGTTGTGCACGGGCGCGCCCACCCGGTTGTAACTTTGTATTGTATTCGGTTGAAGGTTGAGGCAAGACCACCGTGTGCTCTTGCACGGGCGGGCGCCCGCCTTGTTTATAAATGCCGGTGGAGCGTTCGCTCCCGGTCATTGTAATCTTTCGCATATATAATAAAATATTACTTCTCTTATATTATTGGGTTATTATTGTTCTTGTATTATTGATGGATTCCGCACATTAATAATGTTAATTCATGGTTATTATGAATTGTTGAAGGCGTAGTTCGTAAAGTTAATTAACGATGGATAAAGTTATTAACTTAGGCGGTGCCGCACCCGGCCAGTTTAAGGAAAAAAGAATTGGGGGCGTGACAGGTGGTATCGGAGCAGGTTCACAGATGGTGAATCCATTGCTTGATGATGAACAGACATGTATGCAGGGAAAAGTTATGGAGAAATCATGGATGAACAGTCTGGGTTTCGTGGACTTGATGGTTCATGGCAAGACCATTCAAGCACTGGTGGACACGGGGGCCACTCATAACTTCATTACGACACGGTTGGCAAAAGAGGTTGGACTGATGATCTTCCCATCGAATGTGGAAGTCAAGGCAGTGAACTCTAGAGCTAAAGTGGCGGGTTTGGTACACGAAGTACCTGTGCAGATAAAAGACTGGAAGGGTCAGTTGGACTTCACAGTGATGGAGATGAACGACTTTGATATGATACTCGGACAGGATTTCTTGAAGGGAAAAAAGGCTATTGTTGTCCCCTTCTGTGATGAGGTGGTGCTGGTCGGACAGACACAAACTTGGACTTTGCCCACTCATAGGCAAAGGAAGGAAGTCAAGGTGCAGCATGTTTCAGCACTGAGTTTGGAGAAGGCTATGAAGGAGTCAGATATGGAGACATATGCGGTGATGTTCAAGGATGTCGAAGGTGATGGAGTGGGGACACCTGTTCCAGCCGAGATTTCCGAGGTGCTGACCAAATATGCGGATTTGATGCCTGATGAGCTACCAAAGAAACTTCCACCAAGGCGTGCAGTGGACCATAGCATTGAGCTTGAGCCAGGAAAGCAACCCCCGGCTAAAGCACTTTATTGGTTGTTAGGACCTGAGTTGGAGGAATTGAAACGACAGTTAAAGGAGTTAACTGATGCAAGTTTCATTAGACCTTCAAGGTCCCCTTATGGAGCTCTGGTATTGTTCCAGCGGAAGAAGGATTCGAATGAGCTATGGATGTGTTGTGATTACCATGCATTGAACAAGCATACGGTAAGGAACAAGTATCCTTTGCCATTGGCTGTTGATTGCTTTGACAAGCTTGCGAAAACCTGAGTGTTTTCCAAGCTGGCCTTGAAGCATGGGTATTATCGGGTGCGGATAGCTGAAGGAGAGGAGAAGAAGACCGCGATAGTAACAAGGTATGGTAGCTTTGAGTTCCTTGTTATGCCATTCGGGTTGTGCAATGCTCCTGCTACGTTTTGCACTTTGATGAATGATGTCCTATGACCATACTTGGATTCGTTCGTAGTAGTGTACTTAGACGATATAGTGGTGTTCAGTGACAACATGGAGGATCATAAGAAGCACTTGGCGATGGTGTTCAAGGCACTGAGGGAAAATCACCTGTTCTTGAAGAAGTCTAAGTGTGTGTTTGCTCAGACCGAGATTCCGTTCCTTGGGCATATTGTTGGTCAAGGGTACATACGGATGGAGCCGAGCAGAGTGAAGGCGGTCGAGGACTGGTTTGAACTGAAGAATGTCCATGAGATGAGGGTGTTCTTGGGCATGACCAACTACCAACAGAAGTTTGTAGAGCAGTACTCCAAGGTGACATCAGCATTGACAGACTTATTAAAGAAAGACAAGAGGTGGAGTTGGACGAACAAATGTCAAGAGGCATTTGATGACTTGAAGAAGAGGATGGTTACAGCACCGATACTGAAGTTGCCTGACTTCGAGAGACCATTTGAGGTGCACACTGATGCTTCAGATTTTGCCATAAGAGGGGTTCTTATGCAGGATGGGCATCCGGTGGCGTATGAGGGTCGGAAGTTGCAGGATAGAGAACGGAGTTATCCGGTTCATGAGAAGGAGATGACTGCCATCATCCATTGTCTTCATGTGTGGAGGCATTACCTGATTGGGAAGCCGTTTGTTGTCAAAACTGAAAACGTTGCAGCAAGTTATTTTGCATCACAACCGAAGCTTTCTGTGAAGCAAGCTCGTTGGCAGGACTTCTTGGCAGAATTCGACATGACTATCGAGTATAGATCGGGAAGGCACAATGCGGTAGCAGATGCCCTTAGCAGGAAGGGACAACTTACAGCATTGGAGGGAGAAGACCGGGCAGCTAGGAGTAGGAGTCGAGTTCAGATGTCAGAAGAGATGCAGAATAAGATCAAGGAAAGTGTTGAAACCAATACTTTGGCGCAGAATATAGTGAAGCAGATAAAGGAGGGGAAGACATGAAAGTTCTTTCTACGAGACGGGTTCTTGTTCTTTGGAAACCGACTCTATGTTCCAAAGTCATCTGCGCTTAGGGGGCACCTTTTGAAGGAGTGCCACGACTCGCCATGGGCTGGCCACCTAGGGATGCGTCGTTCTTTGGCATTGTTGGAGAGAGGATTCTTTTGGGAGAAGATGTGGGAGGATGTAGAGGAGTATGTACATACGTGCATCATTTGTCAGCAGGACAAATCGGATAGTCAGAGGCAAGGAGGACTGTTACAGCCTTTACCGATTCCTGAGAGATCATGGATGAGTGTCTCGATGGAATTCATCACTCAGTTACCACAGGTTCAGGGGTATAATGGGATTATGGTCGTGGTTGATCGTTTTTCCAAGTATGCTATCTTTGTTCCTACAAAGATACCTTGTGGAGCCGAGCGGACTGCGGAGTTGTTCTTTAAGAACATAGTGAAGTATTGGGGGATGCCATTGAGCATTGTGTCAGATAGAGATCTGCGTTTTACAGGGAGATTTTGGACCACATTGTTCAAGTTAGTCGGGATAGAGTTGTTGATGAGTTCGAGTTACCATCCGCAGATAGATGGGCAGACTGAGAGGATCAACGCATTGCTAGAGGACTACTTGAGACATTATGTGACGGCTGATCAGAAGAATTGGCCTGAACTCTTGGATATTGCTCAGTTTAGCTACAATATTCAAAAGAGTTCTGCGACGGGGTATAGTCCATTTGAGTTGGTGAATGGACAGATGCCGGTTGCACCGCATACCGTAGTGACAAGAGGCTTCTTGAGGAGTCCTCATGCGAAGAAGTTCATGAAGGCTTGGGAGGAGACCTTGGAGTTAGCTCGATTGCACTTGCATGATGCTGCAAGGAGGATGAAAAAGTATGCTGATCGTGGGAGACGAGAGGCACACTTCAGTGTGGGAGATATGGTGTTTCTCAGGATTACCGGGGAGCAGTTTCAGCCAGCCAAGGGGACTGCGAGCAAACTGACATAGAAGTACAAGGGACCATTCCGAGTGAAGAAGAGAGCGGGGGAAGTTGCTTACGAGCTGGAGCTTCCACGCCATATGCAAATGAAGCACCCAGTTTTTCATGTGAGTCAGTTGAAGAGATGTAGACTTGATTCAGACAATCCAGAGAGAGTTGAACCACCGAGAGGACCAGCTGGGATTGTGGACAAGCCAGGACTAGAGTTGGAGAAGATTTTGAGACTCAGAACTACAGGGGTTGGTTGCCACATGAGAAGGGAATTTCTTGTCAGATGGAAGAATGCACCGGAGGAAGAAAGTTGGGAATCGGAGGACTCACTTTGGAGATGGAAGGACAAGATCGAGAAGTACAACAGGAAGTTGATGAGACGAGCAGGATTGTCGAGGGCGACAATGATTTCCAGTGGGGGAGGATGTAATGCCCTGCGATTGCGTGCACGGGCGTGTGCTCCTCCCATCGCGAAAAATGACTAAGTCATGGAAATGTGCGAGCGCTCAAATAGTAAAGGCGCAGTTATATTGTGCACGCGAGTATGAGAGGGCGCTCACACATATATAGAGCGAGTTGGGCAGCTCACTACACATGAAGCCGACCAAGAAATGGATTAAGCGTTGGGCAAGCCGACAGTGAAGAAACACTTAAATACACGACGGTTGGGCGCGTTGGTGAGTCGGCCGAGAAGTAAGTCGCCACCACGATTGGAGCGTATAAACACTTGGTGAAAGCGCTCATTTGCACCATCGAACTTCGCAAGCTTCATCTCACAAGAAGAAGTGCGAAGTCGCACTTAGCCGCAGATTGGAAGTGGTGTTGGGGATGCACCCGCAAAGTCGGGCAAGGCGACACGAACTTGTGCTGCGCGGGTTGTAGTGCAGGAGGAGGGCGTAGTAGGGCGCTCGCCCGCCGATCTTGACATGGGACTTGGTTGTAACGGGCGCGAGTGTGCACGGGTGCGCCCGCCCGTCGGCAAAGAGTTGTGTGTGTAGAGTGGGTCGTGCACGGGCGTGCCCACCCGGTTGTAACTTTGTATTGTATTCAGTTGAAGGTTGAGGCAAGACAGCCATGCGCTCTTGCATGGGTGGGTACCCGCCTTGTTTATAAACGCCGGTGGAGAGTTTGCTCCCAGTCATTTTAATATTTCGCATATATAATAAAAGATTACTTCTCTTATATTATTGGGTTATTATTGTTCTTGTGTTATTGATGGATTCCGCACATTAATAATGCTAATTCATGGTTATTATGAATTGTTGAAGGCGTAGTCCATAAAGTTAATTAATGATGGATAAAGTTATTAACTTAGGCGGTGCCGCACCCAGCCAATTTAAGGAAAAAAGAATTGGGGGCGTGACACTTAGTATCAAGCGAGCCCACCGAGGGGCTTGAAGGGTCGTGGCCTTGAGCGAGTGTGCCCAGGGTCGCAGCCCCTCGAGCCCTTTGGTGGGCTCAATCCTATTCCAAGAATCGGGTGAACCCCTCACCCGATTCTCGGAATCGGGTTGAGCCTATCAAAGGGCCCGATGGGAGCCAAATTTGTTTTCATTTTTTTAAATTTATTATTGTTGTTATAAAAAGAAAAAAAATAAAATAAATTAAGGTTTATATGTTTTAGGAAAACATATATATATATATATATATATATATATATATATATATATATATATATATATATATATATATATATATATATATATATCTTTTTTTTTAATTGTTTTAATTTTTTTATTTTTTCAAATGTTTTTTTTATATAATCCTTTTTTCTTGTTTTTTTATTTTTTTAATTTTTTTAATTTTTTTCTTTTTTTTCTTTTTAATGTTTTCTTCCTTATAAATTAATTGTATTTTTTATTTTTAAATTTTTTATGCGTAGGATTTATATTGTTTTGTTTTGTTTTGTTTTGTTTGTTTGTTTTTTTGTTTTTTTGTTTTTTTTTTTTTGAATTCTATGTTTTGATTTTTATTTATTTTTTTCACATAAAATATATAAATATTTTTTTTTCCAAATTTATTTTTCAAAAGTCATCCTTTTTTATATAAAATTAACAAAATTTGTTATTTTTCCTATTTTTTAATTCAATTTTTCAATAAAAAAATTTATTTAACGTGTTTTTTTAGCGAAAATGTCCTAAAATACATATTTATTTAAATATATCTATATTCAAAATGTGTATTTTATGTCGAGTTTTTTAAATTATTATTTTTTTGTAACAATTATTATATGTGTATTGAAATATTAATGAACCATATAAAAATATAAATAAATAAATAAAAAATCTTACTCTCAAAATATTATTTTTATTAATTTTTTTAAACTTTGCAAAAAAATAAAAAATTTCATTATAAAAAAACAGTGCAAAGGAAAACAAGAAAACATAAAATTGGAAAACCCTTAAAAACCAAATATCTTAGGACAAAAAACATGAAGAGGAATAAGAGAACTTGAAAAATGGTTAAATAATCAACATTAAAAAAAAATAAAAAAAAATTATGTATACTTAGGACATAAGAAAATTTAATGTGTCAAAAATATGCCTTAAAAAAGTATATTGATGTTTTTCTAAATCTGAATGAAAATTACCAACATCTAAAAAAAATAATGCACACTTAATACATTAGAAAATTTAAAGTGTCAAAAATAAGTCCCATAAAGAAAGGGGTTGACGCCGCATCAACATTTTCCAAAATTAGCATGAAAATCACTAACATTTAAAAATAAATGTTCATACTTGATAAATAAGAAAATTTAAAGTGTAAAAAATGTGCTCAAAAAAAATATATATGTATTATGAATTAACACTTCTCAAAATCGACCAATTTTTTTGCTACCTGAAAAAAAAGGATAAACGTATCAGTTCTCGTTTCAAAGTTTACATTGTTTTAACTAACTTTTCATATTCATTTATTCTACTTTAACCAGTGTATCATTACTTCATTAGCCTTTAATAAGACAATGAACATGAGAAATAAGAACATAATAAATAATCACATAAGCATCACATCAACACCTGAGGACACCAAGACTTTTAGGTGGAAACCCAATGTGGGAGAAAACCACTATTGTCATCATCTTTGTCTTCATCTTCTATTATAAAGGAAAACATCTTACATTCTTGTATTGGCATAGACGCATACCAGTACGCAAGCACCCACATGCAGAAGGCTACAACCTTCTCTCGTTGTCCAGCACCCACGGGAAGGGAGCACCACCCCCTAATCATGTTTATCGAAATCCATCAAAAGGGAGCTCCAACCCCTTGATCAGATTTACCAGCTACCACTAGAAGGAAGCTTCGACTCCCTCACTGAAGGTTCAAACCCTCAACACCTCTGTGAACCACATTTCATAATATTTCATATTGGATCCACGTGACTCACAACATCAAACCTATATGCCACTTTTCATCATATTTTCATACTAGACCCATTACCATCATTTAAGCCCAATACCAAATAAAAATTCTTAAACCAATCACTATATCAAATCACTCAATCAATAAACCAACTCAATCATTAAAGAAATCATTGACTCTTAATCAATCAATACAACTAGATCAAACTAAACTACGATAGATCATATCAATGCACAACTACTCATCAATAAGACAAACACTATTACCCATCACAAAAACCAACTACACTTGCTGCAAATCCTTATCAACCATAATATATACATTATTGTTTTGATTCATACCTACATATGTAGGTGGTTCTCCTTAAGACGACATACGTAAAGATCTTAAAATAATGAACCATAAAGTCTGAATCATTATCACACTCGATCAATCACTGAATCACATATTGAACCCATAACTTATTATTGAACGAGATGCAGATCATGACATGGTATCATCATCTCTAATGAACGTATCATTCCATAAATAATTCAACCCAACCAGAGCTGTCAAACACAGATTATCACAAGAGAGACGACAGATATTAGCAAACATAAAAGAAATCGTAAGATTCATTAACAACTCATACTTCAAAACCCTAGCAGATGTACGCGACTCTTGAACATTTGTGTATGTATGCTCTTATCATTCACCACACCTTCATACAAATATGTCTGTACTGCAGAATATATATGCGACTGGTAAGAAATATATATTTGTATGTACATGACTTTTCAATGGCAAACCAATGTACATATCTATAATCACTGAATCATACCCTCCCTGCACAACATAACATATTTCAAACCCAAATCTTGACATATAAACTCTTACATACAAACATCATCTCCATGCTCCCTCATGCACACCTATTTCAAATTAAGTTATTCATAAATAATAAATTGCATGCACTCTCTTACACTTGATATCCATCTCCTTGTATAGTATAAGCCTTAGCCAATAGCTTGGGCCCATCCCTTAGTAATGTCGACCGTATTCTTTGACAAGATCAAATATTTGTTGTCGCACTCATTACTATAGGCCAATACCAGGGTAAAGACCCCTGGTATTCAAAATACCATAATGCAGAAACTGTACAAACTTATCTTTATCATACCTATGTATGTACAAACCTTATCTTCGCAGCACCCGTGTATACTTTCCTAAACATCACTTTTATAATTTTTTTTGTCTCTAAATTGATATTCCTTTGTCCATCTCACCTGTAGCATCTACATAAACATCATGTTGACGTATTTATCAAGTAGGTTTTCATCAATGACAACCTTTGTCCATTCTTTTTGTCAAACTGCATAGCCATCATATTGACATATTTATCAAGTAGGTTGCCATCAAGTACAACACATTAGTCATAATGTTAACAGCTTCCATGCAACGATCCACGCAGGCATGCAAATTCAGTGAATGGGTGGATGGTTGGGGCATATGCCTCTCTTACTTCATGGCGTCAACTCACTCCTGACTCCCGACTTCTTGACCCAGTCGGGGTCTACTCATCCTAGAGCTCGTAAATTAGCCTCCCTCTGACCTCCCGACCCCTGAACTTCAACCCATTTGATTCGATATATCACCCGCAAGTCCTTCCACTATTCATATGGGCCGACCTCCTGACCTTCGACTAAATCGGGGTCAACACCTCTTTTCTTATGTTATTATCCAATCATTAGACCATCCTTTGATCTGTAGATCTCTAGGTTATCTGCCCACCTACATGGGCCTCGTAAATAATCCACATCGGATGTCCAATCCCACAAGATGAGAATTCCCCTGCTCCAACTAGAATCTTTCACACCTGCAATCCTCATAGCAAGAGGATAAGACTTATCCAATCCTTTCTTTAAGTTCCTGGGTTTTGCCCCTTCTCTCCACAATAAACCCCTTATTATCCATGAATGGATCATTCATGGGTATTTGTCTCTACACCATGCAAAACCATCAGTGGATATTTATGCTCTCCTGAGAGACCGAGTCTACTACTGCACGAACTACCATGAGCTAATCCTCTCGACTACGTCCTGGTCTCAGGGATCCATTTAGGTTCTATATCTACATCAGGACCTCACAAATCTGTCAAAGTCATACTAAGACATTCCATGGTGTTACCCCTTCTGAGCCTGGATGATAGCTACATTGAGGGGTTCCTACACTGTGGGCCTTCCTTGCCTTCGGATATGGAATTCCTTACATGGTGGAATAGGAACTCCTACATCTCTTATCTATTAGAATCATGGCATGAGTTGCCTGGGGGCTTTCACCATGCTTAGCACGCACAAACTATTCTAGAATCCTCACGAACTCTCTCAGCGGTTCCTCGAGACTATTCATGGGTAGCCAAAGCTTTTGTCTATTGGCAGGGGCTTGTGGCCCTCATCACCAAATTCCCAGTGGAGCAAATGGAGGCTTATGCACAAGCAAGGTTAAATCCTATGGAAGTATGACAACTAGACATGATCAGACCCATGAAAATCCCTTGATCTTTTGAATATTGTTTGCTTGTTGGCACAACAATTCATAAAAAGATACCCTAATGTAAGCATTGACTGACTCTAGCCAACAGAGGGTCTTTCTTATAAATTTGTACATTAATACAAAGGGTCTCAGAACCCACTTCTTCTCATTGATCATGGTTTGGAACTGGAATAGATCATTGAGCTCATTAACTTTAGTTATTAAATTATTTATGATACCGTTAAGAATTTATTTCACAGTGAAAGTTTGCCTCTATTCTATATCTTAGGCAACACTATTATGGGACTCTTTTACACTCTAAACTTTAAACACTTTGTGATTACCCTTTTTTAGGATATTACCTTGTTTACATTTTCATATAAGCACAACAAAAATGTACCCATGCATAGTCATAGTCACATTCAATATACAAATCACGGAAATATCCCTTCACAATTTCATCATAGATATATACACAATAGCACATATTGCAGTCCATGTTTATCCATATCTATTACATTGACAATGCAACATAACCCATTAATTACAAACAATATGTTAGGTCCCTATACTAATAGTGTAACCCCTTATTGTTATTAGTACAACCCCCTTATTATATTGTTGTGCCCATGTAGTCCTCATATTGTTATTATTGTGCCCCGTAGAAGCCCACTACTGTTATTATTGTGCCCTTACATTATTATTGTTATGTCGACTCTAATTATATTATGACCCCATAGACTCCTATATAGAAAGGAGGTCTTGTCATTTGTATCATCCAATAATTGTTCATTTCTATAATGTAAAGGAGATTTCCCCATCAAAGAGGCTTATTTTAAAGGCATCTATCAATATTTTCTATCTTCTTATGAGCTAGTTTCATAACATTTGGTATCAGAGCTTTGGATTCTAGGGTTTCGCTGCTCTAAACATGCCATCGTGGCATTTTCACTATAACATTTTTTTTGCGAAGTTTCAGAAGTTAAAAACAAAAACCATTTGAGAAGAGATCTCGCTGAAGCTCGGATCTAAATTTTAGATCTTGTCTCACTATATTTTTGGAGATATGATCTGAGGAAGTTAGGGTTTTTGCAAGCCCGAAAATTGCATCTTAAACAGGTCATTGTGGCATTTTCGCTATAATTGTTTTTCTACAAAGTTTCAGACTCTGAAATTAAAATCCATTTGATCTGCACACTTGGTGAAGCTTGGGCCAGAATATTAGATATTTTTTGGTATATTGTCAGAGATACAGTCCAAGACATTCAGGGTTTCTGCAGGCTCTCGAATTACATCCCAAATAGTTGACCTTGGGAAAATCGTATTAACTTTCTCTTTGAGAATCATATTGAAATTTCATAAGAAGTTATGGAATGAGGACAGACAATAGTTTTCTGTGTATTGGTTTCAAGTCCTAAGGTTGAAATAGTGACACGTGGCATGTCGTACAAGTTTTCTCTACTGAACCAGTATATAATCAGGTCATCATGGGAGATTTGATATAACTCTTCCTTGTAGAATCCAATCTTGATTGGACTTGTGTGGTTAGAAAGAGGACTCAGAGGGCTACTGCAGGATGCAATTTCAAAACTTAGAGATCTGAAATTTCCGAGTTACAGTCGTTTCAAGATAGAGCTCCTAAAATCAAGAAAAGGCAATATGAGGAAGTTTGATGGCAAGGATCTGTTAAATTGGATACTACATATGGAGAAATATTTTGATCTACATGAGGTGTAACTGTTACAAAAGCTATGTATTGCATCTTTACATTTAGAACCGAATCAATTTTTATGGTATGAAGGGCTTTGTTCTCGTAAACCACTTGTCACGTGGTCAATTTTCATGGAGGAAATGATAACACATTATGAGGATACAAAAAGAAACACCTTCTTTAGCTAATTGATAAATCTTAAACAAAAGGGTTCAACAATGGAGAACATTGAGGACTTTCAAAAATTGAATATAGGGGTAAATGATATTCCAGAGAAGCAAAGGATTGATGTCTTCATAGGGACTTTAAAGGATAACATTCAACATGAGGTTCATCTTTGGGAACTTGATTCATTGGAGAAGGCATTCAGGTTGGCAAGAAAAATTGAGAGTGAAATTATGGAAACAAGGAATCCCACTACTCACGACTATAATTATGGAAGTGTTTTTTCTCCTAGCCTTCCACAACCTAGAAGGTTTACACCACAACAATTGGAAGAAAATAGAGAAAAAGGGCTTTGTTACAATTGTGATAGCAAATACACTAAAGGTCATAAGTTTGATGAGAATAAATTATTTTACATAGATTATGAAGAGGAGGAAGAAAAGGATCAAGAAACATCAAAAGAAGAGGATAAACACCAAGAACCAACCCCAGAGAAAGAAGAAATGAATTTGACCGTATCTTGTAAAGCATTGGAAAGAATTACCACTCCTCAAACTCTCTAGATAGAAGGACATGTCAAGAACAAAAAGGTTCAAGAAGTGAAAGATCACACCGAGAAAGAAGAAATGAATCTGACCATATCTTGTAATTCATTGGTTAGAATTACCACTCCTCAATCTATCAAGATAGAAGGACATATAAAGAGGAAAAATGTTCAAGATGTGAAAGATCACATCAAGCATCAATAAATGAATCTGACCATAACTTCTAATGCATTGGAAGAAATTAGCACTCCTCAAACTCTCAAGATAGAAGTACATATCAAGAAGAAAAATATTCAAGCAGTGAAAGATCACATCGAGCATCAACAACAAGTTCTCCAATTTTTAAAGGATAACGCCACTTTGGTGTAGAATCACATGAAACAATAGGCAGATCAACATCGCAATGAAATATGTTTTGATGTAGAAGATTGGGTATTTTTACGGCTACATCTCAATCAAGCTATTTATGAGAAGTAAATGTTGGAAATACTACATGCACTTAAGAAATGACGACCTTACCTAATGGGAAGACACTTTAAGGTAAAAATGGATCATGATAGCCTTAAATTCTTTTTAGAACAAATATTATCTTTAGAAGAATGGAAAAAAAGGGTCACAAATATGTTGGGTTATGACTTTCAAATCATCTACAAAAAAGGGAATGAAAAATTTGTTGCAGATACACTCTCAAGAAAGGATGAGGATGTGGAAGCATTGTTTTGTGATATTTATATTATCCAACTGGATTGGATAAACGAAGCAAGGGATGAATGGAAGAAGGACGAAGAAGTGTGGCCACTCATCCAAAGTTGCAGAAGATCCTAGTTCAAACAATATATCCAGAACATGACGAGGAAGGAAAAACGATATTGGAACCTAGAGAAGTCACAGAAACAAGAACCTGACAGCTACGAAATCGATCAATTTCAGAGTATCTCATCAAGTGGAAGAAATTACCCGCTGAAGATTCCACATGGGAGGATAAGGATAAGAATTTTATACAGAAGCATCAAGAACTACTCAAGCATAACACTTTTTGAAGGAGAGGGGCATGTTAGGTCCCTATACTACTAGTGTAACCCCTTATTGTTATTAGTACAACCCCCTTATTATATTGTTGTGCCCATTTAGTCCCCATATTGTTATTATTGTGCCCCATAAAAGCCCACTATTGTTATTATTATGCCCCTACATTATTATTGTTATGTCGGCTTGGATTATATTATGAGCTGTTAGACTCTTATATATAGAAAAGAGGTCTTGTCTTTTGTATAATCCAAGAATAGTTCATTTGTGTAATGTAAAGGAGGTTTCCCCCTCGAAGAGGCTTATTTCTAAGGTGTTGATCTATCTTTTCTGTCTTTTTGTGAGCTGGTTTCATAACACAATAATCATACAATATTTATCTTTTGGTCTGTAGCGAAACTAAGTCTTGGAGTACGAATTTCCACCCAACGATAGAATGATGCAACCATTGTTACTTGCAGTTATCACCCCTAAGCCAGATTCCAAAGTCTCGGGGGATTTTGGGTGTTGGGACCACACTCTAGCAGTGAGATGTGCCAAGGATTCCAGAGGACCTCCTCTCTCAATCCACTCAATTGTTTTTCTTTCTTTTTTCTTGCATGGGGAGTCTAGAGGTGCCCAACCTCAACCCCTCGTGCACATACAGTGTTGCGCCCCTCTGAGCAAGTCAGGAAACCTTTGTACATGTCTCATCAGTAACCAAGAACTGTGATCAAACTTGTCTTTGTCTTGGATTCATGATGGTTTCCTCCTAAGTTGTTCCAAGGCCCCATAGTAGCTAGCTCAACCTAGAGCCTCCAAGGAATCCCAAGCTATTTAGAGCTCCACATATTTCATTCCACCCACAGCCTTGATGGACCCAAGTTGTTACAAGGCTCCAATGACCTCTTGTCTCAACCCATAGCCTCGAGGGACCCAATTTGTTAAAGGGTTCTAGGAATCATATCTCAACCCACAACCTCAAGGAAACCCAAGTTGTTACAGGGCTCCAAAGGCTAGCACTCAACCCACAACCTCCAAGGATATAAAATTGATCCCCTTCTCTTCTCCTCTCTTGATCGTTGCTTGCTAGAAGTTATTCTTGTTTATTCGCCTCTCTTCCTTCCTGAGTCTAATTCTCGAGCATGAGTGAAGTCTTTGCTTCTTCCCACTCTGTAATCATCTTCCTAGTTGTGAATGCTCTTTTCATTCTCCCCTTGTTCGTGAATCCCCCATTTCCTTTTAGCTACGTCCTCTTTTCTAAATGCCTCCCATTCTTTTGGGAAAACCTTCACGCCCCTTCATTATTGTTTCATTCTTCTTGTTGCAGTCCCTCCATAAATTTTGTCATCTTTTACTTGTTGTATTTTCTCAAGCAAGTATGGGCGTGAGTACTTTCCTCAACCCATTTAATTTGAGGAACCAGTTCCTTTACTTCATGCACTAGACGGCGTTTAAGGTTCTTTACACAAGAAATTGCATCATCCCTAACAACAATTCTCCATCCCCAACATTGGAATCTGTGTCGCAAGACTCTGTCCCCTTTTTCTGTTATTTCAAATATTGCAAAATATTTACATCCTTTTTACAATGTGGCTCATACGAGAACCTTGGGTGGCATATAAGACAATTTTATTCAAATTCCGAAAACTGACAATCATCACAACCCCATTTTCTTATGTGTATCCTTGTTGTCAGATCTGATGTGAACTAGAGCAAATGTCAAAGTGCTCAAATTGTTTTCTTATTTGTTATAAAAAATAAAATTTCTATTAAAATAATAACTCGAAATATGAGTAAACAAGGAAAATAGTGCAATGTCTTTTCCTATTTAAATAAAAAGACAAAGACACAAATGTCATTTTGGAAAAATCTAGGTAAAAGTCATTTTTGCAAAAAACTTGTTTCTCCATCCCATGTAAATAAACACCAATAAAAATAGGTTTAGTTGAAAAAAAAAATGATATTATCAAAAGCTAATGTTTTTTTGGATTAAGAATAATCTATAAAATTAAAGTTAGAAATTAAAATTTAATATTTGAGAATTAGTTTCAGAATACTTAGGTCTATCGTATCTTTGTTTTTAGGAATTAGTTAAGCGTAAATTTTGCATATATTGTAATTGGTTTCTTATTAAATTTAGTTATATGTTTTTCTGTATGGGATTAATAGTTTTTCAATTTGTGTACTTGTGCATGTGAGCTTCAGCTATATGTGATGTGTTAAAGAGTTGTGTTGTAATGATTTCATTTGCATACATATCATTTTAACACAAAAAACTAAAAACTATATGCACACAATTCATTTTGTGAAATCCACCTCGCTCTTGTTGAGCCGAGATACTCATTCTACAACCCCGTCTGAAGTAAGTTAGTGTTAGTTGGTCCATTTGTATCTCTTTAAAATAAAAATTAAACTTAAAAATTATGTTGTAAATAGAAAAATTATGTCGGCTATAACTAAAAAAATAATAATATGTTGTAAACTAATTAAAAGTATAAAAAAAATGTCGGAGTCAAATGTTTAAATCTTATACTTTTCAAAAATATTTCAACAAGAAATTTAAATAAACCATTTGAAAATCTATGTTAACTAATTTATGTCCATATTAAATTCATATATACCTATATAAAAAAAAAATATATTATGGTTAAAATTTTTATTTGATCTAATATAAACTCTATTTAGCATTCAAAAGTACAATTTAAATAATAAATATGACACATTATATTTTGCACCCTAAAAAATTTGCACTTGAAGGAATTTAATCTCTCTACTCATATTAGATCCTTTCTTAAAATAGATCCATGCCACTTAAATCTATAAAAATTAAATAACTAATAACTATCAATAAACATCAAAATACTTATACCTAATATATTTGATATTATATTTATATTATTATTAATAAAAATTCATAATATTTTTTTTTAAATTAATATTATGTAAGAAAAATTATAAGTTTATGTTGGCAAGTACCAACGCATTCATATATTATAAGTTATGGCTATACGATCTTTGTCTGGCCAGGGGAAACATGAATTCAGTGGACACAGGAATTGTGTCGTTGACGGGTTTGGATGCCTCGATTTTCGCATTCATTTCGTTATGCGACTAAATAAAAATTTAAGATGTTGCGAAACGTATGATAAAGCCTGAGTTAATATTATTACTTTGATACTATTATTTGAAACTTGATCACAAAGTTCACAAAATTATTATAAAAATTCGAAGTCCGTGACTTTATGGATTTTGTCAATCCAGTAATTGTACCTGAGGATCGAGCACAGGGAAAACAAAATCGAAATAAAATTTAAAATTAATGATGATGTGAGTTTGGGATAAAGCCTTAAATACTTTATCAGTATAAAAGTAATAAAGACTTTTATGAAAATGTCCGTGATGATTTTTTATTTATGGGGAAATGAAATGAAACTACTTTATTTAATAAAGTAAAAAAGATAAGAACCTCAATTATGTTTTGGAATGTGGAATAAAACTTCAAAAATTATTGTTAGTATAAAAGTAATTGAGTCTTTATCACAAAGTTCACGTTTTTAATTTTAAATGAGTATGGGAAATGAAAGTAATGATATTCAATAAAGTTAAAAGCATATACATGTTACATAATTAAATAATGTCAAATTTATTTTATTTTACACTATTGATTTATTTTATTAATAAAATAATATTTAAGGGTAATATACATAATAATCAAATGAAATATTTTATTAATAAAATAATATTTAAACATAATATATATAATAACTAAATGAAAGTAAGTTTAGAGTATGTTATAAAATTATTTTTGTTTAGATAAGAATTTGTTTTCTTAAAAGTAGTTTCAGACTTTGTTAATAATTTAAAATGAAGTATTTGATAGGAGTAAAAGCATGCTTCCTTCTTAATAGTTTTTAGGTTGTCATGGAAGAGCATAAAATCATTTTCTATAAAAATGAAAATGAAAATAAAAATTATTTCTCAAATTTTAAATGATTTTTTTTTCCAATTCAATAATTAAGAGATTTTCCATAATATGTTATATATATATATATATATATATATATATATATATATATATATATATATATATACATCTATATATATCATTTTTCTATATAGCATAATAGTTTAAAAAAAAATTGTTAATTTTTTTTCTCTTGATCAAGATATTTAGAAAAAAATATTTTATCATTTTATACCATAGATACATATTCATATGCATCTCATGCATCTATGTATCAACTATTTATTGAAATTACCTCTTAGTGGGGGGATTTGATAATCAAAATTTTGGTTGTAATAAATTATTTTTTGTTGCCCAAGGAAGACAAACAATTCTAATTTTAATTGTCTCTCCATTCTATGATTCCTTAGGTTTACAATTGGTACCTCACAAGGTGGAGGCTCCACTTGAGGATATTTTTACTCTCTACTCCACTTGTATTTACTACATACTTAGCTAGCTTGTATTTGCCATTTCTTAGGCTTGCTTGCATTTACTAATATTAACTACTTGTCTTCTTTATGGCTACTTAATATGAAAATGCAGTAGGGATCAAAATTGATTGAATGCAGGTATGATTTTTTATCCCTACTATGAATATTACCTACATGTCTTATTTATGCCTACTTAATATGAAGACACCACAATAAATAGTAGGGATCAAAATTGACTCAGTGAAAGTACAGTTAAGAGATTCAACTTTCAATAAGTAGTATTCATTCAATTTTATTGACAAAAAATAATGTGATCTTTGTGTTATTTTGGAAATGGTGTCATCACCATGACTCACATGTGCCTTAATCATTAGGAGTATAATTATTGTGGCAAAAGATTCTTGTAAGCAATTTTTTTTATATGAATTTTGTTGTGGGAGGTTTTAAGTAGTTGATGTTTCTTCTATTTTTTAATTGGAGATTGTAGTTATGTCCGTAAAATAATAATTTTTTGTTTGCTTGTAGAAAATTGTTACTATTGGGCCAATTACTTAGTAAGATAAAAAAAATAGTCTCATTATAAAAGAATTTCACTATATTTAGCAAATGACATCCACGAGATGAAATAGTAAATGGTCCATTAAATTCCTATATATATTATAAGTAAATGGTCCAAATGAATTCCATCCATATGATTCATATATAGAGTGTAAATAAATAATGCTTATGATTTTTATATAGATTGTAATTTTGGTGAATGAATGTAATTTATATGTACTCATTCAAGTGTATTTGGAAATATAGAATGTAGATAAGATTCTTAGTTTGAGATTTATATAACTTAACTAAATAGAAATTCTTATATGTGAGGTATACCTGAAATTTAAAATTATATTTGGTTTTCATACAAAAAGTAATTTATTACAATTTATCCATACCCAAAAGTTAAAATGAAGTTAACCCTTCAAATGGAAATGCAATTCTTCTCTTCAAATTTTATCTATGTAAAGAGATTGATTTAGGCACTATTACTATAACTTGATGTATCCATCCCTATTTTAAAATACCCTTGCACTTGACAAGAGAAATTGAACATGGAACCTTCACCACGAACATAGCTTTACATATAAAAATCTTATTAGATGAACTAGCTAATAACATCTATTTCTAAATTTAATTTTGTGATTTTTTTTCTAAATTTCAATATATATATAGATAACACTTAAAAACATATATATATATATATATATAACACTTAAAAACATTAAGATATTGAACACTATTATTTCAATGAAAATATTAAAATTCTATACCATTTTAATAAAAAAATATTTAGAATATTTTTATTTATCATTTTCATTTAAAAGATAATAACATTTTATATGGCCATTAACATTATAACAATAATAAATATTTTGAGTATATTTTATTCATAAAATATTTTTTTTAAATAATAATTATTATTGTTTTATATAATTGTGTTGATTTTGAAGCAAGGTTTTCAAAATTTTAATTTAAAGAATATAATTATATAAATTAAATGATTGATAAACATGAATAGGCATTAAATGAGGAATCTTGTCTTATGATTTAACAAAATAATAAAAGTAGCAAAATTATAATTTATTTTGTATATATATATATATATATATATATATATATTTTTTTTTTTTTTTTCTTAATTGCACCTCGAGGTGCTCTCCAAAGGAGTATAAATTTTGTAATGACTTGTAGTGTCATGTTAAACGTTTTAGGTAAAATAGTTATTTGCAGAGACTCACACACACCAAATTAGATCCATGTTAACTTTGAATCTACTAAGCATTGAGAGGGATCAAGTATTTTGAGGTGCAAACCTCTTTTAGAGTGAAACGGTATTTGATCCTCTTGGAACTTGATAGATCCACAGTAAAAGTAGATCTAGATTGGTTTGATTGAAAAGAAAATTGGACGTAACTATCTTTGAAATAAATATCAACCCTCTTATTACTAAAAATAAATTCCTTAAATAATCTTTGAAGGTTATATGGCCACCATACTTAATCATTATTGATAAATAAAACTACACCTCCATCTAATATTCTTTTTCATAATGATGATTACAAGGAAAAGACCTTATTGTAGATGTAGAATTCTTGCAGAAACTCCAATAGATGTAGAATTCTAGTTAAATTAAACACAAGTAATTTGTTGATACTCAAGAGAGGAGAGAAAGAATTTTCTCCATAAAATCAATATATTAATGAACAATAGTAATACATGAGAAACATAACTTCTAATCCCAAAGGGAGGTGGTTATATAGAAATTGTTGAATCTAGAAAACTAGTAAAAAACTAGAAAAGGCTAAGAAAAGCTAAAGGGAGGCCTAAAATAGCAACAATAACTCAAGACAACCTATGCTAACTATCAACCATGAGGAAAGCATGAGGAGGGGCACGTTTCCCAAGGAATGCAACTTTAAAACATGCTAAAATGGTCCAAGGGACCAAATCCCTTGATTTAAGGCGGAATCTTCATGTGGGGCACCAATCCTCAAATAAATCAAGTGGATGAGGTGTGGTTAGGTGTGATCATGCACTTATATGTCTAAATGGTTTACGAAAGTGGTTGGACTAATATTTCCATAATATTAAGCATTTATATGCAAAAAAACAAGGGCAAGTTGGTCCACCGAGCTAGTTTACCAAAAACCAAGTGTGAACATGATTTTCAATGCATGTGGCTAAGTCAAGGATACTTGGCTAAAAAATAAATGTCGATGTTAGGATTATATTCCAACACCCCCCCTTCATCCTAACTCACTTATCTAAACTGAGTCCCGACCAAGATGTCATGTTAAGTACTGAGGTACAATAAATAAAAGATCCTCATAAAATGAAGAAAGAGGGAAAACCTCATGGGAACACCCCCCCCCCCCCCCCTTAAAAAAAAAAAGAAAAAGATGAAAAAAAAGGGCTAAGTGGCCAAAAGGGCATACTTAGTTGTCTCCACCACTCCAAGCATAACTCTCAGTTCTAAAAATTTCTTTCAGTGAAAGACTTGGTGAAGATGTCTGCAACCTCCTGCTCAGTGGGTCAGTACTACAGTGATATGACTCGGTCATGGATCAAATCATGGATGTAATTCATGTGAATCTCGATGTGCTTGGTCCTCTGCCTCTGAGATCGATCAATTGATATTTGAATGGACCCCTGATTGTCACAAAATATGACAGTTGGAAGTGTATACTGAATACCAAACTTAGAGAGAAGCCCCTGCAACTAAACAGCCTATGTAGTTGCATTCACTACACCTCTATACTCTGCCTCATCTGTAGATAAAGCAATCGTGGATTGCTTCTTGCTAGACCAGCAAAAAGGCCCTGAACCAAAGCTGAAAACATAACCAGAGGTGGAATTGCAGTCTGTACCATCGTCAGCCTAATCAGAATCTGTGTACCTAATCAGTGAAAGTGGGCAATCTACAACGTAAAAGATACCAAAACTGGAAGTACCTTTCACATATCAAAGGATTCTCTTTGCAGCTTTCTAGTGAAGCTCATGGGGCTCCTACATATATCTAGAACAAACTCCTACTACAAAAGATATATCAGATCGGGTGTGAGTAAGATACAAAAAACTCCCAACCAACTGTTAATATAGTACACTATCCACCAAAGGTGTAGTACTCACATCCTCAAATCTGATCCCCAAAAGAAAGGGAGATGCTACTGGCTTGCATTCTGTCATCTGAAAGTGGACAAGTAGATCTCGTGCATACTTAGAATGTGCCATCTTGATCCATGAAGTAGACTAAGAAACTTCAAAACTAAGAAAGTAGTGTAATAGTCCCAAATATGTTATGGAAAATCGATCGTGCAATGCTGATTTTTTCGAATCAATAGCTGAGGTAAGGTTCCCTGTCATCTATAAATCATCTACATGAAGTACTATAAAAAAAAGGGAATCATCATGTTGCAGCAAACAAACATTCAGATCATATTTGCATCGAATGAATCCAATGGAAAGTAGGAGAGAATCCATCTTTGCATACCAGGCTCTCGGAGCTTGTTTTAGGCCACACAAAGATTTCTTTAATCTGCAAATGGGGGAAGAGTTTTGAATGTATCCTTGTGGTTGTTCCATATATATCTCCTCCTTGAGATCTCCATGAAGAAATGCACTCTTCACATCCATGTGATGAACTTCCCATCTGTGAGAAGCAACAATGGCTAAAACTAGTCGAATGGAGTCCATTTTTGCAATAGGTGCAAATGTCTCTGTGTAGTCTATGCCATGTACCTGTGAGTATCCTTTTGCAACAAGTTGAGCTTTGTACATGCTGATCTCACCATCTGCAACAATATTTGTTCAGTAGATCCATCGGCATCGAACAATCTTTCTTCCTTTCGGAAGTGGAACCAAGTCCCATGTGTCATTTTCCATGAGAGTAGAGTACTCTTCATCCATGGCAGCCTCCCAAAGCGGGTTTCTAGCAGCCTCAGAGTGTGACTATGGATCTGAACCGAATGTCATATAGTAATGTATGGTAAGCAATGGTTCAGTGGCAACCAGGACATGAGGAGCCCCAAAAAACTGTGATCTAGTCCTTCTTGCATCCACAGGATCACTCACTAGTTCACCCTCATCTTGCAGGGTTTTCTTTGCCCAAGTTGGCAGCTGAGTTGGAGCAACCATGACCTTCTCCTCATAGTCTGAATCATACCCAACAGAATTCACTGATGGCTACTCTGAACTGCTCAAATAGGTTTTGGTCTCCTCCTCATCAGTGGAAACAAGCGTTTCCTCGGCAGGGTCTACTGAAAAATCATGCAGTGATTCTTCTTCAAACTTCTCACTTTGAGCTACAAGGAACTTTTCAATGTGAGAGTCCAAAAATCTATATCCTTTGACACTGTCAGGATATCCAAAAAATATACATTCAACACTTTGAGGCTCCAAATCCTTCCTCTTATCTATCAAAATGTGATCCCATGCTCGTGAACCAAAAATGCTAAAGTGCGACACTTTCGGTTTCTTACCGATCCAACATTCAAATGGAGTGGTGCCTTTGAGTTCTTTGTGAGGAATGCGGTTCTGAATGAATGTTGCACAATTAAGAGTTTCATCCCATAGCTTAGGAGATAATGATTTGGACTGTAGCATACAATTGGACATCTCTTTTAACGACCGATTTTTCCTCTCCGCGACACCATTCTACTGTGGTGTATATGGCATTGTGTGTTGTAGCTATATACCTGCATCAGTACAAAGTTGCTGCACATCTTTGTTGACATACTCCCCCCCATTATCGGTACGGAGTATCTTGATCTTACACCTAGACTCATTCTCAGCAAGCGCTTTAAATTCTATAAGGCATTCAAATACTTCCGATTTTAATTTCAGAAAAATACCCAAGTGAAGGCTGCGAGAATGGTCCCGTGATGTCACTGTGAATCAACCCAAGAGGTGAAGAAGCTCTTTGTGCCTTCCCTTTGTCAAAGTTTTGCTACGGATGTTTGCCAAGAATACATCCTTGATATACACCTCTTGTAAATTTAATAACAGGCAATCCTTCTACCATGTTTTCCTTGCTCAGTTGATGCAAATACTTATAGTTTAGATGGCCAAATATTTCATGCCATAACTTGTTGATATCATTAGAATGCAACATAAATACAGTGCTAATAGATTTAGGAACAAAGTGGGAGAAGAAATACAAACGAGAACCATGATCTGCAATTGCATGTGCAAGCTGTGAACCTGGGGAAATGTCGGTAATCACTGCGGAGTCCGAAGCGAACTCCACCTTCCTTCCAGAGCCAGAATGAGTGATTTGATATATCGAGAGAATATTTGCAGACAGTGAGGGAACATGAAGCACATTTGTGAAGAAACCCACTTCAAGATCTAAAATTCCTTCTCCACACACCTTTCCAGGTGTGGCATCTCCGAAGTAAACTATGGATCTGGTGCTTTCTTCGATGGAGGAAAATTCATCTTTTGATGTAGCCATATGGTTCGATGCACATGAATCAAGGATCCAAGCTGATGGAGTGGATGTGATAGCCATTAAAGCATGAACATCTCATGCTCTCCCTCTCCCATCTCTCGTTATGTTATCATCCTTCTTCTTTGCATTATCAAGCACAGTGAGATTGTGCTGCTGCAATTGCTTAGCCATCTCATCGATTGTTTTCCTCATGCAATTTTCTTCAGGATGAAAATTGTTGGCTTGTTGGGGTTGACCCTGGTTTAGAAGTGTTTTAGCCAAAAAAATACTGAAACTACCAGCCCTTTCGACAACAGTCCCCGAAGCGTGGACTGAGGTCTCACCCGACGTAGTATGGGAGGGTGCTGGAACTAGGTTTCCACACCCTAGGGATGTCTTAATGAAGTTTGGGAAGTTCGCCAACTGATCCTGCATGCTTGTGCTACTCCACATAGCTGTCTGACCTTTGTGTAGCTTTGTGAAAAGCGTGAAGAGGCGCTATCTAGATCCTTTATCCTTACTGTGTTATTATTACAGATATGACTTAATTTTGTGGACCCAGTATTCTTATTAATCATTCAAAATTCATAACAAGTGCGTGCAATCATAAACTGTAAAGAGATGCATAAGAATATAACAGAAGCATAAACACACAGATACACAATATTCTAGTATCAAGTTATCTTTTATTAACTTTTGTTTTGTTACAATCTTAACTCCACCCTGCGCACTCATCTGCAGGGGTCCTCGCACATAGCTGCAGACTCTACCAGGCCTCTGCACACACAGCTGCAAAGCCTCTTCCTACTCCTACAACCCAAGACTCGGACTTACAAACTCAGAGCAAATATCGCATTCAAAAACCAATATCACTTGAGATCCACTCTCACTAAAAAACTAACTTCTACACATAAAGCATCGCTCCATTTATACATTCCCATGGTCCACGGACCATAGGTAGGCTGACACACTCTATATTAAATTACAATATTTTAGCGTGGACAACCCTAGACTCTCGCGCTCTGCACCCAAAATTTGCGGGGTCTTTACATTACATTGACAAAACTCGGGCTACAAGCCCCAAAAATCGACTATGGGGTGATCTGCTGCCCAACATGCCCCCAACACAATCATCGTGACTCGTCCCAAGTCACTCGGTTGGTACGGTGATTTTTGTGTGAAGTTCATCCAACAATATTTACTCTTCGCTTACGTCCGCAGCACATTCTTTCGCTGTCTATTGTATAAATTGTGCGCAACTCTCAGATGCATCATTGTCAGAGGCACCCTCTTGCTGTTGCGCATATGTATCCTGCATCTGGACAAGCTTCCCCTCGATTGTGGCAGTGACAGTGAATGCCTCCTCAAGCCAAGGTTGGATGCGCTATTTAAGCACAACCTCTTTCTGACGTGTGGCATCCACCTGTGCCTTTAGAGCCTAGGCCTCCCTCATCTTGGCAAGCCGCTGAGTAAGGGAAACCATCTACGTGGTCCCCCGAACATTTTCATAGGCCTGCTCCAATTCCTGTGCTTCTGTCTCTACCTGCTACAGTGTTGGGTCCTCCTGCAGTGAAGTGAGTGTAAAGAGCGACTGATCCAACAATCCAGTGCAGTCCTGTACATCGTGCTCTATCACTTCCAACCCTGATTGAATGGCGTGGTGGCATTGCTCTCTGACTTCTGGGGGTGTAGAGGGCTGCGACTTTAGTCGCAGCTTCACAATCTACAAGTTCAGCTCCAACTCAACCTTTTCAGCCTCCTCCTGGGTCATGTGGACTCCAGTTGCTAATTGGTGAATCTTTCCCACAGTGGGGAGTGCCTGTGGCATGACCAAGTCTAGAATACTGCTACAGGCCTCCTCCATAGCCTGTTCTAATCCTTGGTTTTGTGTGACCAGGTTGTCGCTCTACAGGTTGTGCTATTCTAAATTCACCTTCTGCTTGCTCAAGACTTATAGAGTGTGGCCCTCCCTAGCATGAAACTCAGCAGTTACCCCATTCTACAGATGGTAAAGGGTTTCTCTGGGAAGGGCGGCAAAATTCAACCCCCAACCCCTCATGTTGCCTTCGGCTTCTGCTAAGATGACACCTTCTGGTAACACCACAGTGTTCATTGTGCGGGCGTGCAACATCTGCTAAGCTTCGGATGCACCTTCCACAAGGTGTGGTGTCATCACTCCCGGGGGTCGCACCTATAATGCCTGCAACTGCACTCTGAGTGCCCCCAACACATTTTTCTGATATATCATTAATTCTTCAAGAGCATCCTTAGTGACATCACGAACTAGTTCACCACTGTCAGAAAGGGCTCCCTCAGAGGTTTTTTTTGTCTTTGTTTTCTTTAGTGCGGTTGGCTTCTCCTGGACGTGCGATCTCTTGATTTGGGTCAATTGTGTCATGCGTTCCTCTGCCTCAACCTCCTCCTGTATGCCCTGCTCCATGGACATTTCATAACCTTCCTTGGTCTCTTCGGTTGGCGCAGTTGTGGTTTCTGCTGTCTACCCTGTCACTGCTGCCTCAATCGCCTTCCACTGCATGACCGCTTCTTGTTCCTGGCGCTTTCTCTCCCTCAAATTCGCGATGCGCAGCTTGGTTTCCTTGTTTTTCTCCTGTGCGGCGATCTTTTCCAGCTCTGCCAAGTCCAAATCGTGCCACTTCAGAGACCAAGCCACCATTACATCGAATATTGCATCATCCATTGCAATGAACAGAAGCTTCACCCACGTTCCGACTGGATCCTTTCACGCCCGGATATACAAATTATGCATATCTGCCTTGAATTTTGGTGCGCTTTGCAAACTGTTGTATACTATCAGGGACAAGCGAGGCCTATGGTTGATCCATGTTCGGATGCTCACCTCCATGAACACCCAAAACATCTTTGTCTCGTGAACCCTTGTTGCGTCTTTCATTCCCCAGAGCAAGGTGTACCTCACGACTTCAGGTAGGTTCCTCTCAATGGTGGGAAACTGGCTGTCCTGCAACAGCTCCCTGGAAACCAACAGGATGGATAAGAGCAACCACGTGTAGTGGAAGATCTTACCCTGCTCCTGGGCCTCCCAACAATTTTCCAAAAACTCATCATAGAGAAACTGCACCCAGTTGAACTGGACCCCCTATGCACACTGCTCTGCCAACACAATTACAGATGTTGGCACCTTGTCTGTGTGGTATTTTCTCATAAGCTTGCCAGCCAGAAGCTGGGTGGCTACGCACACCCCTTTGTCATTTATGCTCGCTATTACATACCCTCACTTCCTCTTATCCGGCTTATATTTGGCCTTCATAGCTTCTGCGAGGGCCAAGTCGCTACTCTTTCCTGATATGGTTGCGGGATTGTTTCCTTTGATGGGTAGCCGAGAAATTTGGTGTATTAAATCGGTTGTTATGGGAATTGGCTCCTCCAGCCAGAGATACCCATCATTTACTAAACACAGTAGCTGCCGAATGACAAAGATCGTGAGCGGTGGTAGTGGGGTATCCACCGCAGATGTAGTAACTCAGCCTTCTCCACATCGCATAGCCATTTCTGCTACAATAATTGCTCAGCAGCCAGCGTTGTGAACTTATCGTTGTCTGCGAGGTCCTAGTCTTCGAAATTTATATTAAGTACTCATCCCAGCGGCGGACCTTCAAACCTTACTTCATCCGAAAGAAGCGGGGTCTGGAGCGCACTCTTCGTGGCCTCTAGGTCCTTCAATGTATTTGTTGTCCCTTTCCATGGGGGGATGTAGGGGGGTAACTTTATTGCCAAAGGTACTTGGGAAACATTCTCTGCCTCATCGTCCTATGCTTCAATTCAGGCAATCAGGGCTTGCAAATCTTCTTCCTCTTCTTTTGTTTCCATGGTAACAACTTTCCCCTTCTCTGCTATTGAAATTTTACTAGATCGTGGGTTCCATGGTGATACTTGAACTGGCCCCATTGTCTGCTTGTCCTTCTGTGGTCGCAGCGTGCAGGGGGGACTTTGGAACCTTTGGTGCAGCTGCTGCCTCTCCAGGCTCCTCCTAGGTCACACGGGGCTCTGGGGTAACTTCTGCGAATTGCACATTGCACTCACATCGATTGCACATTGCACATGCATAGTCTTGATGGACTGTTCTATTCTCATTTAAGCTTGTGTGAAAGATTGCGCTCAAGCAGTTTTTGTGGACTGAACATGTTTGAGAAAGTGATTTCGACATTTCCAATCCAAGAAGGGAGCCCAAAAGCATCACTGACCAGTAGGTGACTTTGGAACGACCGATCAAAATATCCACAGTAGTCTGCAAAATTTGAGTGTAGGAAAATTTTGGAGGGTGTTTGTTGCAATAACAACACAAACTAATCAAAGAACTTGGTATTTTTGTGTCAAGAGGTGCTCTCCATCACAATATGGAAGAGATGTTATAATTTCATATCCTGTCCTATTAAACATTTTGACTCGGACAAATTACATAAGAATAAAAATAAAAAATTAATAATTAAAATAAAATTGGGGTACAATAATCAATTTTCATTTGGAAATTTTTGGGCTCCTAGTTTTCACAGCTCATGATTTTTCCCATGGTATTGTGATGTAAGAAGAGAAATATATATAATACCAACTAGATCCATCTTAACTTTGGATATACCAAGCACCGAGACGGATCAAATCTCTTGAGATGCAAACTTCTTTTAGAGTGAAAAGATATTTGATCCCTCTTGATACATGGTAGACAGAGAGTTAACATGGGTCTAGGTTGGCATGCATTTAAACCAAGTATGAAAGTGTTTTCTTTATTTTCAAGAAAAATCATTATTATAATAAAAATAATGTCATATATATACTACCAACCTAGATACATCTTAACTTTGGATATACCAAGCACTGAGAGGGATCAAATCTCTTTATGTGCAAACTTCTTTTAAAGTGAAAAGATATTTGATCCCTCTCGATACATGGTAGACACAGGGTTAAGATGGATCTAGGCTGGTATACATTTAAACCAATTACGAAATTGTTTTCTTTATTTTCAAGAAAATCATTATTATAATAAAACTAATGCTAACTTTGGATATACCAAGCACTGAGAGGGATCAGATCTCTTGAGGTGTAAACTTCTTTTAGAGTGAAAATATGTTTGATGTGTCTCGATACATGGTAGACACAGAGTTAAGATGGATTTAGGCTAGTATACATTTAAATCAAGTACGAAAGTGTTTTCTCTATTTGCAAGAAAAATACTTATTATAATAGAACTAATGTCAATTGTTGTTATCCTAGGTGGTTGGGAGGTAGGAATGGAATCCTCTCAAACTAGGATCAATTCCCACAAGTCACATGATATATATATATATATATATATGGATATACATATACATATACATATATACATACACATATACATATACATATTCTTCATGTTAAATATACAACCTTGTTCCCGTTAAAGAAAAAACATAAAAAAACAATTTAATCCATTTGATCATGTTCAAATAGGATTTAGTGATGTTTCAATATATGTTTAATATTTAAGATATATCTGTGATTTTTTTCAAATAATATTTATTTAAGATTCAAGATATGTTTGAGATATTTTTGTAATATTTGAGATATGTTTAAGGTCCAAGATATATATGGAATTTTGTTCTCAACTCATTTTTTAAGTGATGGAGTGTGTGTTATTTGGCGAGATAATTATATTTTTCTATTTCCTATAAAGTATAAAAAAAATAAGGTTTTTCTTTTGAAAAAGAAAATAAAATTAGTGCAAACTTGTTTTGTGATATATTTTCCTTTTCTTTGTTTAATTTTTTAAATACAAACTAAAACCACCGGTATAATTTAAAAAAATGATAAAGTAATGAATGGACTCATTGGATTGAGTTTATGATGCTATTTAAACTAAATAAAATAAAATATGATCATTTCTAAATTAGAGGTTATAAATGAAATATTTAAAAATTTGTGTATGCTAAATAATATTAAAATATATATAACTTAATGGAAGTAGTTTTTGTGTGGATTTGTCTTTCCTTTATACTACACACGGAGAATTCTATGTAGTTGCAAATCACCAACATACTACTTTATATTGCAAAAGTACGAAGATATTATTTCAAGAAGTTTTTTCAAATAATAATAATGGATTATACGATATTTATTAATAATAAGTAATAGTTATTAATAACTAAATCTTATTATCTCAAAAAAAAAATATTATTTTAAAATTTAATTAAAAAATACTAGAATTAATTTTCATAATTAATTAAAAAATATATTTTTATATATTTTATTTTTCTAAAAATAAATAAATTTAAAATAACAAAATGAAATAATAAATAACAAAAAATAAAATATTAAAATAATGAATGAAATGCTAAGAAAAATAAAAGATCTGCAAAATATAAATTTAACAATTATGTCAAGTTTTATAGAATATATTATTACAGCGAGAGGTGTTCTGCAACTCAATATGGAAGAGATGTTGTAATACTCTTAGGGATCAAAATTGAAGTTGTAAGTTCCTGTTAAGAGCCCTTTAGATTGTCATAGAAGTGTAGACAATTATTTTCCATGCAAATGAAAATTAACATTGAAAATTACTTGTTAGTATTGAAACAAAAATTATATTATATTTTTTCATTTGAAGGGTGAGGATTTTTATAAATTTTGTACTTGTCATTAATTTGATGTATTTTTTAAAAATAATATATCATTTTTCCTTTATAATAAGAAAAAAAATGTTCAAATGGAATCAGCCTTGGATTTACCAACCATCTCTAAGGTATGCGTCAAAATCAAAGTCAATGTTATTAACACCCATGGATTTTTTAACCCATGCTATTGGGCCCTGGTATTATGAATCTATTTCTATAGGGGTGTGACTTTGTGAGTAAAATTGATGTGGGTGAAAAAGAAAGAGGAAGCTAGTGAAATGTAATATCTTTCTCATGTTTATTGTAAAACAATCTACTAATCCCTTTCACCATGGTTTATCCTTGAATTGGATTTTCCACGTAAATATTGAGTGCACTTTATGAGTTAAAAATCTTATTTAAATCTTATGTGCAATGAGTTAAATATTTTTATTTTTCAGTTTAATTTTATACTATCCCAAACTACCCTAAGAAAATCTTCTTCTATTGTTTCATAGTTTTCTCCGGTAAGGTAAGGAATGATGATCTTAGAATTTAGATGTGACTTCATTGAATTCTTTTGATTTCATGCATGCCATTTTTTTAATAAATTATGTTACATAAATTATGGATTTGACAATTTCTATAGATTATGTTACGTGCAAGTTGTTTCATATAGAGGTGAAATGCAAATTTAGGCCAGTGTTTTTAAATATTTTTGTCATATTACAATCAATTTAAAAAGTAAGCAATTACACCCCTTAACCAACATGCCTAGATTTACAAAAAAATTATGAGTCTATGAGTTCAATTTCTTGATTCTTGAGTTTATGAGTTTTAGATTTATATATTGTGGATGAGTGCACTTGCATAATAATGTCAATGTTTCTACATTTCATGGTTGACTTTTTTGTGAATACTTTCTTTTTTCTTGTTCTTTTTTGTTTGCACTATCTAGTCCTACAAAAGTTCTAAATAGATGAAATAAACTAAATTTATCATAATTTATATTTATGTTCACAAATTATAATATTTATTTTAGAGGTCAAATTTAGAGGCCCCCATATGTGTAGTTGGGATTAAAAAGTTTGTATTTCAACAATCCAATCAAAGTTGTATTAGGGAAAAAATCATTCCAATTTTGGACTCTTATGGACATAAAAATGTATTGCCCCTTTTAATAAATACTTTAATATATGAAAATTATTATGTACGAAGATGAACTTACTCTAATTATCTAATATATAAATAAACAAAGTTTGAATATTTTTGAATTGTATATTTTGAAATATATTAGCGAGTGTTGTTATGATATATTTCTTTGAATTACATAATTTTAACTATTAATATTTGTAATTTAAATATTATTGTTTTAGAATAAACATCATTCCAAACAAAATATAAAGATCAATTTAGTGTTGTAAAAAATTACTTTTTATTTTTAATAAAAAGATTTTAAAAGAATCTTATCCAAAAAAAATATTTAAAATCGAAAGTTTAACTACGATAAATAATACTTTGAAAAGATTTTAAACTTCACATTTCAAATTTTTTAATAAACTAACATATTAGATATATTTTAATCGAATTATCACTCCCTTTTTTTCACTATTGTAGAATCAACTCCAAGTTCAATTTAAAAACAACTGAATTTATTTTTTATTATTTAAAATTATATTGATAAATAATGGGTTATATCTTGAAAGAAATATTGGTAAATACTTTTAAATTAATAATCTGTAAATTAATCATTTTATTTATGAAATTTTAAATTATTTTTAAGCTTCATTTCAAAATAGTGATTAGTTTTAACTTGTCATTATAGAAGGGTTAAATAAATTTAACCTTTCAATATGAAATATAACCGTTTTCTTGAAATTTGATCCTTATTTTATGTTATGTAAACATTTTGAATTGGAAAAATTATATAAAATGAAAAATAAATAAATAAATTATTAATTATAATTATTAATTAAAACATTCCAGGATGCGGGTGCTTGTGATGGACATTAATACGACGGGACAGGGTTGGGGCGAGGCAGATCGCCACCTGCCCGATCAGTACAAGAAGTTAAAGAATGGTATGGCATCTGGCGCATGGCATGAGCGCAGAGATCGGAATATAGGACTTCAATCCAGACGGTTCGGCTCACACATCAGGTTCAGAGTTATGGTTTCTACCTCCGCACGCACCAGCCTGCATCAGAAGGTGAGATCCATCAATGCAGAAGTAATGGGAGGAGCCTCCCGAGGCATGACAAAGAATGATAAGGTCAGGGGAGGTCCTCGGGAGGCAGCAACATTACTGTTTTATTTGCTCTTCTCTCTCGCCTCCGGTCTCACTTCGGACTTCAGGTCGCCTGAGGGGATTCGGGTTCCTCTGTCGCTTGGCTCGACCCTCTTGGCGAAGCAAATTCTGTTCCTCTTCGCATTTCTTTTCGGTGTTCTGTGTTGTTGCTTTCATGTCCTTATCTCAGTGATTCATCTCCTTTTCTGGTCGCTGGTTTCTGGTACAAGCAGGGATTTCTCTGAGCTAAGTTTGGCTCTCCTAGAGGATGGGTTTAAGCTCAGCAAAGGCTATTCGATCAGCAGGCAAAGCTGCTGCCACCCGCCGGTTCGTGCTGTTGTGCCGCATTCCTGGACCTTTGCGGTTGCTATATTCCAGATGCCTCGTTTACAACCAAGGATGGGCTGTCGTAGAGGCCAGCCGAGGCGAGCACCAACCAGTTCGTCATCTAGTGATTTGTCAGCTGGACATCGCCCATTAACCCGAAGCAGGAGAGGGAGATCGCGCGCCACCAGTTCCCGCTATGGGCCTGTCCCCACTTCTGGTTCTACCATCTTCACCTTTGATAGCACTCTGAATAGACCCAGGATAACTGCTTATTTCATGGTGGTCTTTCATGAATAAAGCCAAGTCGAAGATACAAGTGCTCATCCTGGGGGCTTGGGGGCAATCTTGGCTCCTTCTTCTTCCCTCCAGTTGAATGTCGAAAATGCTCCTCGACAGGCAGCAAATGAACAGACATGCAAAGCTCGGGATGTGATGATGGCTAACCTGGGTCCCTCCGTTCAGAACGCGGCACAAGCAGGGGATTTGCCAGATATTGGTAGGTGTCGTATCATAGAAGAGCCTCCTAATGACTAGCTCGTCCACCCAAGCCTCTTCTTCTTGCAGTGCGCCCTTCACCACTGGGCATGATTGTAAGGCAAATAGTTTTTGGGTTCTCTGGTGTTTCTTAGTTTTTTGGGTAATTTTGCACTGTCATATGTATCTCAGCTCGGTCCCCTGCGTGGGTCCTAAAAACAGACAGTTTTTACACATGTTTTTTTGGATAGTTCTACCTCCTGCCAGTGCAGAGTTCTTGACTCTGGTCATGCTATAAATGTAGCTTTACCTTGTTAATAGAAATAGTCTTATGTAGAAAAAAAAATTGTTAATTAAAACATTTTGACTCGGTCAACTTACATTAAAATAAAAATAAAATAAAATCAATAACTATATTTATTTTTTCTTGTCGATCAAACTACTTTTATTAATTCTTCAAAAAATTACAAATTATTTGCAATGGATTTGCTTCTCTCTCAGCCTCATTCTGACAAGATTTCTTTCCGAGGAGAGAGATTCAAAAGCTCATAGAATAGTGCTGAAAAATATATCATGTCCCAAAACAAAATGCACAAAGCCCCCAAAATACAAAGAGAATACATATGTAACCCACCGTCATCAAGGATTATGAGGGGGAGCATGAGCCTGCCTAGCACTATAATGGTCTAGGGGTTTAGGTACCACATGTACATGGAACTACAGGTGTTCATTCTTGTCCTTAATCCAACCCAACCACTCATGAATGTGTCTTTTAGTCTGTCTAAGCAAAGTTATTGTATCCAACATTTTCCATTGACTGTGTTATAATTCGCTCATGAATTCTATCACCTTGTTCTGATATTCATGCCTCTATTTCCCTAGCTCCATTAGGAGTGTAGTAACACTCTTCAGTTTCCTGTGAAGGGACTGCAAAGATAGTGCCTCATCTACATGACCAGGCAATGACACATTTTCATGGGCCATTTCACCCTCAAAAACCACTTTGGCACACCCAACACCTTCTTCTATACTCGCTCATCCATTACGGCCTGCTAGGTCTCCACGTGGTCCCCCACCATACCAGGCATGCCCCATTTGTATGAACATACCTCTATATGAACCCAATTGCGGAGACCAGTTCAATTTGACCACCCAAGTGCATTGACTTGATAAGAGAGTCCTACTATAGAACTTTGTGGAAAAATAATTATCAGACCCTACAAAATGAAACCCCACTGTCACCAAATGTGCACTCGAAGGGTAGCAGAAATGTCACTTGGTCATAGTCCCCCATGCAACCAAAGAACTAATCATTCTAGGATGGAGGCAAAGCATTAGAGGTAATTTCAGCCTAAACATGGCCCCCTAAGGAAAAATCAAGAAATTCATAAAAAATACCATGTAGAAAGTTTTTTAATATCAATTTTATTTTATTTACATTCCATAATATTTATGAACATGAGATCTAATAAAAAATTTTAATATATTTTTCTAATTTTTTACTTTTATTGAAATCCCTCAACATATGAAACCTTTATTAAAATAATTGTCAATATATATTTTATATTTAAATATAATTGTCCTCATATATATATATAACTAATTTTTTTGGTTTTTTTAACGACATTGTCTACTGAAGCCACAATTTTGCTCGATATGTATCTTTTGGCTGGAATCTGGTAATTTGTCCTTTGTGGAATACAAATTTTAACTATTTGACTATTTTTTAAAAGAATCTTTGTTGTTTAAAATGCATTTTCGAATGCATAAATGGATTTAACACCATGAAAAACCTTTCGGTCACTCGAATTATGCGGATTAAACAATGTAAACTCAAGTTTTTTAAAATCTCTATCAGATTTTTATTAAAATTAACCAGGAAGAATGTCATAAAAAAACTCATTTCGTCTATAAGTTAGACTATGCCATATTTAACTATATAGATATCTTATGTTTAACTATATATTCTATATTTTTTGGTTGGAATTCGGTAATTTTTCCTTTCTAGATTACATTTTTTTACTATTTTATATTTAACGATAATTGTATTTTATTTTTAACTATTTAACTATAGTTTTTTATATTTATATTTTATATCTAACTATTATGTATTTTTTATATTTAACTATTTGTTTGTGTTTTTTAAGGCATGGTTGTTAATGTCAAATTGGTCTGTATTTATAATTTATAGTTTTTCACTAATATCAATATTTACATTGCATTAATAATTTTTTCGATATTATAATTCATATGGGTAAGGTAGGTAAATAATATTAATAAAATATTTCATGAATACCGAGACTAATTAAAAAATATTTCACAAATACCCAAATTAATAATAAAATATTCCACGGATACCCAAATTAATCATTTTAAAATTATTTAAGACATCTACCTCTTTTTTAACTTAAAGAGTTTTTATTGATTTACATATTATGACATGGAAATTGCGTGAAAATTTCATGGGAACTTTTAGGCTCAAATTTCCTCTTATGTGTCGGAGACATCAAGCACCCACATTTAACCTCAATATAAACAAACGAAAAAGTTTCGTAGCATAGACCAGAAGAGACTATAAATATCCTAGTAAATTGCTTAAATCACAAATACGAAGAGACCCACAAAGACATGACTTCCACCACACCCATATTTCTAATTACAACAAAATTCCTAGGGCTTACAAGGAGAAATGTATTACTTACCAGGATAACCAGTGAAAAGCACCACACCTTTCGAGTTTTTGTAGCAAGGTGGTACTGTAGAATTATGTTCTACACCATGTCTAACCAAACACAGGATAACTCACCACTATATTGCTCTTCAAGGTCCCAAACCCTGCAACTGAGCACACCAAAACAACTGGAGGACTAGACCCTCCACCCTGTATGAACTTTCCCCTTTGAAAGAATCAAACTAGGGGGCATGTGTAGGTTGGAAGCATGTGCATACTCAACATTTGCCTTTCCACCTTTCAAATATTCCATAACCATAAAAATATTTTTTGAATACGAGCCACTATCCAGATTATAGCCACCTTGACTTGCCTCTCGAAGCTTCCATGCATCCTTTTCTTATTGCACCACTTGTAACTATCTCTCATAATGCGTTGTGAGTATATCCTATGGGAGTATTGACTCCCCTCCCCCTCATTTATACTTCCCCATTCATCCACCCCCATCGGGGTAATAATTATAATTATTAATTACTAATTACTAATATTAAAACCATCCTAGAATCATCTTAACTTCAGATCTATATATTCCTCAGAGGGATCAATTCTATCAAGGTGAAAACCTTTTCTCAAAATTCACACTCAAAAAATACGTTTACACTTTGACAAATTTGATCCCTCTCAACACTTAATAGATTCAGAGTTAGATGAATCTAAGTTGGTTATTCTTGTATTCTATAGATATTATCGTTGATTATAAGTTAAATCTATTTTATAATGATTACTATTTTTAAAAAATATAAATTAAATAAGATATTTACAAAATGTAAAAATACTTATAACATTTTTCAAATATAAATTTATAATTTATAATTTATTATGATGTAGTTAGGTGGATTTTATATGATTTTAAATACTTTTTTACATAAACTAAATAATTGAAAATTGCTATATCTGTATTATACTAAAATATAATGTTTGTTATTGGTATTGTATGTTGATTCGATAAAACATTTTTAATATATATATATATATATATATATATATATATATATATATATATATATATATATATATATATATATATATATATATATATATATATATATGTGTGTGTGTGTGTATATATATATATTTTTTTTGTATTGTTAATTTAGCTTTGGAATAAGTGAAATGAGTTTAGTGAACAATGAGGATTTTGGGTTGATGGATTTTTGAAGCCCAAAGTATATAATTATCATTATTTTATAAGATCTTGTATATGTATTTTTGTTCACGGATCAACAAATATTTTTTCTAATAAATAGAATTTGTTGATTCTATCATGTGGTTTTTCCCAATACATTGTTTGTTTTTCCACATAAAATTCATAATGTTTTGTTCTTGTCACTGGTACAAAATGAGAGATTAGTGACTATGTGATTAAAAAAATTATAATTATTTCAAGTGAATTACTACTAAATTTGAGAAATTTTAAGTTAACCAATTCAAAATGATTAACTTAAATGACTAATTTAGTCTAGGGATAAAATATATGACTAGATAATAAGTGACCCAACTAAAAGTGACTAACTTAAATGACTAATTTTTTCTAGGACTAAAATATATGACTACATAATAAGTGAAAAAATTAAAAATGATTAATGTAAACGATTACTATAGTCCAAGAATAAAATATGACCAACTAACAAGTACAACTACGTGTATTAGTCATTTATGCTAGTAATTTTTTATTGGGTCACTCCAGAAATGGAAAATTACAATTTTGATACTGAATTTTACATTCACTAAATTTTAACATAGCAAGGGTCTCTGAATCCATATGTAATGTTAAAATTTAGAAACCCCTTTAAGGGTGTGTCTAAATTCATTTGCAATGTTAAAATTTAGGTACATGGATTTAACAACCCATTAAATGGGTCTATGACATGAGGGATTCACAGGAAAAGAAATACTTCGTATTGGGGCGTAAAAGATTGGAGAAAATGGAATAACATGTGGAGAGGGTAAATACTTTTTAAATATTACATAGATACGTGTATTATTAAGGTACTTTTTAGATGGAGGATAGAAATATGCGAGATGGAGAAGAGGATTTCATGTATGTGGGTTTATTTTGGTTGGTCTCTCCATTTCCAAAGGCAAGTCTACAAATTACTTCCCTAGACCAATCATGAGTTCAATTACCAATAAGTTAGTGGGTTCTTTCACTAGAAGGCTCTTCAATTTCAAGATTTTAAAAGATAAGAGACATGATAAATCACTGGAAGATGACCTCAAGTCACACCATAAATATCTTAAGATCTAAGAGTTCACCTATCCTGCCATGTTACCGCTACTTTGCAAATTTGTAATTAATTATCCAAACGTTTGTGACAATATGCCCAATGGATGCATGGACTTTTCTAGCATTTTTCAACCAAAATTTTGAAAAACCCACCTAGAACTTTGATATCTAGCCTAAAATCTTAAAAGCATAGATAAAATCATATAGAGAGAGCCCTCTCTAAAGCTGGAAGGGCTAGATCCCATCTTTAAAATTGGTTTGTGGTTACCTTTGTAGTTTTCTTTCACAACCTAGGAAAATTTCAGAGTGGTAACATTCTAGCGACCATACTAGGGGATCAAAAGGTTTGATCTTCCCCAAGAAAGAGTATCAAGTCTTATATTTGATTGTTCATGGTGCACAATAGTCAGAAAGATGTGAAGGCTAAATCATTTACCGAGAGACTCCATTATCAAAGAATCTAGATTGAAGAATGCTCATGGCGACTCCATTGGTTGAAACATTCAAAGGTTAAAATTATCATCTAATTTCTTTCAAAACAAAATAGCAGGGTTTGTGGTAGACCTTATTTCTATTGAAAGTTTCAAAGATTACTAGGATGTTTGTGATGATGATCAAATGGAGGAATATTTCCCCAATTTGCTGATTATTTATTTGAGGGCATGAAAATGTAGCTTTGAAGCTAAAGCCAACTTTTTAGAAGACTTTGCTAAAAAACTTGAGAAGGACATTCAGATCTTAAATGTTTGAGTTCAATTTTGCATTTTTCAAGATGAAAATCAGTTTTTTGAGGACCTTTCACAGCTGAAACTAGGGCCTGATTTAAACAACACATATGAGGAGTCTAATTTTGACAAACAAATTACATAACTTCTTGATGATTAGTAAATGAAATATGTTTTCTTTGATCCCATAACTATCTATATAGATGAATTGTTCACTATATAGTTTTGATTATGTTTCTACTGTGAAAGAAAAGTCTACAATGAGGTGTCACTGCACTTACATTTTCCAGTTTCCATTTTTCTAAAACATAGTATGAGAATCACATCAAGTATGTAGATATTTCTTTTATGGGTATAAGCAACCTAAAGTAGGGGGGAGTGTGAATATTCTCAACATTCTAAGCATATCTTTCAGTCATATTTTTCAAACTTTAGAAGCAAAGTTTTTAGTTTTCAATGTACAGTTCAGATTCGAGTTTGAAGAATGTATCTGGTTCAGTTAGAGGATTGGAACAGATTACCAGTTTGGTTTCAATTGTAGTGGTTTTAGGGCAAAGCATGTTGCAGGTTTGGGATCAAACCAATGGATTACGTTACTATTCTATAGTGTTCTTGGCACCTCACAGGGAGAATTTGATCCCCATTGGAGCCATTGTTAGGGTCCTATAATATAGGTAATCAAAGTTTGTCTATCCAGTTATTTATTTTGGGAATTTACTGGTCAATTTTAACCTATAAATTCACGAGGTATTATAGTCTAAATTTTCTTTCTACAAAGGTATTGAATTGGTTAATTCGTTGAAAATCTGTGTGTCAAAAGAGGTCCATTAGTCTTGATTTGAATTGGAAGGTCCCTAAGGGGTCAACATTGAGGTGTCATGAGTGAGGTGTCATGATTTAGTTGTCAGTAACCCTTTCCATTGCTAAAGGACGAAATGTCTCTAAGTCATTTTTAATAGTTTTTATTTTAAATGAGATTTAATTTTATAAAATTTATATAATTATATTTTTAATAAATTTATTTATTTAAAACATTAAACTTAATTTAAAAATAAAAATTCAACCCAATCTCAAAACTATAGGAACCACATTTATTATCATGCTAAATATATCAGCTAATAATAAATTCTCGAGTCAAAATCCAAAAGTCAAATTAAATTTATGACCCCACCCCGCACTTCATACATTAAACTTCCCTAATCTCAATGCCTCGAGATGTGTGAATAATTAAATGAATGGTTTTCGATGGATTTAGAGGGGTTACCTATTCGATTTTTTCAGTCATATGTTTATGAAATGAGTTTATGGGTGAAAAACTAAGGTAAAAGGAGGCTGAGTAAAAATGGAATTTTATAGAGGAGAAATATTATTTTTGTTATGGTATAAAGAGGAGAAATGCACAGAACATAAAATTTGGATAAATACTTATACAAATATTTTATAGGAGTAAAAGGGGAGAGCAAAAGATACTTTATCAACCATCGCAAAACAAGACATGGTTAAAAAAAGAACCATGGGAAGGAAATCAGTCGATTGTTTTTATAAAATATGTTTATGAATCCCATTTATTGATCATTATATAAATTCAGGGAAGCAAGACGTGGATTTAAAAAGAAAGACATGGATTACAAAACAAGAGGATGATTTATAAAACCATTTATAGAAATATTTTGAGATTTTATTTATGAAAGTCATTTACAGGTTTAAGAAAAATATTTGGAAATATTTATCATAATATTTTATTCCCAGATATTTTGCGACAATGATGAAGTATTTAAAAGATGATGAAGGCAAATACTATGGGAAAAAAGGTCCACACATAATTTTGGTTTAACTCCAAAATACAAATAATTCATTGATTAACTAGGTGGAAAACATAAACATGCATGCAATTATTTTCATATTTTTGACTCAGAAATAATAGTCAAAGGGATAGATAGTAGATATAGGTGGCAGAGTTAATCAAGTTTGAAAGGGCAGCTAACAGATTTTATGAAAACAACTTCGACCACTCTAGAATCCAAAGGAGGGGATCATCATTAATGAACCAATTTCTAGATTTGAAGGCTGAATATTTTCCAGCAGTTTGTGATTTCCTGTAGTCTTCCAGATTTTTTTTATATCTAGTTTATTGTTAAAAAAAATTTCCAAAAATAAAGCAACAGTCAAAAACAAATTTCATCTAAAGATTCAATAGAACAACTGAATTTATCCAAAATTCTTGTTTTTTAGTTCTGTTTCAGAAATATCTGTCTTTGTTAGATACTATTTTTAATCAATTCCTTTTTGGAATCCAAAGTTAGTTCAATATAAAGTCTATAAATATTTTGTAATAAGGCTTATAAAGGGTTGGATTATGTATGAAGAAAAGAGCTCTACCTTGATGTAGGTTGTGGATTGTACTCAAAGTAATCAATTTTCAGAAATACAGAGGCAATTTTCTTCCAAGATTCTTATGTCAAACAAATGGTGATGTATTCTCTCATGTCAAAAATGTTCTTTTGTTCAGCTTCCATATGGATTTCCCTCCTAATTGTTGCAAGAAGATTTAGAGTTGAATTTACTTAAGTGTACTTTATTGTGGCGATTTTTAACAGTCTTAATGTTTTCCTCATGAGATTAAATATAAAATTATTTTCAATATGGTTTATATCTAATTGATCGTCTACTTTTTTATCTCATCGACATCATAAATATGTTAAGGTCCTAGAGTTTTCCTACCCTTCCCTATTACAACTACTCTTTCAATTTGTAATTGATTACCTAAAAGTTTATGACTCCATGCCCAATGGACTTTTCTAGCATTTTCAACCAAAATTTTGAAAAATCCACCTAGAACATCGATATCTATCCTAAAATATTGAAAGAAAAAATTAAATCATACACAAAGAGCCCTCTCTGAAGCTGTAAGGGTTAGATCACAGCTTTAAAATTGGTTTGTGGTTACCTTTGTAGTTTTACTTCTTGGCCTAGGAAAATTACAGAGTGCTAACATGCCACATCCCTCGCTATGCATTTTGAGGGAAGACGTCATCCTAACATCTATGATACATGTGGATTGAAAATTTATGAATGGCATCGGACTTAAATTATCACGCGTTTGGTACCATAAACAACGATTCTAAATATATCCAATTTGCTTGGGAGTTAAATGCTCATGATACACATTATTCATTTCACCAGTTAACAGTTATCTGGAATCACACTACTTTCTTTGAGCTCTAGTGCCATAAAATTAGATTCAAGATTATTGGTAGAAAATTTATTAAGGCATTATTAAGCACATTTCAAATGTGTTAGAACCTCAATACCTTTTAGCGGAATATCTTTATGCAATGTGCGCTTTGTGTGAATCGAACTAGTCTTATGCACTTTGGAGATCTCTTGTGTGTTCAAAGGATCTATGTTATTTTATTGGCGCTGTGGCCCTCACTCAAGGTGGAATTCCCATATCTATACCTGCATCCAGGAGAAGACTTTTCATAGGGTGTTAATATAGAGTTCGGGGGAAGTAGATTGCTAGAATATACCAATGAAAATGTGGTGATTTTATGATGTCTCTAGAACCGTAAAAATGTGTGTTAAATTTGAAAAATTGTAGTTTAAGGTTTCGCAAAATTTTAAGAGAATTATTGACGATGACTTTGGTTAATGTTTCAATGAGCATGTTCTCTATGTGTTGCATTTGTTAAATGTGGATATTAATATTGATACACCTTTTAATATGGATCTAAAACTCATGTTTGATGAGCTTTTTTGAGATCTCCCTACGAGAAAACTCTGGTTTAATTTTCGATTTTATTTCTTAACAAAACATTATGCAGTTTATGGGTAAATGTAAAAATAACGCCAAACTTTTAGTGTTAAATCGAGGTGGAAACTTAATTAAGTCAAATGGTATCAAACATAAATAGTCTCAATGCAATTTTTCGAGGTCGTGCTTCGATGGTTTGAATGAAATCTTGTTGACTGATCAGGATCAATACTTCTAGTTAGTCTGATGGATGTAGACTAGTAGAAACTAACTATAACTACGTCAAAAGTCGACCCATCTTTCTATTTCCACAAGTCCTGTGAGATCCTAACCTCGACTCCATATTGTGGACTTCTAAATAGCTGAGGGGTTCAGGGTTCTATTAGAGTAAACATCTAGCTAGGGAAGAAAATAACCCTGACCTTAGTCAAGCCCGAGGCATAGACATAAGCATATGTTAATTACTAAACATAAAATAAGAAAATATATGTACACACTGGATTGCAATGACTTTTAAATGAATTATTTCATGAAAAGTGAAAACTATTGGTCAAATTTATAGGAATTAGGAATGAAATAGAGTATATTCAACTATTTATGGATTGAGGAGTCACGAGAAGAAAAGAAGCATGCTTGCATGTGAAAATATAAAAAGTATTTATAACAAAATTACAATTGGGATGCCCGCTGATAAATGTCAAAAGTCAGAAGTCGACCCATCTTTCCATTTCCACAAGTCTTGTGAGCAAGATCCCAGCCCTAACTCCATATTGTGGACTTTTAAATAGCCAGAGGGTTCAGAGTTCTATTAGAATAAACGTCTAACTAGAGAAGAAAATAACCATGACCTTAGTCAGGCCCAAGGCATAGACATAAGCATATGTTAATTACTAAAAATAAAATTAAAAAACTGATGTTCGGACTGGATTGCAATGACTTTTAAATGCATTATTTCATGGAAAGTGAAAACTATTGATCAAATTTAGAGGAATCAAGAAACAAAATAGAGTATATTCACCTATTTATGGATTGAGGAATCACGAGAAGAAAAGAAGCATGCTTGCATGTGAAAATATAAAAAATATTTATAGTAGAATTTCAATTGGCATGCCCGCTTATAAATGTTCCCACACACAGAAAACAAGTTAAAATATGAAGTTATTTGAAATTGCAAGGTAGAAACTCACCACAACTAATAGAAATTGATTCAAAACGCAATCTTGTAGGGAATTTTATTTAATAATCGCTTTAAAAACTTCATGCTTTTTTGTAATGTTTAGGATGAAATTTTTTAGCATTTTAACTTTCTATAAATTGCAAAGTGGGAAGTCAACCCATATTTCAATTTCCACAAGACCTGTGGGCAAGGTTCCGACTCTGACTCTAACTCCATATCATAGTCTTGAGCAAGGTGGAAAATCATGAACAAGGTACCAAAGTTGAATCCATATCATGGTCTTTTAGATAGTTAGGGGGTCGGAGTTATATTGGCATAAACATCTAGTTGGTGAAGAAAATAACCTCGAGCTAAGTTGGGCATGATGCATAGGCACAAACATGTGTTAATTATATAAAAAAAATTGTTCACACAGAACTAATAGAAATTTATTTAAAAATAAATGTTGTAGAATTAGTTTTTTAATAATCAATATAAAAACTCCATGTTTTCCTATAACGTTTATAACGAAAATTTCCAGCATTTCACCTTTCTAAAATTTGTGATGTCGTAATTCATCCCAACTTTCTATTTCGATAAGACCCGTGAGAAAGGTGTCAACCCCAGCTCCATATCATGTTATTTTAAATAGTCATGGGGGCAGAGTTCTGTTGGCCAAAATATATAATCGACAAAGAAAATAACCCCAAAATCAGTCGGGCCTGATGCATAGACACAAACATTTGTTAATTATTTAAAATAAATAAAAAACAATTGTTCACACACAAGTAATAGAAATCTATTCAAAATGCATTCTTGTAGGGGATTTTGTTTAATAACTAATATAAAAACTCCAGCTTTTCCTGTAACATTTATAATGAAATGTTTCAGCATTTTTAATTTATAAAATTTGTGAATTCAGAAGTCGGCCCATCTTTCCATTTCTGCAAGGCCCATGAGCAAGGTCTCGAGCCCAACTCCATATCGTGGTCTTTCAAATAGTCAATGGGGTGAGAGTTCTATTGGAATATACATCTAGCTGGTGAAGAAAATAACCCTGACCTTAGTTGGGACCGATGCATAGACACAAGCATGAGTTCATTATTAAAAATAAATAAATAAACAACTTTTCGCGTTGAATTGCAATGACCTTTAAATCCATTATTTCATGCAAAGTGAAAACTATTAATCAAATTTATAGGATGAAAACAAAGAAACAAAATATATTCAACTATTTATGGATTTAGGAATCACAAGAAGCAAAGAAACATGCTTGCATATGAAAATACTTAAATAGTTATAGCGTAATTAGAATTGTCATGTCTACTTATAAATGTTTCCACACATAGAAAACAAGTTAAAATATGAATTTATATGAAATTGCAAGGTAGAAACTGACCACAACAAATAGAAATTTATTCAAACCTCAATCTTGTAGGGAATTGTTTTTAATAATAAATATAAAACTCCATGTTCTCCTATAACTTACGACAATTTATTTTAGCATTTTAACTTCCTAAAATTTGCAAAGTCGACCCATCTTTCCATTTCCAAAAGACTCGCAGGCAAGGTCCCAACCCTTACTTCATATCGTGGTATTTTAAATAGATAGGGGAGTTAGAGTTCTATTGGCATAAACATCTAGCTAGCGAAGTAAATAACCTCGGCCCCAGTCGGGCCCAACTCATAGACATAAGCATCTCTTAATTATTATAAATAAATAAATAAAATTATTCACATTGGGTTGCAATGACTTTTAAATCCATTATTTCATAAAAAGTGAAAATTGTTAGTCAAATTTAGAGGAATCAGATAAAGAAATAGAGTATATTCAACTATTTATGGATTGAGGAATCCCAATAAGCAAAGAAGCATGCTTGCATGTGAAAATATAATAATATTTATAGCATAATTTTAACTGATATGTCTACTTATATATGTCCCCACACGCCGAAACCAGGTTAAAATATGAAGTTATATGAAATTGTAAGGTAGAAATTGACCATAACTAATAGAAATTTATTCAAAATGAAATCTTGTAGGGAATGTTTTTTAATAATCAATATAAATACTCCATGCTTTCCTAAAATGTTTACAACAATTTTTTTCATCATTTTAGCATTCTAAAATTTGCGAAGTAGGAAGTCAGACTATATTTCCATTTCCACAAGACCTGTGAGCAAGGTACCGATCCCAACTCCATATCATGGCCTTTTAAATAGTCAGGGGGTCGGAGTTCTATTGGAATAAATATCTAGTTGGCGAAGAATATAACCGCGACTTTAGTTGGGCCTGACATATAGACACAAGCATGTGTTAATTATTAAATTAATAATAAAAAACAATTGTTGACACACAACTAATAGAGATTTATTCAAACTACAATCTTGTAGAGAATTTTGTTTGATAATCAATATAAAAATTCCATGTTTTCCTATAACGTTTACGATGAAATTTTTCAGTATTTTGACTTTCTAAAGTTTGCAAAGTCAGAAGTCAGACCATCTTTCCATTTTCACAAGACCCATGAGCAAGGTCTCTATGCCGACTCCATATCATGGTATTTTAAATAGTTGGGGGGTTAGATTTCTACTGGCATAAACATCTAGATGGCAAGCAAAATAACATTGTCCTAAGTCGGGCTCGACAAATAGACACAAGCATGTGTTCTCTACTAAAAATAAATAAAAAATAATTGTTCACACTTGATTGCAATGACTTTTAAATCCATTATTTCATGGAAAGTGAGAACTATTAGTCAAATTCAGAGGAATCGAAGAAAGAAATAGAGTCTGTTCAACTATTTATGGATTAAGGAATCACAAGAAGCATATATGCATGCTTGCATGTGAAAATATATAAATATTTGTAGTGGAATTAGAACTGGCATGGCTTCTTATAAATGTCCCCACATGCAGAAAATAAGTTAAAATATGAAGTTATATGAAATTGCAAGGTTGAATGTGACCACAACTAAGAGAAATTTATTCAAAATGCAATATTGTAAGAAATTTTGTTTAATAGTCAATATAAAAGCTCCTTTTTTTCCTATAGCGTTTATGACAAAAATTTTCAGCACTTTCGCTTTCTAAAATTTGAGATGTTGGAAGTTAGCCCTTGTTTCCATTTCCACAAGACCTATGGGAAAGGTTCCGACTCCGTCTCTAACTCCATATCATGGTATTTTCAATAGTCAAAGGGTCGTAGTTCTATTGGCATAAGCATGTAGCTGGAAAAAAAATTACCATGACCTCAGTAAGGCTCAACAAATATACATTAGCATGCATTAATTATTAAAAGAAATATAAAAAACAATTGTTTATGCTCAATTGGAATGACTTCTAAGTCCATTATTTCATGAAAAATGAAAACTATTGGTCAAATTTAGAAGAATCAGACAAAGAAGTAAAGTATATTCAAATATTTATGGATTGAGGAATCACAAGAAGAAAAGAAACATGATTGCATGTGAAAATATAAAAATATTTATAACAGAATTACAATCGGAATGTCTACCTATAAATATCCGCACATGCAAAAAACAAGTTAGAATATGAAGTTATATGAAATTGCAAGGAACATGTTTTCTTGTATTTACAACATTATACATCGACAACATAGGTGGCAGCAATAGTTTTCTTGGAAGTGTTTGTATCTAAGGAGATATTCATTGAAAAGGGATTTTAATTAAAAATTCCAATACATTGATTTAATTATTTTATGTTTTGGTTTTTCTTGGAGTGTGTTTTGGTCTTTTGGGCGGATCAATTTTATTTGATATTATATTTCTATGTTTGAGCTATTTTAGTATATTTTTCTATTTTTCTAGCGCATCTTGGTTGATTTTATTTCAAACGATACTTTTATGTTTGAGTTATTTTGGTACATTTTTTTATTAGTTTTGTTGGACATTTTTTTTTTTTTTTTAAATCAATTTTATTTTAAATTTAAAAATTATTTATTTAAATTACAATTTTAGACAATGTACCCTATAATATATATATATATATATATATATATATATATAATCTTGTCAAAAAATATACAACCAAATTAAATTAAAAATGTATATAAATTAATTAACCTCTTTTATACTTTTTAACAATTTTATCAACTTGTATTTAGAATGCACCTTTCCAATATGTTTAGATTTTGGTTTGTAATATGATTTATATGAAGATCTCATTTACCTTGTTCATTGAACATCTCTTCTTCTTTTTTTCTAGTAATTTTTAATTGTATAAAGAAATGAAATTATTAAATTTTATTTCACTATTTATTTAATTTTATTAAGATATTTTGTGAATTAATTATTTGATATATATATATATATATATATATATATATATCACAACATTTTCATTTAAGAAATACATATATTAAAATTTCAATAATGTTGTATTCTTTATATTCTTTACATAATGCTAAAATGCTTTATTATCGAATTATAGAGTAGGTATTGTTTTTCTGTATAAATAAATATAGTGCTAAATTATTGTTGAAGCTGAAGCTAGTCTCCATCCATCATAGGTTTCAATATTTCAATATCAAAATGATAATTAATTTGATCATAAGTTATCTTTCCTATAATTTTGTGATTTTTATTATAGGTATTTCTTTTATCATGTTCTTTTGCAAATAGTCCATTCTCCTGGATTTCTTATGGGTTGTGTATTATATTTTTGTTCTACTTATAGAATGTTACAAGTTGCCACACTAAGTCACTGAATCCAGAAACTAAAAATACATGCATGATGTGAAGGTCATTTCTAGGTAAACCAATTCATGAATAACATGCCTTACTCTAGTCCTTTTTGAATTTTTTTGCTTTACATTCATACTAAGGTATTTTCTTCACAAGACAAATTATGATATATTTATTTTTTCACTAGGTGGCTACAAGGTCTCCCTATGTGCTTAGGCTCAATATTCAATTCTTGATGGGTGTCTAATTGTTTACAGAATTCCAACAACTATCAGCACGATGTAAGCATCAACTGTAACCTAGCAGCACCGTGCATCTTCTCAAATAGTTTTAGGGTATGTTTTGGTTAGGCTGGAGATTATTTTGATATGTAGTGAAGTATAACTATTGTTCTTGTAATAGAGCAATAAAAAAGGAAACATTCTTTCATGAATAAGTGAAAAATGCTTGTTGTGAGATATCAAGAAATATATACATGGTTATCTTTGGTGTGTTATAGCTTATATTATCTCAACTACCAAGATTGGAGGAAATTTCATGGCTTTCAACCATTGCAGCCACCATGTCTTTTACATACTCTTCTATTGGGCTCAGTCTTAGCATAACAAAAATTGCAGGTTTGCCCTTTTTTCATATCTCTCTTTGTATTTTCTCATCAAATTTAACTACAACTATAGAGATGGTATTTTATGATTCATATATGAATATGAAGTAAATTCACTAACATGAAGTGAATCTAAGAATCCTTACAGATAAAAAGCATCTATATGCAACCCTAATCGGAGTACTTATTGTTAAACATTCGTCAACAATGAATACAAAGTATATCTTCCAATCATTGGGCAACATTTCATTTTCCTACTCATTTTCCATAGTTTTGATTGAAAAAGTTGCAAGTGTTAGAAATGTTATTCACTTTCATGTACGTATTCAATGTTCATAAATTTCCTATTGCTGACTTTGCAATTATGCATTCTGCAGGATACCCTCAAATCTCTCCCATCGAAAATTAAAACAATGGAAAACGTCATGACTATGATATTTGTGGTGATCTTAGGTATACTCTTCTATATTCAAAGATTCAGAATCCAAAACGTTGGTTACTCATTTTCCCCTGCTATTTTGATATGGTTCTTATTTATTGCCTTCATTGGAATCTAGAGTATCGCTAGGCATGATAGTACCAGTTTAAAAAATTCGTATGTAACGAGGATGTAATTTTACAAATTCTTGAATTAACTTTCAAATTTTAAATAAGGAAAAATTATATATGCTCTATTACTATTCACAAATCATAGAATGCGAAAAAAAAAAAAAACTATTGAGCAACAATGCAACAAATAAAGAAAATTAGGTAAAAGATTAACGAGATGGACGATTGTCTACCAGAGAAGGTCAACTTCAACTCATAAAAAATTTGTTCTTGGTAACCTAGTTCTCAAATGGCATAGAATCCATAAAGAGAAAGGTAGAATTCTATGTTTCAAAATCTTTGGATTGGTCTTTTACAAATGTTTTCAAAGCTTGATCCAGTAAATGGGAAAATTTTGAGAATATTTTTTTTCATAAATTAAAATCGCCCAAGAACACATGTAAATATTCCATTTTAACAAAGATGTTGGTATGCTTTAAAAGATATTTTTTTATTATTATTACTTTTTTTTTTTTTTGTTTTCAATTTTTTATACATACTATTTCTTTAGTTGTAGAATTACAACTATGATTACATACTTCAAGAAGCACATGTTTACCATATATTATCTTATATTTTAAAATGCGTTACAGTTAAAGGACAAAGTGTTCTTAAAATATCACAATTCAAAAAATAGTTAATGTTATTTTAACACTTGCTTAAACTTTCTCTAGTATGGAAAATGATAGATTGGCTATTTTATGTTATAAAAGTTCAATATTCTTCAAATAATTTGAAGATATAAACCAAATTCTCTCAAAAAAAAATGAATACTATGAAACACAATTTGATTTTATTTTAGGTCATCAAACTATTTGCTATCAAAACAAGTCTCTTAAAAAAAACCACTTTTGTCACTTCGCTATATATGATAAATGTCAAAATCAATCATAAGCTAAAAAGTGAGAACATGAAGTTTTACATTAAAAGGAAAATGATCAAACCCATCAGAGCTATGAACGCTTTCTGATAATGGGTTGATGTTTCTAATCCAACCAAAGGGGATATTTGTATTCACCAAAAGTGAAGAAATTTAAAGTTTAAAAGAGAGATGCATGTAACACAAAGTAGAAAAAACTTTGATATTAAAATCCTAAGATTAATGTTTGTAATTTCAGATTATGATTGAATTAGAAGGTTCTAAGAAATATAAATAAATTCATTATTTTACTCTTATTACATAGAATTTTCATTCTCTTCATTAGTACTTTTAGTCTAATTGTTGATACCATTGACACTTTATCAAGTATCTCGATGCTAGATCATAATTTAGAAGAATTTTTTGGAAAAAAAACATTTTATTTTTAATTATTAATTGAAACTTGACAGAGATAATTGCTTGTTTAGGTGTTTCACCATTTGCTGTAAGGTTTACAACAACCCTATTTTGTTTTCTACATAGGAAAATGAATAAAAGCAAAAGTCCTTAAATAAAATTTTATTTTTTTGAAAGCTTAAGTCAGAGGTCAAATTCATAAAGCTTTTGTAAATAAAATTACAACCTCCCAATTACTCAACTTTCTTACTACCTGACTAGCAAGTTTGGTCGACTACCAGTTTTTTTACAAATGGTCTGCCTGACCGCCCGACTGCCCAACCAAAGGACAAGACCTGACTATGGTATATTCAGGGTCAAGATAGAATAAATAAATTAAAAAATTAAAAAAACGCTTGACTACCTGACCTCCCAACTGTATGATTGTCTGAATAAAATATTGTTTTTCTTAATTTGTGTGCAGTTCACTTTTTGATATAGATTTTCATTTTTTTTGTTTAATGTTCAATTGATTATTTGTTAAATCAATAATCAATTTTCTAACGCTTCCTTGATTCAAGAAAAAGAAAAAAAGTTGGCCTACTTATAGGAAATTAATGATCACATTCAATTGCGATTTTCTCCTATTTCTAGACAAAACTTTAAGGATTTAAATTGTTTTAGCTACATGCTTTTTTCTTAAGTCTTGTTCAAAGAAAAATAGAATTAAGGGAACAGAGTACCAGTTTCAAAAATTATGTGTAAGAATGATGTTATTTTATAAATTCATGAATTCAATTTCAATTTCTAAATAAGGAAAACATATAGATGTTTTGTTACTATTCACATGTAATAGAATGGGAAAAAAGGGAAAATCTCTAGCAACATAGCAACAAATGGAGCAAATTAGGGAAAATACTAAGGTGGTGGAGGATCCACTACTAGAGCAAGTCAACCTCAACGCATTCCTCATCTCATATTCAACTTACAAACACAAAAGTCATGTATGATGAGATGGGAGGATATATTTGATTTCTTTGAGCAAAGAGAATGGTTAAAAAACACAAGAGATACTAAAACAAATAACAATGAGTTTGAAGCAATCAGAGCAACATAGTTATATAAAGTAGCAATTAGGGTAATAAGTTTTCCCTATTATGACATGGCTTCATGGATTTTCTCTCACACTGATATTAAAACCCAAACATAATCAGACCATCAAGAAATTTTCATAGCCTCCTGGAAAGTTGAAGTCTTATCTATCATATACAAGCTCAGTCCACCATAAATCCACCTTAATGTTTACCTCCGTAATAAGTTTCGATTTATTGTATTGAATAAATGTAAAGATAATTATGATATAGTAATTGAAGACTAGTTGAGAGAAGAAGAGTAAGGTTTCAAGCTCAAAGAAAAAATGGAATGTCCCATATCTATTTTTAAGAAGCCTGTTGGATTTCTTATTAAAATGCTAAATAAATTATATGGGGAACAAGATCCTGAATTGAAAAATTTAATGGATAACAATAGTCCGTAGCATTTTGAATGAGGGGAAACCCATAAATAGGGCTGACATCTTGTCACAGAATATCACTATCATTATCATCTCCCCCTGGGTCCAAACATATTTTTTGTATGTATTCCTTTATAATAGATATTGTTATTATCTTAGTTCCATTCCCACTCATGAAATGGAACTACCCATATGATCAACAACTATCCATTCAAAATTATGCTCCTATTTTATGGGACACTAATTTAAAATACCATTTTTATGATATTCGCTATTATGTTTTAATTCCTTGCCATGAAATCTTGTTTGGAACAACACCTCCAAGAATAACTCAAATTTTGAGAGAGGACCTAGAATGAATAGGTGACTAGTTTGTTGAGGAAATATTTTCGTATCTTAGAGTTTTTGGAAGCCAATTTGGTCCCCACCTTTTGCCCCGATATATCCTGGAAAGACTTTCTGTGAGATAAATGGCTAATCAAGTTGTTTTGAATGGGAAAGCCAAAACTTTCCGTAAGATGCAAAATAAAACATGCCCTAATTTTACAATCAATTTTTGTGACATCAATATCTGAGACAAAGGCTGTGGATTCAAAGAAGCCAAAGAAATTTAGGAATTTTGGTTATTTACTTTGCCACATTATGTATATGCTCCTAGTGGAATCAATAGCATTCATTATACAACAATCAATTATATATAAAACAATATTCATCAGAAACCACCTTTTGATGATATTTTTTATAAACATTGATGATTTCAATAGGCTATTGAAAGAGGAAAACTCTTAAATAGTGAAACAGGACAATAATTTCAATATTTTAGGGAAATTTTATTCAAAAATTTCCAAACGGAAAACGCTCTCAATCTCAACATTTCATTTGAACAATTAAAGACTACTAAATTTTTCTAGTTTAATTTCAACTAAATCACTTGAAATCCTTCTATTGTTTCTCAAAAGTAATAATGGGTAGAAATTGAAAAAATAGAAGATTTTGTTGTCACAGGTAAAGCAGTTGAAGTCACAACAATAAAAAGTCTAAAAGAGAAGTAGAAAAATGCATGAACAACAAAGACTTCAGAAAAAGAAAAAACAATTGAACATGATATTATTGTGATTAATTCTCCTGAGGAAACAAAGCAAAAGAAACCAGAAACTACAGAAGTCAATGAAAAGGAAGTAGATAAGAAGAAAGAGAAATAGGTATCTAGTGAAACCACCACCAAGTAAAATGAGGGAAAAATGGAATCATATAAAAAAATGGATATTATATGTACCACATCTCTTAAAACATCACTAACAACCATTTATTCTAAGCTTCCTTGGGAATAATTTTTATTTAAACCAATTTTTGAGTTATAGGAAATTCCAGATACAATCTCTTCTTTGACAGATTATTAATTTAATACTCAAACAAAATCAATTGTCAAAATAACAAAGAAAATGAAACATGATACGTTGGAGACTGTATTTGAATTGAGCTTGCAATCTCAAGCAGATGTAAAAGAAAAATCTCAAGAATCCTCTCAATATTTAGGAGCTTTTGTTAATTACAATCAATATCATTTGAATGAGCTTGCAATTTCAAATGATAATAGTTTGCAGAAAATTGAAGTTTTGGAGGAGAATTTGAAGAAAAAAGAATTGTTCAATGAATAAAACTAGTAGAGGAATTATTCCACTTCAGTTAAAATATTTGTTGTAGAAAGGGAAAATCTACAAAATTTTTTTCAGAAAGAATTGAAAGAAGAAAATGCAAAACATGAACAAGAAATTCAAGAATTTTGCAAATTACATGAAGATCAAACCTCCATCTAGAGCAAGAAGCATAAAAAAATTCTGATATTATGGTCAAATCTTCGAGAGAGAAAGTTGAATATCTTAAGAAACAACTCAATCAGAATCAAGATGCAACATAGAGTCTAGAAGTTTTTAACGAACAAGATTTACAAATTTGTCCAATTTTAAGGAAAAATCAATCAAACTTCTATAGAAATATGGATAAATCTCAATATTTTATCAAGAAATTACAAATTTAAATGAAAGTATTGATTCATTGGTAGAATAATACAAATCAATAAAAAAAAATTGTCTATTCTTGACTGGGAAAAGGATTTCAATCTAATGAAACTCCAAAAGTTTCTAAGACAGATAAAAGATTGATTAATGCATTCTTAAGTTGTAGGGACAAAGAGGAAAAAGAAATCAAAGCATGGATACAAACAACATATGAACAATGTTTATCAATTTGGGAAAAAGGAAGAAATTTTATAGAAGAATTTAACCTATCAGGTGGAAAGACATTAAAGGAAACAGTTCTAGGAGAATTAAAATCATCTATGGAAGATCTTGTTTCCAAGGACCAAGTAGAAATAAAAAAGATTAAAGTTTGGAAACAACAAGCTTTCCAAAACAAATCGCAACTGTATTTTGAGAAAATCAAGCTTATTGCCAAATTTCAGTTCAAATATCAGGAGAAGAAGAAAAAATTCCAATGATTTATTATCAGCTGTGAGATCAACATCAATCAGTATCCTTCCACTTATTTATCTACAATATACTTTATATATTCACAATGGTAAACTCATATCGAAGTACATACACCTCACCTACTACTTAGTCTTAATTATGAAGATTCTAAAGATGAGGAAAGGATGCATGCTTCTGTGTCAAATATCAATTGAACAAAGATATATATATATATATATATATATATATATATATATATATATATATATATATATATATATATATATATATATATATATAAGTATTTACTTTCAGAAAATCTATTGATTTTCTTATTTCAAGACTTATATTATTATTTTTTAATATTTATAGACCCTTATGCATTGGTGCAAAGGGTCGAGAATCAACAAAAACTACCAACTTGAATGATTTTAACCAATTTTGAAGTACCAACTTTTTTGAAGACCATTTTCAGTGTTAATGTGTGATGATCTATGAGATTTATGTCAACACATCATTTTAATTACTTAATAAATGCCTCTGATATTAATCTATGACTTATGCTATTTGATTCTCAATGAATATTTGATAATTCTGTTTAATATCTCTTATGACAATGTTGCATTCTACATCCTTTTATCATCAAGGATTATAAAATTGCAAGTACTGTGAATAAAATTGCAACTAGAGAATTGTTCTTATTTAGTCGTGTTGATGCCAAAGAAAAAAAATGTAGAAACACATTGCTAGGTATGGGTATAGAGACAAACATACAAGAAATGTGGAATTTGAAAATCAATTACTAAAATTCAAGAAATACTTTATAGTTTTAGATAACATATACACTCATGATATCATTAACTGACCTAAAACTCAAGAAAATAATTGTGACTGTGCACATAGTATCATATTTTGATAGCCTCTTGGACAAAGCCAAATCTAGTTTCCTTTATTTATTATTTATATTGAGTCAGTTCAGTATCAAGTTTCTTAATATTCTCATTACTTGTGTCAAAACTCTTTTTCATATGCATGCATAGGAAATATAAATAAAATAATTAAACTCATATGCATTTCCTCCAAATTATCATCTAAACGACACTTGTCAAGATATATTTATGTAACAACTTGTTTAATAGGATATGATTTGATTTTAATATTAAACTACACATCTATTAGTTTCAAATAAGTTAAATATGTAAGAATAATGACAACAAGCAATTAATTGACCTCATTATTGAACTATTTTCCAAACCAATTAAAAACAAATGACTTAGACTCTCGACAACAACCTTGAACGATTTGCCAAATCAATTACAAAAAATAGCTTACACTCTTGGAAGTAACCCAAAATGTTCGAGGAGGGGGATCCTGCTCTATATTTTTTTTAAATGAAAACACATTCAATAGATTCTTTGATACATAAAATTCCATGAGAAATGGGAAACACGTGGATGAATAGATTGTAACAAATCGCCTTACTTCACCAAGGAAGGGGAGTCATGACTAGCGAATCTCGTCCCCATTATCTTCTTATGGAAACGGGATTAGGAGGGTTGCACCCTCATTTTTTTTCTTTTTCATATGCTTTTGTGCATCTCCATCCTTACTGTTCTCTTGCACAAAGGATGGGGATCACTAATTGCATGTTGTTGTTGGGAAAAGCACTAGGGAGGTGAATCATTAATCTAAAAATTCACTTAAACCTTACAATTTCTTATTTAGATTTGTGTATGCTACTATCATTAAGTAAACTAGAATATTTACTTGACGATGAGGAAGGAAAACCATGTATATGTAGTTAACTAACTTTTCATATATTTTGTAATTTTTTTACGTTAACCAATGTATCATTACTTCATTAGCCTTTAATTAAATAGTAACCATGAGGAGTAATAACAAAATAAATCGTCACGCATAAGCAACACATAACCATATGAGGGCACCAAGATTTTTAGGTGGAAACCCAATGTGGGAGAAAACCGTCATTGTCTTCACCTATGTCTTCATGTTTTATTATAAAGGAAAACATATTACAATCTTGTACTAGCGCAAACTCATACTAGTATGCAGAAGGATAGTAACCTTCTCTTATTCTCCAACACCCACTAGAAGGGAGCTCCAACTCCTTAATCTAGTTTAGTGGCACCCACCGGAAGGGAGCTCAACCCGCTGATCAGATTTATCAGCTACCACTGGAAGGAAGCTTCGATTCCCTCAGTGAAGGATGCAACCCTCGACACCTTTGTGGACCATGTTTCATAATATTTCTTACTCGGTCTACTTTACTCACAACATCAAACATGTAGGCCATTTTCCATCATATTTTCAGACTCGACCCACTATGATCATTTAATTCCAATACCAAATAACAATTATGAAATCAATCACTGTATAAAATCAGTCAATCACTAAACCAACTCAATCATCAAATCAATCATTGAATCTTAATCAATCAATACAACTAGATCAAACTAAACCATGATAGAACATATCAATGCACAACTACTCATCAATAAGCCAAACATTGTTACCCATCACAAAAACCAATTGTTGCTACTACAAACCCTGATCAACAACATGTAAAAATATATACATTACAAATCTGGGTCATAGCCGCGTATGTATGCGCTCCTTCTTAAGAGGACCCGTGTATAGATCTTAGTATAAATCATTGTCACACTGAATCAATCACTGAATCATACAGTGAACACATCACATATCAGTTAACCAAATAGAAATCATCACACAGTAGCATCATCTCTAATCAAGATATCATTCCATAAACAATTCAACCCAACTAGAACTATCAAACACAAATTATCATAAGAGATACATCATCGACAGACATTAACAAACCTAACGTAACTCATCAAGCATAATTAAAAATTCGTACTTCAAAACCCTAGTAGATGTACGTGACTCCTATAAATCACTTCCGCAGATGTACACGCTTATCATTCACCACACTTGAATACATATATGTCCATCCTGCAGAATATATACATGACTAGTCAAAAGAAGATCCGCGTATGTATGTGACTTCTCGATGGAAAACCAATGTAGAGATATGTAATCACTAAATCATACCGTCATTGCACAATGCAACACAACATCTTCAAGCATCACCCAGTAGTTGTAGTAGTAGTATATCAATGACCATCATATTATATCAATGTATCCTACAATTTCCTCATAGGCAGTAAAACCATTCTCTCAAATCAAGATGCCATCATATGCATCCATCAAATATAAGGAGAACATTCAACATCAATCAACTATATTAAGAAGAATCATCACACCATAGAAAACTCAAGTGATCATCCATAAGGTTCCTATCTACAATTTATTGATATCCCATGACATAGAGATATCAATATGTAAGAAGTTATTTTAGTATCCTATCTCCTTTATCTCATATCATCAATATCGATGTGATTTCAAGCAACATATCGTCTGTAGAATATCATGTACATGCATCATTAACATGTGTGCAAGCAAAGAGAATCATAAATTTAATCACCATCATTATAACAATTATGCAGCTCAAGAAACATTTAGGTATCATCCATAAATTCACCATATGCACCTCGTGCATCATATAAAGCATAATGACAGCAGCATATAAATTCAAACCAATAGTGAGTGATTCATTAACCATAGCATGCAAATCCTCTTCATCAATTGTATTATGTAGAATCAACTTTACTATGTGAAATTTAAGCAGTATATAAAAACTTCAGCAACATATGTGTCTTTAGAAGCATCACCAATGATATATACTTTTCATGAACACCATTATGCAACTAGGAATCCTCAAGAAATCATAATACTAACAATGTATTATTAGATGCATAGCAAATTCTCCCCCTAAACCTGGGAAAACTATTCTTTGTTAGGTCTTACCATACCCATCTTCATTAATTAGTAAATTCATCAAAATAACCATAACAACAAGGTCATATTGCAACAACTCATAACCATCATAAGCCAATACCACTTCTAAGTAGTATCTGAGCATCAATAGACTAAAACAAACCATTTTCAGAACCAGAAATCCAAAGAATAACTAAATGAATCATATCAGAACCTCTCATTGAGTCTATCCCATTGTTTATTCATTTAAGATAAACATACGCAATTGTTTAGATCAAAACTTGTGTATATATGTGATTGTACTTCATAATATCCACGTAAAACAAGTAAAATGTTGAGTTTTTATAACCATGTCTCCCACTCTCACTGTATTGTATGTTCATTCTCATTGTTACTACGTCAGGTGCACTGTCAGTAATATAAACACATGAAAATAAAAACAACATCAAAATTATCATCAAAGTATACATATGTATAGATCCCCCTGAGATCATACATCACTGATTCTGAGGACCTAATAATCATCACCTGCTCTTTATGAGGTCATGTACCTCACATCACTATCGTAATCACTATGAGTGAACACTGTAATACAATAGAGACCATCTTATTTTATTCTGAGTTTGAGGAAGTAGAACTATCCTCCTGATTTTTGCGATGATTTATTTTTTTAAACACATATAATTTGCCTGGATTTATATATGCTTTTGCTATGAACTTTCGAGCTTATTAATCTATGATCTTGCATTTGGTTGATGTAAACATAATTACATTTCCTTAATCCTCCATTTCACCTACACTTAGAATATTATACTTTAGCCATTGCACTAATAAAGTATCAACTTCTCTTCTATCTTTATTAATTTTGGCTCTACCTTTTCCCATAACTTTTGTTGGAGCATTATTTCCAAGAATAACCTTACCATCTTGGTTTTTCCTGAGATATTCCATCTTACTCTTATCTCCATTCATGTGATGAGAACATCCATTATCTATGTACCATTCATATTCATCTTCAAATGAGCAAAGAGAAAGACCACACCTTATCTATTCTTCTTCTTTCTGCTTATTATGAGAAATGTAGGAGGATTCATCATTTTTAGGTCTATCAATATTCTTACCTAATTGGTTGCCATGTTGAATATCGAGATTCATCGATTTATTCTTTCATTATTTTGCTACATGCCAAAACTTGTTATAAGAATAACATCTTATATGACCAGAAAAGAGAGAAGAGGAATCACAATATTTTTGTTTTATATTCCTTTTATTGCAGTCAATAGCTTTAAGACAAAATATATTGCAAGTAAAACAATATCCCTTGAAGAAATGCAACCTATCCAGAATTATGACATATAAAGCATTCAATATTATTGATTAGAGGAGATAATCGATTAACACTTCTATAGTTAGGAGAATATGATTCCCTTTGAAGATTTACCTTCCTTTGTTTGTTGATCAGGTTGACTTCTTATCTCTTTATTGAGCACTTTAGGTTTTGCATTATTACTCTTTATATTCCTTGTACTGGCTTGTGAACTAGATTCTCCTTTCATAGTTTCATGAAAGCCAAAACCATAAATCGCAGGAGACCTTTAACTACTAAGAATTTTATCCAAAATCTTAGGACTATCTTGAAATACTCAAATGTTTATATTTTTCTTGTAATTTACCTTTTAGAATGCTTACCTCAACCTCCATTCTTTGGTATTTCTTTTCCTTTTCAAGACACTGCTTTCCCATTCCTTTAACCTTTTTCCTTCTTCCATTTGCTCCTTTAAGTTGATAATTTCTTCCTTCAACCCATTCTATTATTCTTCAAATTCTTGAAGTAGTTCTTCATTTCACTTGTTTGGCTTCTCAAGATCTGCTTTTAGAGAGACAATCTTCGCTTCAAGGCCTTCACAATATTGTTTATATTCTACTGCAACATCTACTGATGTAATATGATCCTTCTTATCATATGCTTGTAACTTATCTTTAAGATTAATAATCTTGGTTAAAGCAAGATTGAGTTTTCTTCTCAGATTAAAAATTTCTTCTAACCTCTCTTCTTTTGAATCAGTAACTCCATCATGTTCATATTTTGACATATTGTTAGAAATAAGATTACCTTATAGTTATCCTAATGAACAACCTTGCTTTGGTTTTTCTTCATGGATTTCCTGTAGCTTATCCCATACTTCCTTTACAGTTTCATAATGTATAACCCTATTTAATGTTGAATCAGGTATGATATTAATGATGTCACTTAATGTCTTACTATTTTTTTGCACTTCTTCGTCTCATGGGGGAATTTTGGTGAAGCCAATGCATACTAAATACCAAACATCATGGTTCATTAGATTAGACTTCACATTTTCTTTGCATTTTTTATAATTATCTTTTCTTAACATACGTACACCTTCATTGTCCATTCTTTCCGACTTGCATGTTTTTTTGCTTCTAGGGCCATCATTTTTTAATATGTTTTCTCTTTAGAATGCTTATTTTCACTTTTACCCATGAGTGCAAGTCTAGTTGACTCATTGTCATCTTCACTATCATCATTATTACATAGAAAAGCAAATGGATCACAATTAGGACAAGAACCCATAGCTCATAATTCTTTGTTACAATCTTCTTCATTATTGATCAATATAAAGTGGGTTGCTCCCAAGACTAAATATTTGTTGGCATTTGTAACGGTCTCTGCATCTCATATATCATTGTCACTACCACAGTTTTCTGACTCCTTCCTTCAAGCTATCTTCTTCTTTTCCATCATCCTTGATCCACTCCAAGTTGTTAAGCTTCAACTAAAGTGACCTTCTCTGATACTAATCATTGGGGAAAATGCTTAGAGGGTGCGTGAATCAATATTTTAAAAACTCAATTAAACCTTTAAATTTCTTATTCAGAGGTGTATTATATTGGCATTAAGTAAATCAGTGCATGTATGCAACTATGATGAAGGGAAATCGTGTATATCCAGTTAAAACAATGTAAACTTTGAAACAGGAATTGTAAAGTCAAAACGAGAACTCAAGGAAAAAATAAAAAGAAAAACCCTAAAACATGAAAAAAACTTCAAAATCAAAAGTGTTAATGTTGGAATAACTTTTTTTTCTAGGATAAATTTTCAACATGTTTTAAAAATGACACTGAAAGAAATTTTTTTGGTGCAAAAAGCACCCTGAAAATGAAAAGTGTTGATATGTTGATGTTGAAATAACATTTTTTCCTTTTAGGGATAAATCTTCAACATTTTGAAATAATGGCGTAAAATATTTTATCACGACTCCGAAAAACCCTAAAATTTCAAAACAATAATGAAAACAAAAATTTACAAATAAAAACAAAAACAATGAAAAAAAACCAAAAAAAAAAGTTTTAAAATACAATAAAAAGTTAATAACAATATCTATTACAAAAGAAAAAACATAAAATTGAAAAAATGGCAAAATAAAATAAAATATATAAAAGAGACAAAGAAAAAAAAAACAAGCATAAAAAATGTTAAAAAAAAAAAGAAACAAAATTAACCTAGAAAATATTAAAATAAAAAAAGTTAGAAAAAAAATAAGGACGAGTTAAAAAATATAAATAAATAAATAATAATAAATATATATTCTCAAAAAATATGATTAGAGAAAAAAAACAATGAAAGAAACTAAAATAAATAAAAAAATACTTTATTGGACAATTAAAGAAAAAAAACAAACAAAATAAATAAATAATATTAAAATAAAAAATAAATAATACATTAAAAAAACACATTTAAAAAAAAAATAAATAAATAAAATAAAAAACATCATAAAAGAATAAAAAACAATAAACAACTTCAAAATAAAAAATCATTTAGAAAAACAATTATAAGAAATATCTAAATAAATAATAATAATAAGAACATTATAGAAAAATAAATTAAAAAATTTTAATATATAAAAAAATAAATAAAAACATTTAAAAGAAACCATAAACGAATTAAATTTATAAAGAAAAAAATTATTATAAAAAAAAAAAAATTAAAATTTACAAGAAAAAAATGCACCCCTTCAGCCCATGGGCGAGCTCAACCCTATTCTGAGAATCAGGTTACGGGCTAACCCGATTTTCGAAATTTGGTTGAGCCTGGCCAGGGGCCCGAGGGGTCACTGCCCATAGCAAGTGGAGCTGATGCTAGGAATCAAGTCAACCCCTAACTTGATTTTGAGAATCGGGTTGAGCCGACCTTGGGGCCCTAAGCGGCAACCCCTTGAGCCCTTGCACGAGCTCACCCAATTTTAAGAACTGGGCAAGTCCACCCAAGGGCCCTAGGGCCGAGTGCCCTCAGTCCCATGCACGAGCTTTGCCCGATTCTTAGTATCAAGCAAGTCTGCCGAGGGGCTTGAAGGGTCGTGGCCTTGAGCGAGTGTGCCCAGGGTCGCGGCCCCTCGAGCCCTTCGGCGAGCTCAATCCTATTCCAAGAATCCGGTGAACCCCTCACCCGATTCTCGGAATCGGGTTGAGCCTATCAAAGGGCCCGATGGGAGCCAAATTTGTTTTCATTTTTTAAAATTTATTATTGTTGTTATAAAAAAAAAAAAAAAAAAAAAAATTAATTTTTATATGTTTTAAAAAAACATATATTTAATTTTTTATTATATATATATATATATATATATATATATCTTTTTTTAATTGTTTTATTTTTTTATTTTTTCAAATGTTTTTTTTATATAATTTTTTTTTCTTGTTTTTTTATTGTTTTAATTTATTTTTTTCAATGCTATTTATTTTTTATTTTATTTTTTTTCTTTTTAATGTTTTCTTCCTTATAACTTAATTGTATTTTTTATTTTTAAATTTTTATGTGTAGGGATTTATATTGTTTTGTTTTTTTTTTTTTTTTTTTAATTCTATGTTTTGATTTTTATTTATTTTTTTCACATAAAATATATTAAAAAAAAATTACACATTTATTTTTCAAAAGTCATCCTTTTTTATATAAAATTAACAAAATTTGGTATTTTTCATATTTTTTTATTCAATTTTTCAATAAAAAATTTTATTTAACGTGTTTTTTTAGCGAAAATGTCCTAAAATACATATTTATTTAATTATATCTATATTCAAAATGTGTATTTTATGTCGAGTTTTCTAAATTATTATTTTTTTGTAACAATTATTATATGTGTATTGAAATATTAATAAACTATATATAAATATAAAAAAATTAATAAAAAATCTTACTCTCAAAATATTATTTTTATTAATTTTTTTAAACTTTGCAAAAAAATAAAAAATTTCATTATAAAAAAATAGTGCAGAGGAAAACAAGAAAACAAAAAATTGGAAAACCCTTAAAAACCAATATCTTAAGACGCAAAACATGAAGAGGAATAAGAGAACTTGAAAAATGGTTAAATAATCAACATTTAAAAAAAAAAAATTATGTATACTTAGGACATAAGAAAATTTAATGTGTCAAAAATATGCCTTAAAAAAGTATATTGATGTTTTTCTAAATCTGAATGAAAATTACCAACATCTAAAAAAATAATGCACAGTTAATACATTTGAAAATTTAAAGTGTCAAAAATAAGTCCCATAAAGAAAGGGGTTGACGCCGCATCAACATTTTCCAAAATTAGCATGAAAATCACTAACATTTAAAAACAAATGTTCATACTTGATAAATAAGAAAATTTAAAGTGTAAAAAATGTGCTCAAAAAAATATATATATGTATTATGAATTAACACTTCTCAAAATCGACTGATTTTTTTGCTACCTCAAAAGAAAGGATAAACGTATCAGTTCTCGTTTCAAAGTTTACATTGTTTTAATTAACTTTTCATATATTTCATCATTTATTCTACTTTAACCAGTGTATCATTACTTCATTAGCCTTTAATAAGACAATGAACATGAGCAATAAGAACATAATAAACAATCACATAAGCATGACATCAACACTTGAGGACACCAAGACTTTTAGGTGGAAACCCAATGTGGGAGAAAACCATTGTTGTCATCATCTTTGTCTTCATATTTTATTATAAAGGAAAACATCTTACATTCTTGTATTGGTGCAGACTCATACCAGTACGCAAGCACCCACATGCAGAAGGCTACAACCTTCTCTCGTTGTCCAGCACCCACTGGAAGGGAGCGCCACCCCCTAATCATGTTTACCGAAATCCATCAAAAGGGAGCTCCAACCCCTTGATCAGATTTACCAGCTACCACTAGAAGGAAGCTTCGACTCCCTCACTGAAGGTTCAAACCCTCAACACCTCTGTGAACCACATTTCATAATATTTCATATTGGATCCACGTGACTCACAACATCAAACCTATATGCCACTTTTCATCATATTCTCATACTAGACCCATTACCATAATTTAAGCCCAATACCAAATAAAAATTCTTAAACCAATCACTGTATAAAATCACTTAATCAATAAACCAACTCAATCATTAAAGAAATCATTGACTCTTAATCAATCAATACAACTAGATCAAAATCAACTATGATAGATCATATCAATGCACAACTACTCATCAATAAGACAAACACTATTACCCATCACAGAAACCAACTACACTTGCTGTAAATCCTTATCAACCATAATATATACACTATTGTTTTGATTCATACCTACGTATGTAGGTGGTTCTCCTTAAGACGAAATACGTAAAGATCTTAAAATAATGAACCATAAAGTCTGAATCATTATCACACTTGATCAATCACTGAATCACATATTGAACCCATAACTTATTATTGAACTAGATGCAGATCATGACATAGTAGCATCATCTCTAATGAATGTATCATTCCATAAATAATTCAACCCAACCAAAACTATCAAACACAGATTATCACAAGAGAGACGATAGATATGATAAAACATAAAAGAAGTGGTAAGATTCATTAACAACTCATACTTCAAAACCCTAGCAGATGTACGTGACTCTTATAAAGAACATTCATGTATGTATGCTCTTATCATTCACCACACCTTCATACAAGTATGTCCATACTCCAGAATATATATGCCACTGGTAAGAAATATATATGTGTATGTACATGACTTTTGAATGGCAAACCAATGTACATATCTATAATCACTGAATCATACCCTCCCTGCAAAACATAACATATTTCAAACCCAAATCTCGACATATAAACTCTTACATACAAACATCATAATATAGTCATCACAGATCTATCAAACCCTAAACACATTATCCAATATGTGGTCATTTGAGATCTATTAGATCTAATCCATCTCCATGCTCCCTCATGCACACCTATTTCAAATTAAGTTATTCATAACTTGATCTACATCTCCTTGTATAGTATAAGCCTTAGCCAATAGCTTGGGCCCATCCCTTAGTAATGTCGACCGTATTCTTTGACGAGATCACATATTTGTTGTCGCACTCATTACTATAGGCCAATACCATGGTAAAGACCCCTGGTATTCATAATACCATAATGCAGAAATTGTACCAACTTATCTTCATCATACCTATGTATGTACAAACCTTATCTTCACAGCACCCACGTATACTTTCCTAAACATTACTTTTATAATTTTTTTTGTCTCTAAATTGATATTCCTTTGTCCATCTCACCTGTAGCATCTGCATAAACATCATGTTGACATATTTATCAAGTAGGTTTTCATCAAGGACAACCTTTGTCCATTCTTTTTGTCAAACTGCATAGCCATCATATTGACATATTTATCAAGTAGGTTGCCATCAAGTACAACACATTAGTCATAATGTTAATAGCTTCCATGCAACGATCCACGCAGGAATCCAAATTCAGTGAATGGGTGGATGGTTGGGGCATATGCCTATCTTACTTCATGGCGTCAACTCACTCCTGATTCCCAACTTCCCGACCCAGTTGGGGTCGACTCATCCTAGAGCTCATAAATTAGCCTCCTTCTGACCTCCCAACCCCTGAACTTCAACCCATTTGATTCGATATATCTCCCGCAAGTCCTTCCACTATTCATATGTGCCGAACTCCTGACCTTCGACTTAATCGAGGTCAACACCTCTTTTCTTATGTTATTATCCATGCATTAGACCATCCTTTGATCTGTAGATCTCTAGGTTATCTTCCCACCTACATGGGCCTCGTAAATAATCCACATCGGATGTCCAATCACGCAAGATGAGAATTCCCCTGCTCCAACTAGAATCTTTCACACCTGCAATCCTCACAGCAAGAGGATAAGCCTTATCCAATCCTTTCTTTAAGTTCCTAGGTTTTGCCCCTTTTCTCCACAATAAACCCCTTATTATCCAAGAATGGATCAGTCAAGGGTATTTGGCTCTACACCATGCAAAACCTTCAGTGGATATTTATGCTCTCCTGAGATACTGAGTCTACTACTGCACGAACTACTATGAGCTAATCCTCTTGACTGCGGCCTGGTCTCAGGGATCCATTCAGGTTCTAGATCTACATCAGGACCTCACAAATCTGTCAAAGTCATACTAAGACATTCCATGGCATTACCCCTTGTGAGCCTGGTTGATAGCTACATTGAGGGGTTCCTACCCTGTGGGCCTTCCTTGCCTTCGGATATGGAATTCCTTACATGGTGGCATAAGAACTCCTACATTTGTTATCTATCAGAATCATGGCGTGAGTTGCCTGGGGGCTTTCACCATGCTTAGCACACACCAACTATTTGAGAATCCTCACGAACTCTCTCAGCGATTTCTCGAGATTGTTCATGGGCAGCCAAAGCTTTTGTCTATTGGCAGGGGCTCATGGCCCTCATCACCAAATTCCCAGTGGAGCAAATGGAGGCTTATGCACAAGCAAGGTTAAATCCTATGGAAGTATGACAACTGGACATGATCGGACCCATGAAACTCCCTTGATCTTTTGCATATTGTTTGCTTGTTGGCACAACAATTCATAAATAGATACCCTATTGTAAGCATTGACTGACTCTATCCAACAGAGGGTCTTTCTTATAAATTTGTACATTAATACAAAGGGTCTCAGAACCCACTTCTTCTCATTGATCATGGTTTGGAACTGGAATAGATCATTGAGCTCATTAACTTTAGTTATTAAATTATTTATGATACAGTTAAGAATTTATTTCACAGTGAAAGTTCGCCTCTATTCTATAGCTTAGGCAAAACTACTATGGGACTCTTTTACACTCTAAACATTAAACACTTTGTGAATACCCTTGTTTAGGATATTACCTTGTTTACATTTTCATATAAGCACAACACACATGTACCCATGCATAGTCATAGTCACATTCAATATACAAATCACGGAAATATCTCTTCACAATTTCATCATAGATATATACACAATAGCAAATATTGCAGTCCATGTTTATCCATATCTATTACAATGACAATGCAACATAACCCATTAATTACAAACAATATGTTAGGTCCCTATACTAATAGTGTAACCCCTTATTGTTATTAGTACGACCCCCTTATTATATTGTTGTGCCCGTGTAGTCCTCATATTGTTATTATTGTGCCCCATAGAAGCCCACTACTGTTATTATTGTGCCCTTACATTATTATTGTTATGTCGACTCTGATTATAATATGACCCTTTAGACTCCTATATATAGAAAGGAGGTCTTGTAATTTGTATCATCCAAGAATTGTTCATTTCTGTAATGTAAAGGAGATTTTCCCATCAAAGAGGCTTATTTTAAAGGAATTTATCAATATTTTCTATCTTCTTGTGAGCTAGTTTCATAACATTTGGTATCGGAGCTTTGGATTCTAGGGTTTCGCTACTCTAAACATGTCATCGTGGCATTTTCACTATAACATTTTTTATGTGACGTTTCAGAAGTTAAAAACAAAAACCATTTGAGAAGAGATCTCATTGAAGCTCGAATCTAAATTTTAAATCTTGTCTCGCTATATTTTTGGAGATATGATCTGAGGAAGTTAGGGTTTTTGCAAGCCCCAAAATTGCATCTTAAACAGGTCATTGTGGCATCTTCGCTATAATTGATTTTCTACAAAGTTTCAGGCTCTAAAATTAAAATCCATTTGATCTGCACACTTGGTGAAGCTTGGGCCAGAATATCAGATCTTTTTTGGTATATTGTCAGAGATACAGTCCAAGACATTCAAGGTTTCTACAGGCTCTCAAATTACATCCCAAATAACTCACCTTGGGAAAATCGTATTAACTTTCTCTTTGAGAATCATATTGAAATTTCATAAGAAGTTATGGAATGAGGATAGACATTAGTTTTCTGTGTATTGGTTTCAAGTCCTAAGGTTGAAATAGTGACACGTGGCATGTCGTACAATTTTTCTCTATTGAACTAGTATATAATCAGGTCATCATGGGAGATTTGATATAACTCTTCCTTGCAGAATCCAATCTTGATTGGACTTGGTGGTTAGAAAGAGGACTCAGAGGGCTACTGCAGGATGCAATTTCAAAACTTAGAGATTTGAAATTGCCGAGTTACAGTCGTTTCAAGATAGAGCTCCTAAAATTAAGAAAAGGCAATATGAGGAAGTTTGATGGCAAGGATACGTTATACTACATATGGAGAAATATTTTGATCTACATGAGGTGTAACTGTTACAAAAGCTATGTATTGCATCTTTACAGTTAGAACCGAATCAATTTTTATGGTATGAAGGGCTTTGTTCTCGTAAACCACTTGTCACGTGGTCAATTTTCATGGAGGAAATGATAACACATTATGAGGATACAAAAAGAAACACCTTCTTTAGCTAATTGATAAATCTTAAACAAAAGGGTTCAACGACGGAGAACATTGAGGACTTTCAAAAATTGAATATAGGGGTAAATGATATTCCAGAGAAGCAAAGGATTGATGTCTTCATAGGGACTTTAAAGGATAACATTCAACATGAGGTTCATCTTTGGGAACTTGATTCATTGGATAATCATTTAGGTTGGCAAGAAAAATTGAGAGTGAAATTATGGAAACAAGGAATCCCTTTACTCACGACTATAATTATGGAAGTGCTTTTTCTCCTAGCCTTCCACAACCTAGAAGGTTTACACCACAACAATTGGAAGAAAATAGAGAAAAAGGGCTTTGTTACAATTGTGATGGAAAATACACTAAAGGTCATAAGTTTGATGAGAATAAATTATTTTACAAAGATTATGAAGAGGAGGAAGAAAATGATCAAGAAACATCAAAAGAAGAGGATAAACACCAGGAACCAACCCCAGAGAAAGAAGAAATGAATCTGACTGTATCTTGTAAAGCATTGGAAAGAATTACCACTCCTCAAACTCTCAAGATAGAAGGACATGTCAAGAACAAAAAGGTTCAAGAAGTGAAAGATCACACCGAGAAAGAAGAAATGAATCTGACCATATCTTGTAATTCATTGGTCAGAATTACCACTCCTCAATCTATCAAGATAGAAGGACATATAAAGAAGAAAAATGTTCAAGATGTGAAAGATCACATCAAGCATCAATAAATGAATCCGACCATAACTTCTAATGCATTGGAAGAAATTAGCACTCCTGAAACTCTCAAGATAGAAGTACATATCAAGAAGAAAAATATTCAAGCAGTGAAAGATCACATCGAGCATCAACAACAAGTTCTCCAATTTTTAAGTGCAGAATCACATGAAACAATAGGTAGATCAACATCGCAATGAAATATGTTTTGATGTAGAAGATGGGTATTTTTATGGCTACATTTGAATGAAGCTATTTATGAGAAGGAAATGTTGGCAATACTACATGCACTTAAGAAATGACGACCTTACCTAATGGGAAGACACTTTAAGGTAAAAATGGATCATGATAGCCTCAAATTCTTTTTAGAACAAATATTTTCCTTAGAAGAATGGGAAAAAAGGGTCACAAATATGCTGGGTTATGACTTTGAAATCATCTACAAAAAAGGGAACGAAAAAGTTGTTGTAGATACACTCTCAAGAAAGGATGAGGATGTGGAAGCATTGTTTTGTGATATTTCTATTATCCAACTAGATTGGATAAATGAAGCAAGGGATGAATGGAAGAAGGACGAACAAGTGTGGCCACTCATCCAAAGTTGCGGAAGATCCCAGTTCAAACAATATTTCCAGAAGATGACGAGGAAGGAAAAATGATATTGGAACCTAGAGAAGACACAGAAACAAGAACCTGACAGCTACGAAATCGATCAATTTGAGAGTATCTCATCAAGTGGAAGAACTTACCCACTGAAGATTCCACATGGGAGGATAAGGATAATAATTTTGTACAGAAGCATCAAGAACTACTCAAGCATAACACTTTTTGAAGGAGAGGGGCATGTTAGGTCCCTATACTACTAGTGTAACCCCTTATTGTTATTAGTACAACACCCTTATTATATTGTTGTGCCCATGTAGTCCCCATATTGTTATTATTGTTCCCTTACATTATTATTGTTATGTCGGCTCGAATTATATTATGAGCCGTTAGACTCCTATATATAGAAAGGAGGTCTTGTCATTTGTACAATCCAAGAATAGTTCATTTGTGTAATGTAAAGGAGGTTTCCCCCTAGAAGAGGATTATTTCTAAGGCGTTGATCTATCTTTTCTATCTTTTTGTGAGCTAGTTTCATAACACAATAATCATACAATATTTATCTTTTGGTCTGCAACGAAACTAAGTCTTGGGGTATGAATTTCTACCCAACGATAGAATAATGCAACCACTGTTACTTGTAGTTATCACCCCTGAGCCAGATTCCAAAGTCTCGGGGGATTTTTGGTGTTGGGACCACACTATAGCGGTGAGATGTGCCAAGGATTCCAGAGGACCTCCTCCCTCAATCCCCACAATTGTTTTTCTTTCTTTTTTCTTGCATGGGAAGTCTAGAGATGCCCAACCTCAACCCTTCCTGCACATACAGTGTTGCAGCCCCTCTGAGGCAGTCAGGAAACCTTTGTACACGTCTCATCAGTAACCAAGAATTGTGATCAAGCTTGTCTTTGTCTCGGATTCATGATGGTTTCCTCCCAAGTTGTTCGAGGGCCCCATAGTAGCTAGCTCAACCTAGAGCCTCCAAGGAATCCCAAGCTGTTTAGAGCTCCACATATTTCATTCCACCCACAGCCTCCACGGACCCAAGCTGTTACAAGGCTCCAATGACCTCTTGTCTCAACCCACAGCCTCGAGGGACCCAATTTGTTAAAGGGTTCTAGGAATCATATCTCAACCCACAGCCTCGAGGAAACCCAAGTTGTTACAGGGCTCCAAAGGCTAGCACTCAACCCACAACCTCCAAGGATATAGAATTGATCCCCTTCTCTTCTCTTCTCTTGATCGTTGCTTGCTAGAAGTTATTCTTGTTTATTCGCCTCTCTTCCTTCCTGAGTCTAATTCTCGAGCATGAGTGAAGTCTTTGCTTCTTCCCACTCTCTAATCATCTTCGTAGTTGTGACTGCTCTTTTCATTCTCCCCCTGTTCGTGAATCCCGCATTTCCTTTTAGCTACATCCTCTTTTCTAAATGCCTCCCATTCTTTTGGGAAAACCTTCACGCGCCTCCATTATTGTTTGATTCTTCTTGTTGCAGTCCCTCCATAAATTTTGTCCTCTTTTACTTGTTGTATTTTCTCAAGCAAGTATGGGCGTGAGTACTTTCCTCAACCCATTTAATTTGAGGAACCAGTTCCTTTACTTCATGCACTAGACAGCGTTTAAGGTTCTTTACACAAGAAATCGCATCATCCATAACAACAATTCTCCATCCCCAACTTTGGAATCTGTGTTGCAAGACTCTGTCCCCTTTTTTTCTGTTATTTCAAATATTGTAAAATATTTACATCCTTTTTACAATGTGGCTCATCCAAGAACCTTGGGTGGCATTTTCACATAGATAAGACAATTTTATTCAAATTCTGAAAACTGACAATCATCACAACCCCATTTTCTTATGTGTATCCTTGTTGTCAGATCTGATGTGAACTAGAGAAAATGTCAAAGTGCTCAAATTTTTTTCTTATTTGTTATAAAAAATAAAATTTCTATTAAAATAATAACTCGAAATATGAGTAAACAAGGAAAATAGTGCAATGTCTTTTCCTATTTAAATAAAAAGAGAAATACACAAATGTCATTTTGGAAAAATCTAGGTAAAAGTCATTTTTGCAAAAAACTTGTTTCTCCATCCCATGTAAATAAATACCAATAAAAATAGGTTTAGTTGAAAAAAAAATGATATTATCAAAAGCTAATGTTTTTTTGGATTAATAATAATCTATAAAATTAAACTTAGAAATTAAAATTTAATATTTGAGAATTAGTTTCAGAATACTTAGGTCTATCGTATCTTTGTTTTTAGGAATTAGTTAAGCGTAAATTTTTGCATATATTGTAATTGGTTTCTTATTAAATTTAGTTATATGTTTTTCTGTATGGGATTAATAGTTTTTCAATTTGTGTTCTTGATTTGAGATCAGAGGGATAGGAGAAAGAAAGTTTTGTAACTTGTGCATGTGAGCTTCAGCTATATCTGATGTGTTAAAGAGTTGTGTCATAATGATTTCATTCGCATACATATCATTTTAACACAAAAAACTAAAAACTATATGCACACAATTCATTTTGTAGAAATCCACCTAGCTCTTGTTGAGCCGAGATACTCATTCTACAACCCTGTCTGAAATAAGTTAGTGTTAGTTGGTCCATTTGTATCTCTTTAAAATAAAAATTGAACTTAAAAATTATGTTGTAAATAGAAAAATTATGTCGGCTATAACTAAAAAAGTAATAATATGCTGTAAACTAATTAAAAGTATAAAAAAAATGTCGGAGTCAAATGTTTAAATCTTATACTTTTCAAAAATATTTCAACAAGAAATTTAAATAAATCATTTGAAAATCTATGTTAACTAATTTATGTCCATATCAAATTCATATATCTATATAAAAAAAAATATTATGGTTAAAATTTTTATTTGATCTAATATAAACTCTATTTAGCATTCAAAAGTACAATTTAAATAATGAATATGACACATTATATTTTGCACCCTAAAAAATTTGCACTTGAAGTAATTTAATCTCTCTAATCATATTAGATCCTTACTTAAAATAGATCCATACTTAAATCTATAAAAATTAAATAACTAATAAATATCAATAAACATCAAAATACTTATACCTAATATATATTATATATATATATATATATATATATATTTTTTTTTTTCGAAGGTGGCAAAACCTATCAAACTCAGGTGTCAAACCAACAGTGAGGACAGCCATCTCTCGCTGCTATCCGCGAATGTCGGTTTGACTCATCACCGTTATCAAAGAAAACCACGCCACCTCTAATAACCCGCTGGTGGTCCGTAATGGAGCAGGCTTTCACTCCTGCCAGATGCCTCTGGGTCTTGGGCCGTTAAACTATTTCCTTACGTCCGAGGAAGACGAGCTCTTAGCCAAGCAGAAGCAGTTTTACTAATATATATTATATTATATTTATATTATTATTAATAAAAATTCATAATATTTTTTTTTTAAATTAATATTATGTAAGAAAAATTATAAGTTTATGTTGGGAAGTACGAACGCATTCAGCTATTATAATTTATGGCTATACGATCTTTGTCTGGCCAGTGGAAACATGAATTCAGTGGACACAGGAATTGTGTCGTTGACGGGTTTGGATGCCTCGATTTTCGCATTCATTTCGTTATGCGACTAAATAAAAATTTAAGATGTTGCGAAACCTGTGATAAAGCCTGAGTTAATATTATTACTTTGATACTATTATTTGAAACTTGATCACAAAGTTCACAAAATTATTATAAAAATTCGAAGTCCGTGACTTTATGGATTTTGTCAATCCAGTAATTGTACCTGAGGATCGAGCACAGGGAAAACAAAATCAAAATAAAATTTAAAATCAATGATGATGTGAGTTTGGGATAAAGCCTTAAATACTTTATCAGTATAAAAGTAATAAAGACTTTTCTCAAAATGTCCGTGATGATTTTTTATTTATGGGGAAATGAAATGAAACTACTTTATTTAATAAAGTAAAAAAGATAAGAACGTCAATTATGTTTTGGAATGTGGAATAAAACTTCAAAAATTATTATTAGTATAAAAGTAATTGAGTCTTTATCACAAAGTTCACGTTTTTAATTTTTAAATGAGTATGGGAAATGAAAGTAATGGTATTCAATAAAGTTAAAAGCATATACATGTTACATAATTAAATAATGTCAAATTTATTTTATTTTACACTATTGATTTATTTTATTAATAAAATAATATTTAAGACTAATATATATAATAATCAAATGAAATATTTTATTAATAAAATAATATTTAAACATAATATATATAATAACTAAATGAAAGTAAGTTTGGAGTATGTTATAAAATTATTTTTGTTTAGATAAGAATTTGTTTTCTTAAAAGTAGTTTCAGATTTTGTTAATAATTTAAAATGAAGTATTTGATAGGAGTAAAAGCATGCTTCCTCCTTAATAGTTTTTAGGTTGTCATGGAAGAGCATAAAATCATTTTCTATAAAAATGAAAATGAAAATGAAAATAAAAATAAAAATAAAAATTATTTCTCAAATTTTAAATGATTTTTTTTTTCCAATTCAATAATTAAGAGATTTTCCATAATATGTTATATATATATATATATATATATATATATATATATATATATATATATATATGATTTTTCTATATAGCATAATAATTTAAAAAAAAATTGTTAATTTTTTTTCTCTTGATCAAGATATTTAGAAAAAAATATTTTATCATTTTATACCATAGATACATATTCATATGGATCTCATGCATCTATGTATCAACTATTTATTGAAATTAGTTCTTAGTGGGGGGACTTGATAATCAAAATTTTGGTTGTAATATTTTTTTTTGTTGCTCAAGGAAGACAAACAATTCTAATTTTAATTGTCTCTCCATTCTATGATTCCTTAGGTTTACAATTGGTACCTCACAGTACCTCACAAGGTGGAGGCTCCACTTGAGGATATTTTTACTCTCTAATCCACTTACTTGTATTTACTACATACTTAGCTAGCTTGTATTTACCATTTCTTAGGCTTGCTTGCATTTACTAATATTAACTACTTGTCTTCTTTATGGCTACTTAATATGAAAATGCCGTAGGGATCAAAATTGATTGAATGCAGGTATGATTTTTTATCACTACTATGAATATTACCTACATGTCTTATTTATGCCTACTTAATATGAAGACACCACAATAAATAGTAGGGATCAAAATTGACTCAGTGGAAGTACAGTTAAGAGATTCAACTTTCAATAAGTAGTATTCATTCAATTTTATTGACAAAAAATAATGTGATCTTTGTGTTATTTTGCAAATGGTGTCATCACCATGACTCACATGTGCCTTAATCATTAGGCGTGTAATTATTGTGGCAAAAGATTCTTGTAAGCAATTTTTTTATAGGAATTTTGTTGTTGGAGGTTTTAAGTAGTTGATGTTTCTTTTATTTTTTAATTGGAGATTGTAGTTATGTCCGTAAAATAATAATTTTTTGTTTGCTTGTAGAAAATTGTTACTATTCGGCGAGTTAGTAAGATAAAAAAAAAAAATAGTCTCATTGTAAAAGAATTTCACTATATTTAGCAAATGACATCCGCGAGATGAAATAGTAAATGGTCCATTAAATTCCGTGTATATGGTTCCTATATATATATTATATGTAAATGTTCCAAATGAATTCCATCCATATGATTCGTATATAGAGTGTAAATAAATAATGCTTATTGTTTTTATATAGATTGTAATTTTGGTGAATGAATGTAATTTATATGTACTCATTCAAGTGTATTTGGAAATCTAGAATGTAAATAAGATTCTTAGTTTGAGATTTATATAACTTAACTAAATAGAAATTCTTATATGTGAGGTATACCTGAAATTTAAAATTATATTTGGTTTTCATACAAAAAGTAATTTATTACAATTTATCCATACCCAAAAGTTAAAATGAAGTTAACCCTTCAAATGGAAATGCAATTCTTCTCTTCAAATTTTATCTATGTAAAGGGATTGATTTAGGAATTACTACTATAACTTTGAGATGTATCCATCCCTATTTTAAAATACCCTTGCACTTGACAAGAGAAATTGAGCATGGAACCTTCACCACTAACATAGCTTTACATATAAAAATCTTATTAAATGAACTAGCTAATAACATCTATTGCTAAATTTAATTTTGTGATTTTTTTCCTAAATTTCAATATATATATATAGATAACACTTAAAACATTAATATATATATATATATATAACACTTAAAAACATTAATATATTGAATACTATTATTTCAATGAAAATATTAAAATTCTATAACATTTTAATAAAAAAATATTTAGAATATTTTTATTTATCATTTTCATTTAAAAGATAATAACATTTTATATGGCCATTAACATTATAACAATAATAAATATTTTGAGTATATTTTATTCATAAAATATTTTTTTAAATAATAATTATTATTGTTTTATATAATTGAGTTGATTTTGAAGCAAGGTTTTCAAAATTTTAATTTAAAGAATATAGTTATATAAATTAAATGATTGATAAACATGAATAGACATTAAATGAAGAATCTTGTCTTATGCTTTAACAAAATAATAAAAGTAGCTAAATTATAATTTATTTTATATATATATATATATATATATATATATATATATTTCTCTTAATTGCACCTCGAGGTGCTCTCCAAACGAGTATAAATTTTGTAATGACTTGTAGTGTCATGTTAAACATTTTAGGTAAAATAGTTATTTGCAGAGACTCACACACACCAAATTAGATCCATGTTAACTTTGAATCTACTAATCATTGAGAGGGATCAAGTATTTTGAGGTGAAAACCTCTTTTAGAGTGAAACCGTATGTGATCCTCTTGGAACTTGATAGATCCACAGTAAAAGTAGATCTAGATTGGTTTGATTGAAAAGAAAATTGGACGTAACTATCTTTGAAATAAATATCAACCCTCTTATTACTAAAAATAAATTCCTTAAATAATCTTTGAAGGTTAGATGGCCACCATACTTAATCATTATTGATAAATAAAACTACACCTCCATCTAATATTCTTTTTCATAATGATGATTACAAGGAAAAGACCTTATTGTAGATGTAGAATTATTGCAGAAACTCCGATAGATCTAGAATTCTAGTTAAAATAAACACAAGTAATTTGTTGATACTCAAGAGAGGAGAGAAAGAATTTTCTGCATAAAATCAATGTATTAATGAACAATATTAATACATGAGCAACCTAAATTCTAATCCCAAAGGGAGGTGGTTATATAGAAATTGCTGAATCTAGAAAACTAGTAAAAAACTAGAAAAGGCTAAGAAAAGCTAAAGGGAGGCCTAAAATAGCAACAATAACTCAAGACAACCTATGCTAACTATTAGCCATGAGGAAAGCATGAGGAGGGGCACATTTCCCAAGGAAGGCAACTTTAAAACATGCTAAAATGGTCCAGGGGACCAAATCCCTTAATTTAAGGGGGAATCTTCATGTGGGGCGCCAATCCTCAAATAACTCAAGTGGATGAGGTGTGGTTAGGTGTGATCATGCACTTATATGTCTAAATGGTTTACGAAAGTGGTTGGACTAATATTTCCATAATATTAAGCCTTTAAATGCAAAAAAACAAGGGCAAGTTGGTCCACCGAGCTAGTTTACCAAAAGCCAAGTGTGAACATGATTTTCAGTGCATGTGGCTAAGTCAAGGATACTTGGCTAAAAAATAAATGTAGATGTTAGGATTATATTCCAACACCCCCCCTTCATCCTAACTCACTTATCTAAACTGAGTCCCGGCCAAGATGTCATGTTAAGTACTGAGGTACAATAAATAAAAGATCCTCATAAAATGAAGAAAGAGGGAAAACCTCATGGGAACAACCCCCCCCCCCCCCCAAAAAAAAAAAAAAGAAGAAAAAGATGAAAAAAAAGGGCTAAGTGGCCAAAAGGGCATACTTAGTTGTCTCCACCACTCCAAGCTTAACTCTCAGTTCTAAAAATTTCTTTTCAGTGAAAGACTTAGTGAAGAGGTCTGCAGCCTGATACTCAGTGGGTCAGTACTACAGTGATATGACTCAGTCATGGATCAAATCATGGATGTAATTCATGTGAATCTCGATGTGCTTGGTCCTCTGCCTCTGAGCTCGATCAATTGATATTTGAATGGACCACTGATTGTCACAAAATATGACAGTTGGAAGTGTATACTGAATACCAAACTCAGAGAGAAGTCCCTGCAACTAAACAACTTATGTAGCTGCATTCACTACACCTCTATACTCTGCCTCAGCTGTAGATAAAGCAATCGTGGATTGCTTCTTGCTAGACCAGCAAAAAGGCCCTGAACGAAAGCTGAAAACATAACCAGAGGTGGAATTACGGTCTGTACCATCACCAGCCCAATCAGAATCTGTGTACCTAATCAGTGAAAGTGGGCAATCTACAACGTAAAAGATACCAAAATTAGAAGTACCTTTCACATATCAAAGGATTCTCTTTGCAGCTTTCTAGTGAAGCTCATGGGGCTCCTACATATATTTGGAACAAACTCCTACTACAAAAGATATATCAGATCGGGTGTGAGTAAGATACAACAAACTCCCAACCAACTGTCAATATAGTATACTATCCACCAAAGGTGTAGTACTGACATCCCCAAATCTGATCCCCAAAAGAAAGGGAGATGCTACTGGCTTGCATTCTGTCATCTGAAAGTGGACAAGTAGATCTAGTGCATACTTAGAATGTGCCATCTTGATCCATGAAGTAGACTAAGAAACTTCAAAACCAAGAAAGTAGTGTAATAGTCCCAAATATGTTATGGAAAATCGATTGTGCAATGCTGATTTTTTTGAATCAATAGCTGAGGTAAGGTTCCTTGTCATCTGTAAATCATCTACATGAAGTACTATAAAAAAAAGGGAATCATCATGTTGCAGCAAACAAACATTCAGATCATATTTGCATCGAATGAATCCAATGGAAAGTAAGAGAGAATCCATCTTTGCATACCAGGCTCTTGGAGCTTGTTTTAGGCCACACAAAGATTTCTTTAATCTGCAAATGAGGGAAGAGTTTTGAATGTATCCTTGTGGTTGTTACCTATATATCTCCTCCTTGAGATCTCCATGAAGAAATGAACTCTTCACATCCATGTGATGAACTTCGCATCTGTGAGAAGCAACAATGGCTAAAACTAGTCGAATGGAGTCCATTTTTGCAATAGGTGCAAATGTCTCTGTGTAGTCTATTCCATGTACCTGTGAGTATCCTTTTGCAACAAGTTGAGCTTTGTACTTGCTGATCTCACCATCTGCAACAATCTTTGTTCAGTAGATCCATCAGCATCGAACAATCTTTCTTCCTTTCGGAAGTGGAACCAAGTCCCATGTGTCGTTTTCCATGAGAGTAGAGTACTCTTCATCCATGGCAGCCTCCCAAAGAGGGTTTCTAGCAGCCTCAGAGTGTGACTATGGATCTGAACCAAATTTCATATAGCAATGTATGGTAAGCAATGGTTCAGTCGCAACCAGGACTTGAGGAGCCCCAAAAAACTGTGATCTAGTCCTTCTTGCATCCGCAGGATCACTCACTAGTTCACCCCATCTTGCAGGGTTTTCTTTGCCCAAGTTGGCAGCTGAGTTGGAGCAACCATGACCTTCTCCTCATCGTCTGAATCATACCCAACATAATTCACTGATGGCTACTCTGAACTGCTCAAATAGGTTTTGGTCTCCTCCTCATCAGTGGAAACAAGCATTTCCTCGGCAGGGTCTACTGAAAAATCATGCAGTGATTCTTCTTCAAACTTCTCACTTTGAGCTACAAGGAACTTTTCAATGTGAGAGTCCAACAATCTATATCCTTTGACACTGTCAGGATATCCAACAAAGATACATTCAACACTTTGAGGCTCCAAATCCTCCCTCTTATCTGTCAGAATGTGATCCCATGCTCGTGAACCAAAAATGCTAAAGTGCGACACTTTCGGTTTCTTACCGATCCAACATTCAAATGGAGTGGTGCCTTTGAGTTCTTTGTGAGGAATGCGGTTCTGAATGAATGTTGCACAATTAAGAGTTTCATCCCATAGTTTAGGAGCTAATTATTTGGACTGTAGCATACAATTGGACATCTCTTTTAACGACCGATTTTTCCTCTCCGCGACACCATTCTACTGTGGTGTATATGGCATTGTGTGTTGTAGCTATATACCTGCATCAATACAAAGTTTCTGCACATCTTTGTTGACATACTCCCCCCCATTATCGATACGGAGTATCTTAATCTTACACCTAGACTCATTCTCAGCAAGCGCTTTAAATTCTATAAGGCATTCAAATACTTCCGATTTTAATTTCAGAAAAATACCCAAGTAAAGCGAGAGAAAATATCTATGAAGGTCAGTACATATTGAGCCTTACTTATTGAAGGCTGCGAGAATGGTCCCGTGATGTCACTGTGAATCAACCCAAGAGGTGAAGAAGCTCTTTGTGCCTTCCCTTTGTCAAAGTTTTGCTGCGGATGTTTGCCAAGAATACATCCTTGATATACACCTCTTGTGAATTTAATAGCAGGCAATCTGTCTACCATGTTTTCCTTGCTCATTTGATGCAAACTGTACTTATAGTTTAGATGGCCAAATATTTCATGCCATAACTTGTTGATATCATTAGAATGCGACATAAATACAGTACTAATAGATTTAGGAACAAAGTGGGAGAAGAAATACAAACGAGAACCGTGATTTGCAATTGCATGTGCAAGCTGTGAACCTGGGGAAATGTCGGTAATCACTGTGGAGCCCGAAGTGAACTCCACCTTCCTTCCAGAGCTAGAATGAGTGATTTGATATATCGAGATAAGATTTGCAGACAGTGAGGGAACATGAAGCACATTTGTGAAGAAACCCACTTCAAGATCTAAAATTCCTTCTCCGCACACCTTTCCAGGTGTGGCATCTCCGAAGTAAACTATGGATCTGCTGCTTTCTTCGATGGAGGAAAATTCATCTTTTGATGTAGCCATATGGTTCGATGCACCTGAATCAAGGATCCAAGCTGATGGAGTGGATGTGATAGCCATTAAAGCATGAACATCTCATGCTCTCCCTCTCCCATCTCTCGTTATGTTATCATCCTTCTTCTTTGCATTATCAAGCACAGTGAGATTGTGCTGCTGCAATTTCTTAGCCATCTCATCGATTGTTTTCCTCATGCAATTTTCTTCGGGATGAAAACTGTTGGCTTGTTGGGGTTGACCCAGGTTTAGAAGTGTTTTAGCCAAACAAATCCTGAAACTACCAGCCCTTTCGGCAACAGTCCGCGGAGCGTGGACTGAGGTCTCACCCGACGTAGTATGGGAGGGTGCTGGAACTAGGTTTCCACACCCTAGGGATGTCTTAATGAAGTTTGGGAAGTTTGCCAACTGATCCTGCATGCTTGCACTACTCCGCATAGCTGTCTGACCTTTGTGTAGCTCTGTGAAAAGCGTGAAGAGGCACTGTCTAGATCCTTTATCCTTATTGTGTTATTATTACAGATATGATTTAATTTTGGGGACCCAGTATTCTTATTAATCATTCAAAATTCATAACAAGTGCGTGCAATCATAAACTGTAAAGAGATGCATAAGAATATAATAGAAGCATAAACACACAGATACACAATATTCTAGTATCAACTTATCTTTTATTAAATTTTGTTTCGTTACAATCTTAACTCCACCCTGCACACTCATCTGCAGGGGTCCTCGCACACAGCTGCAGACTCTACCAGGCCTCTGCGCACACAGCTACAAAGCCTCTTCCTACTCCTACAACCCAAGACTCGGACTTACAAACTCAGAGCGAATATCGCATTCAAAAACCAATATCACTTGAGATCCACTCTCACTAAAAAACTAACTTCTACACTTAGAGCATCGCTCCATTTATACATTCCCATGGTCCACGGACCATAGGTAGGCCGACACACTCTATATTAAATTACAATATTTTAGCGCGGACAACCCTAGACTCTTGCGCTCTGCACCCACAATTTGCGGGGTCTTTACATTACATTGACAAAACTCGGGCTACAAGCCCCAAAAATCGACTATGGGGTGATTTGCTGCCCAACATGCCCCCAACACAATCATCGTGACTTGTCCCAAGTCACTCGGTTGGTGCGGTGATTTTTGCGTGAAGTTCATCCAACAATATTTAATCTTCGCTTACGTCCGCAACACATTCTTTCGCTGTCTATTGTATCAATTGTGCGCGACTCTCAGATGCATCATTGTCAGAGGCACCCTCTTGCTGTTGCACATATGTATCTGGCATCTGGACAAGCTTTCCCTCGATCGTGGCAGTGACAGTGAATGCCTCCTCAAGCCAAGGTTGGATGCACTATTTAAGCACAACTTCTTTCTGATGTGTGGCATCCACCTGTGCCTTTAGAGCCTAGGCCTCCCTCATCTTGGCGAGCCGCTGAGTAAGGGAAACCATCTACATGGTCCCCCGAACATTTTCATAGGCCTGCTGCAATTCCTGTGCTTCTGTCTCTACCTGCTACAATGTTGGGTCCTCCTACAGTGACGTGAGTGTAAAGAGCGACTGATCCAACAATCCAGTGCAGTCTTGTACATCGTGCTCTATCACTTCCAACCCTGATTGAATGGCGTGGTGGCATTGCTCTCTGACTTCTGGGGGTGTAGAGTCGCAGCTTCGCAATCTACAAGTTGAGCTCCAACTCAACCTTTTCAGCCTCCTCCTGGGTCATGCGGACTCCAGTTGCTAATTGGTGAATCTTTCCCACAGTGGGGAGTGCATGTGGCATGACCAAGTCTGGAATACTGCTACAAGCCTCCTCCATAGCCTGTTCTAATCCTTGGTTTTGTGTGACTAGGTTGTCGCTCTACAGGTTGTGCTGTTCTAAATTCACCTTCTGCTTGCTCAAGACTTATAGAGCGCAGCCCTCCCTAGCGTGAAACTCAGCAGTTACCCCATTCTGTAGATGGTAAAGGGTTTCTCTGGGAAGGGCGGAAAAATTCAACCCCCAACCCCTCATGTTGCCTTCGGCTTCTGCTAAGATGACACCATCTGGTAACACTTCAGTGTTCATTGTGTGGGCGCGCAACATCTGCTAAGCTTCGGATGCACCTTCCACAAGGTGTGGTGTCATCACTCCTGGGGGTCGCACCTATAATGCCTGCAACTGCGCTCTAAGCGCCCCCAACACATTTGTCTGATCTATCATTAATTCTTCAAGAGCATCCTTAGTGACATCACGAACTAGTTCACCACTGTCAGGAAGGGCTCCCTCAGAGGTCTTTTTTGTCTTTGTTTTCTTTAGTGCGGTTGGCTTCTCCTGGATGTGCGATCTCTTGATTTGGGTCAATTGTGTCATGCATTCCTCTGCCTCAACCTCCTCCTGTATGCCCTGCTCCATGGACATTTCCTAACCTTCCTCGGTCTCTTCGGTTGGCGCAATTGTGGTTTCTGCCATCTACCCTGTCACTGCTGCCTCAATCACCTTCCACTGCATGACCGCTTCTTGTTCCTAGGGCTTTCTCTCCCCAAAATTTGCGATGCGCAGCTTGGTTTCCTTGTTTCGCTCCTGTGCGGCGATCTTTTCTAGCTCTGCCAAGTCCAGATCATGCCACTTCAGAGACCAAGCCAACATTACATCGAATATTGCATCGTCCGTTGCAATGAACAGAAGCTTCACCCACGTTCCGACTGGATCCTTTCACGCTCGGATATACAAATTATGCATATCCACCTTGAATTTTGGTGCGCTTTGCAAACTGTTGTATATTATCAGGGACAAGCGTGGCCTATGGTTGATCCAAGTTCGGATGCTCACCTCCATGAACACCCAAAACATCTTTGTCTCGTGAACCCTTGTCGCGTCTTTCATTCCCCAGAGCAAGGTGTACCTCACGGCTTCAGGTAGGTTCCTCTCAATGGTGGGAAATTGGTTGTTCTGCAGCAGCTCCCTGGAAACCAACAGGATGGATAAGAGCAACCATGTGTAGTGGAAGGTCTTACCCTGCTCCTGGGCCTCCCAACAATTTTCCAAAAACTCATCATAGAGAAACCGCACCCAGTTGAACTGGACCCCCTATGCACACTGCTCTGCCAACACAATTACAGATGTTGGCACCTTGTCTGCATGGCATTTCCTCATAAGCTTGCCAGCCAGCAGCTGGGTGGCTACGCACACCCCTTTGTCCTTTATGCTCGCTATTACATACCCTCACTTCCTCTTATCCAGCTTATATTTGGCCTTCATAGCTTCTGCGAGGGCCAAGTCGCTACTCTTTCCTGCTATGGTTGTGGGATTGTTTCCTTTGATGGGTAGCCGAGAAATTTGGTGAATTAAATTGGCCGTTATGGGAATCGGCTCCTCCAACCAGAGATACCCATCATTTACTAAACACAGTAGCTGCCGAATGACGAAGATCGTGATCGACACGCGGTGGTAGTGGGGTATCCACCGCAGATGTAGTAACTCAGCCTTCTCCACACTGCGTAGCCATTTCTGCTACAATAATTGCTCTGCAGCCAGCTGTGGGAACTTATCGCTGTCCGCGAGGTCCCAGTCTTCGAAATTTATATTAAGTACCCATCCCAGTGGCGGACCTTCAAACCTTACTTCATCCGGAAGAAGCGGGGTCTGGAGCGCACTCTTCGTGGCCTCTAGGTCCTTCAATGTCTTTGTTGTCCCTTTCCATGGGGGGATGTAGGGGGGTAACTTTATTGCCGAAGGTACTTGGGAAACATTCTCCGCCTCATCGTCCTATGCTTCAATTTGGGCAATCAGGGCTTGCAAATCTTCTTCCTCTTCTTTTGTTTCCATGGTAACAACTTTCCCCTTCTCTGCTATTGAAATTTTACTAGACCGTGGGTTACATGGTGATACCTGAACTGGCCCCATTGTCTGCTTGTCTTTCTGTGGTCGCAACGTGCAGGGAGGACTTTGGAACCTCTAGTGCAGCTGCTGCCTCTCCAGGCTCCTCCTAGGTCACACGGGGCTCTGGGGTAACTTCCGCGAACTGCACATTGCACTCACATCGATTGCACATTGCACATGCATAGTCTTGATGGACTGTTCTATTCTCATTTAAGCTTGTGTGAAAGATTGCGCTCAAGCAGTTTTTGTGGACTGAACATGTTTGAGAAAGTGATTTCGACATTTCCAATCCAAGAAGGGAGCCCAAAAGCATCACTGACCAGTAGGTGACTATGGAACGACCGATCAAAATATCCATAGTAGTCTGCAAAATTTGAGTGTAGGAATATTTTGGAGGGTGTTTGTTGCAATAACAACATAAACTAATCAAAGAACTTGGTATTTTTGTGTCAAGAGGTGCTCTCCAACACAATATGGAAGAGATGTTATAATTTCATATCCTGTCCTACTAAACATTTTGACTCGGACAAATTACATAAGAATAAAAATAAAAAATTAATAATTAAAATAAAATTGGGGTACAATAATCAATTTTCATTTGGAATTTTTTGGGCTCCTAGTTTTCACAACTCATGATTTTTCCCATGGTATTGTGATGTAAGAAGAGAAATATATATAATACCAACCTAGATCCATCTTAACTTTGGATATACCAAGCACCGAGACGGATCAAATCTCTTGAGATGCAAACTTCTTTTAGAGTGAAAAGATATTTGATCCCTCTTGATACATGGTAGACACAGAGTTAACATGGGTCTAGGTTGGCATGCATTTAAACCAAGTATGAAAGTGTTTTCTTTATTTTCAAGAAAAATCATTATTATAATAAAACTAATGTCATATATATACTACCAACCTAGATACATCTTAACTTTGGATATACCAAGCACTGAGAGGGATCAAATCTCTTTAGGTGAAAACTTCTTTTAGAGTGAAAAGATATTTGATCCCTCTCGATACATGGTCGACACAGGGTTAAGATGGATCTAGGCTGGTATACATTTAAACCAATTACGAAATTGTTTTCTTTATTTTCAAGAAAATCATTATTATAATAAAACTAATGCTAACTTTGGATATACCAAGCATTGAGAGGGATCAGATCTTTTGAGGTGTAAACTTCTTTTAGAGTGAAAATATGTTTGATCCGTCTCGATACATGGTAGACACAGAGTTAAGATGGATGTAGGCTAGTATACATTTAAATCAAGTACGAAAGTGTTTTCTCTATTTTCAAGAAAAGTACTTATTATAATAGAACTAATGTCAATTGTTATTATCCTAGGTGGTTGGGAGGTAGGAATGGAATCCTCTCAAACTAGGATCAATTCCCACAAGTCACATGATATATATATATATATATATATATATATATATATATATATATATATATATATATACACACACACACACACATATACATATATACATATACATATACATATACATATACATATTCTTCATGTTAAATATACAACCTTGTTCCCGTTAAAGAAAAAACATAAAAAAAACAATTTAATCCATTTGATCATGTTCAAATAGGATTTAGTGATGTTTCAATGTATGTTTAATATTTAAGATATATCTGTGATTTTTTTCAAATAATATTTATTTAAGATTCAAGATATGTTTGAGGTATTTTTGTAATATTTGAGATATGTTTAAGGTCCAAGATATATATGGAATTTTGTTCTCAACTCATTTTTTAAGTAATGGAGTGTGTGTTATTTGGCGAGGTAATTATATTTTTCTATTTCCTATAAAGTATAAAAAAATAAGGTTTTTCTTTTGAAAAAGAAAATAAAATTAGTGCAAACTTGTTTTGTGATATATTTTCCTTTTGTTTGTTTAATTTTTTAAATACAAACTAAAACAACTGGTATAATTAAAAAAATGATAAAGTAATGAATGGACTCATTGGATTGAGTTTATGATGCTATTTAAACTAAATAAAATAAAATATGATCATTTCTAAATTAGAGGTTATAAATGAAATATTTAAAAATTTGTGTATGCTAAATAATATTAAACTATATATAACTTAACGGAAGTAGTTTTTGTGTGGATTTGTCTTTCCTTTATACTACACACGGAGAATTCTATGTAGTTGCAAATCACCAACATACTACTTTATATTGCAAAAGTACGAAGATATTATTTCAAGAAGTTTTTTCAAATAATAATAATGGATTATACGATATTTATTAATAATAAGTAATAGTTATTAATAACTAAATTTTATTATCTCTAAAAAAAAATATTATTTTAAAATTTAATTAAAAAATACTAGAATTAATTTTCATAATTAATTAAAAAATATATTTTTATATATTTTATTTTTCTAAAAATAAATAAATTTAAAATAACCAAATGAAATAATAAATAACAAAAAATAAAATATTAAAATAATGAATGAAATGCTAAGAAAAATAAAAGAGGTGCAAAATATAAATTTAATAATTATGTCAAGTTTTATAGAATATATTATTACAGCGAGAGGTGTTCTGCAACTCAATATGGAAGAGATATTGTAATACTCTTAGGGATCAAAATTGAAGTTGTAAGTTCCTGTTAAGAGCCCTTTCGATTGTCATAGAAGTGTAGACAATTATTTTCCATGCAAATGAAAATTAACATTGAAAATTACTTGTTAGTATTGAAATGAAAATTATATTATATTTTTTCATTTGAAGGGTGAGGATATTTATAAATGTTGTACTTGTCATTAATTTTATGTATTTTTTAAAAATAATATATCATTTTTCCTTTACAATAAGAAAAAAAATGTTCAAATGGAATCAGCCTTGGATTTACCAACCATCTCTAAGGTATGCGTCAAAATCAAAGTCAATGTTATTAACACCCATGGATTTTTTAACCCATGCTATTGGGCCTTGGTATTATGAATCTATTTCTATAGGGGTGTGACTTTGTGAGTAAAATTGATGTGGGTGTAAAAGAAAGAGGAAGCTAGTGAAATGTAATATCTTTCTCATGTTTATTGTAAAACAATCTACTAATCCCTTTCACCATGGTTTATCCTTGAATTGGATTTTCCACGTAAATATTGAGTGCACTTTATGAGTTAAAAATCTTATTTAAATCTTATGTGCAATGAGTTAAATATTTTTATTTTTCAGTTTAATTTTATACTATCCCAAACCACCCTAAGAAAATCTTCTTCTATTGTTTCATAGTTTTCTCCGGTAAGGTAAGGAATGATGATCTTAGAATTTAGATGTGACTTCATTGAATTCTTTTGATTTCATGCATGCCATTTTTTTAATAAATTATGTTACATAAATTATGGATTTGACAATTTCTATAGATTATGTTACGTGCAAGTTGTTTCATATAGAGGTGAAATGCAAATTTAGGCCACTGTTTTTAAATATTTTTGTCATATTACAATCAATTTAAAAAGTAAACAAGTATACCCCTTAACCAACATGCCTAGATTTACAAAAAAATTATGAGTCTATGAGTTCAATTTCTTGATTCTTGAGTTTATGAGTTTTAGATTTATATATTGTCGATTAGTGGACTTGCATAATAATGTCAATGTTTCTACATTTCATGGTTGACTTTTTTGTGAATACTTTCTTTTTTCTTGTTCTTTTTTGTTTGCACTATCTAGTCCTACAAAAGTTCTAAATAGATGAAATATAAACTAAATTTATCATAATTTATATTTATGTTCACAAATTATAATATTTATTTTAGAGGTCAAATTTAGAGGCCCCCATATGTGTAGTTGGGATTAAAAAGTTTGTATTTCAACAATCCAATCAAAGTTGTATTAGGGAAAAAAATCATTCCAATTTTGGACTCTTATGGACATAAAAATGTATTGCCCCTTTTAATAAATACTTTAATATATGAAAATTATTATGTACGAAGATGAACTTACCCTAATTATCTAATATATAAATAAAGAAAGTTTGAATATTTTTGAATTGTATATTTTGAAATATATTAGCGAGTGTTGTTATGATATATTTCTTTGAATTACATAATTTTAACCATTAATATTTGTAATTTAAATATTATTGTTTTAGAATAAACATGATTCCAAACAAAATATAAAGATCAATTTAGTGTTGTAAAAAAATTACTTTTTATTTTTTAATAAAAAGATTTTAGACAAATCTTATCCAAAAAAATATATATTTAAAATCGAAAGTTTAACTACGATAAATAATACTTTGAAAAGATTTTAATCTTCACATTTAATTTTTTTTAATAAACTAACATATTAGATATATTTTAATCGAATTATCACTCCCTTTTTTTCACTATTGTAGAATCAACTCCAAGTTCAATTTAAAAACAACTGAATTTATTTTTTATTATTTAAAATTATATTGATAAATAATGGGTTATATCTTGAAACAAATATTGGTAAATACTTTTAAATTAATAATCTATAAATTAATCATTTTATTTATGAAATTTTAAATTATTTTCAAGCTTCATTTCAAAATAGTGATTAGTTTTAACTTGTCATTATAGAAGGGTTAAATAAATTTAACCTTTCAATATGAAATATAACCGTTCTCTTGAAATTTGATCCTTCTTTTATGTTATGTAAACATTTTGAGTTGGGGAAATTATATAAAATGAAAAATAAATGAATAAATTATTAATTATAATTATTAATTAAAACATTCCAGGATGCGGGTACTTGTGATGGACATTAATACGACGGAATAGGGTTGGGGTGAGGCAGACCGCCACCTGCCAGATCAGTACAAGAAGTTAAAGAATGGTATGGCATCTAGCGCATGGCATGAGCGCAGAGATCGGAATATAGGACTTCAATCCAGACGGTTCGGCTCACACATCAGGTTCAGAGTTATGGTTTCTACCTCTGCACGCACCAGCCTGCATCAGAAGGTGAGATCCATCAATGCAGAAGTAATGGGAGGAGCCTCCCGAGGCATGACAAAGAATGATAAGGTCAAGGGAGGTCCTCGGGAGGTGGCAACATTACTATTTTATTTCCTCTTCTCTCTCACCTCCGGTCTCACTTCGGACTTCACGTCGCCTGTGGGGATTCGGGTTCCTCTGTCGCTTGGCTCGACCCTCTTGGCGAAGCAAATTCTGTTCCTCTTCGTGTTTCTTTTCGGTGTTCTGTGTTGTTGCTTTCATGTCCTTATCTCAGTGATTCATCTTCTCTTCTGGTCGATGGTTTCTAGTACAAGCAGGGATTTCTCTGAGCTAAGTTTGGCTCTCCTGGAGGATGGGTTTAAGCTCAGCAAAGGTTGTTCCATCAGCAGGCAAAGCTGCTGCCACCTGCCGGTTCGTGCTGTTGTGCCGCATACCTAGACCTCTGCGGTTGCTATATTCCAGATGCCTCGTTTACAACCAAGGATGGGTTGTCGTAGAGGCCAGCTGAGGCGAGAACTAACCAATTCGTCATCTAGTGATTTGTCAGCTGGACGTCACCCATTAACCTGAAGCAGGAGAGGGAGATCCCGCGCCACCAGTTCCCACCACGGGCCTGTCCCCACTTCTGGTTCTGCCATCTTCACCTTTGATAGCACTCTGAATAGATCCAGGATAACTGCTTATTTCACGGTGGTCTTTCATGAATAAATCCAAGTCGAAGATACAAGTGCTCATGCTGGGGGCTTGGGGGCAATCTCGGCTCCTTCTTCTTCCCTCCAGTTGAATGTCAAAAATGCTCCTCGGCAGGCAGCAAATGAACATACATGCAAAGCTCAGGATGTGATGATGGCTGACCTGGGTCCCTCTCTTCAGAACGCGGCACAAGCAGGGGATTTGCCAGATATTGGTTGGTGTCATATCATAGAAGAGCCTCCTAATGACTAGCTCGTCCACCCAAGCCTCTTCTTCTTGCATTGTGCCCTTCACCACTGGGCATGATTGTAAGGAAAATAGTTTTTGGGTTCTCTGGTGTTTCTTAGTTTTTTGGGTAATTTTGCACTGTCATATGTATCTCAGCTCGGTCCCCTGTGTGGGTCCTAAAAACAGACAGTTTTTACACATGTTTTTTTGGATAGTTCTACCTCCTGCCAGTGTAGAGTTCTTGACTCTGGTCATGCTATAAATGTAGCTTTACCTTGTTAATAGAAATAGTCTTATGTAGAAAAAAGAATTATTAATTAAAACATTTTGACTCGGTCAACTTACATAAAAATAAAAATAAAATAAATTCAATAACTATATTTATTTTTTCTTGTCGATCAAACTACTTTTATTAATTCTTCAAAAAATTACAAATTATTTGCAATGGATTTGCTTCTCTCTCAGCCTCATTCTGACAAGATTTCTTTCCGAGGAGAGAGATTCAAAAGCTCATAGAATAGTGCTGAAAAATATATCATGTCCCAAAACAAAATGCATAAAGCCCCCAAAATACAAAGAGAATACATATGTAACCCACCGTCATCAACGATTATGAGGGGGAGCATGAGCCTGCCTAGCACTATAATGGGGTAGGGGTTTAGGTACCACATGTACATGGAACTACAGGTGTTCATTCTTGTCCTTAATCCAACCCAACCACTCATGAATGTGTCCTTTAGTTTGTCTAAGCAAAGTTATTGTATCCAACATTTTCCATTGACTGTGTTATAATTCGCTCATGAATTCTATCACCTTGTTCTGATATTCATGCCTCTATTTCCCTAGCTCCATTAGGAGTGTAGTAACACTCTTCAGTTTCCTGTGAAGGGACTCCAAAGATAGTGCCTCATCTGCATGACCAAGCAATGACACATTTTCATGGGCCATTTCACCCTCAAATACCACTTTGGCACACCCAACACCTTCTTCTATACTCGCTCATCCATTACAGCCTGCTAGGTCTCCACGTGGTCCACCACCATACCGGGCATGCCCCATTTGTATGAACATACCTCTATATGAACCTAACTGCGGAGACCAGTTCAATTTGACCACCCAAGTGCATTGACTTGATAAGAGAGTCCTACTATAGAACTTTGTGGAAAAATAATTATCAGACCCTACAAAATGAAACCCCACTGTCATCAAATGTGCACTCGAAGGGTAGCAGAAATGTCACTTGGTTATAGTCCCCCATGCAACCAAAGAACTAATCATTCTAGGATGGAGGCAAAGCATTAGAGGTAATTTCAGCCTAAACATGGCCCCCTAAGGAAAAATCAAGAAATTCATAAAAAATACCATGTAGACAATTTTTTAATATCAATTTTATTTTATTTACATTCCATAATATTTATGAACATGAGATCTAATAAAAAAATTTAATATATTTTTCTAATTTTTTACTTTTATTGAAATCCCTCAACATATGAAACCTTTATTAAAATAATTTTCAATATATATTTTATATTTAAATATAATTGTCCTGATCTATATATATATATATATATATATAACTAAATTTTTTGGTTTTTTTTAACGACATTGTTTACTGAAGCCACAATTTTGCTCGATATGTATCTTTTGGCTGGAATCTCGTAATTTATCCTTTCTGGAATACAAATTTTAACTATTTGAATATTTTTTAAAAGAATCTTTGTTGTTTAAAATGCATTTTCGAATGCATAAATGGATTTAACATCATGAAAAACCTTTAGGTCACTCGAATTATTTGGATTAAACAATGTAAACTCAAGTTTTTAAAAATCTCTATCAGATTTTTATTAAAATTAACTAGAAAGAATGTCATGAAAAAATTCATTTCGTCTATAAGTTAGACTATGCCATATTTAACTATATAGATATTTTATGTTTTACTATATGTTCTATATTTTTTGGTTGGAATTCGGTAATTTTTCCTTTTTAGATTACATTTTTTTACTATTTTATATTTAACGATAATTGCATTTTATTTTTAACTATTTAACTATAATTTTTTATATTTATATTTTATATCTAAGTATTATGTATTTTTTATATTTAACTATTTGTTTGTGTTTTTTAAGGCATGGTTATTAATGTCAAATTGGCCTGTATTTATAATTTATATTTTTCACTAATATCAATATTTACATTGCATTAATAATTTTTTCGATATTATAATTCATATGGGTAAGGTAGGTAAATAATATTAATAAAATATTTCACGAATACCCAGACTAATTAAAAAATATTTCACAAATACCCAAATTAATAATAAAATATTCCACGGATACCCAAATTAATCATTTTAAAATTATTTAAGATATCTACCTCTTTTTTAATTTAAAGAGTTTTTATTGATTTACATATTATGACATGGAAATTGCGTGAAAATTTCATGGGAACTTTTAGGCTAAAATTTCCTCTTATGTGTCGGAGACATCAAGCACCCACATTTAACCTCAATATAAACAAACGAAAAAGTTTCGTAGCATAGACCAGAAGAGACTATAAATATCCTAGTAAATTACATAAATTACAAATACGAAGAGACCCACAAAGACATGACTTCCACCACACCCATATTTCTAATTACAACAAAATTCCTAGGGCTTACAAGGAGAAATGTATTACTTACCAGGATAACCAGTGAAAAACACCACACCTTTCGAGTTTTTGTAGCAAGGTGGTACTGTAGAATTATGTTCTACACCATGTCTAACCAAACACAGGATAACTCACCACTATACTGCTCTTCAAGGTCCCAAACCCTGCAACTGAGCACACCAAAACAACTGGAGGACTAGACCCTCCACCCTGTATGAACTTTCCCCTTTGAAAGAATCAAACTAGGGGGCATGTGTAGGTTGGAAGCATGTGCATACTCAACATTCGCCTTTCCACCTTTCCAATATTCCATAACCAAAAAGATAATTTTCGAATATGAGCCACTATCCAGATTATAGCCACCTTGACTTGCCTCTCGAAGCTTCCATGCATCCTTTTCTTATTGCACCACTTGTCACTATCTTTCATAATGCGTTGTGAGTATATCCTATGGGAGTATTGACTCCCCTCACCCTCATTTATACTTCCCCATTCATCCACCCCCATTAGGGTAATAATTATAATTATTAATTACTAATTACTAATATTAAAACCATCCTAGAATCATCTTAACTTCAGATCTATATATTCCTCAGAGGGATCAATTCTATCAAGGTGAAAACCTTTTCTCAAAATTCGCACTCAAAAAATACGTTTACACTTTGACAAATTTGATCCCTCTCAACACTTAATTTGATCCCACATTATGTATATGCTCCTAGTGGAATCAATAGCATTCATTATACAACAATCAATTATATATAAAACAATATTCATCAGAAACCACCTTTTGATGATATTTTTTTATAAACATTGATGATTTCAATAGGCTATTGAAAGAGGAAAACTCTTAAATAGTGAAACAGGACAATAATTTCAATATTTTAGGGAAATTTTATTCAAAAATTTCCAAACGGAAAACGCTCTCAATCTCAACATTTCATTTGAACAATTAAATACTACTAAATTTTTCTAGTTTAATTTCAACCAAATCACTTGAAATCCTTCTATTGTTTCTCAAAAGTAATAATGGGTAGAAATTGAAAAAACAAAAGATTTTGTTGTCACAGGTAAAGCAGTTGAAGTCACAACAATAAAAGGTCTAAAAGAAAAGTAGAAAAATGCATGAACAACAAAGACTTCAAAAAAAGAAAAAACAATTGAACATGATATTATTGTGATTAATTCTCCTGAGGAAACAAAGCAAAAGAAACCAGAAACTACAGAAGTCAATGAAAAGGAAGTAGATAAGAAGAAAGAGAAATAGGTAACTAGTAAAACCAACACCAAGTAAAATGAGGGAAAAATGGAATCATATAAAAAAATGGATATTATATGTACCACATCTCTTAAAACATCACTAACAACCATTTCTTCTAAGCTTCCCTGGGAATAATTTTTGTTTAAATGAATTTTTGAGTTATAGGAAGTTCCAAATACAATCTCTTCTTTGACAGATTATTAATTTAATACTCAAACAAAATCAATTGTCAAAATAACAAAGAAAATGAAACATGATACGTTGGAGACTCTATTTGAATTGAGCTGGCAATCTCAAGCAGATGTAAAAGAAAAATCTCAAGAATCCTCTCAAGATTTAGGAGCTTTTGTTGATTACAATCAATATCATTTGAATGAGCTTGCAATTTCATATGATAATAGTTTGTAGAAAATTGAAGTTTTGGAGGAGAATTTGAAGAAAAAAGAATTGTTCAATGAATAAAACTAGTAGAGAAATTATTCCACTTCAGTTAAAATATTTGTTGTAGAAAGGGAAAATCTACAGAATTTTTTTCAGAAAGAATTGAAAGAAGGAAATGCAAAACATGAACAAGAAATTCAAGAATTTTGAAAATTACATGAAGATCAAACCTCCATCTAGAGAAAGAAGCATAAAAAAATTCTGATATTATGGTCAAATCTTCGAAAGAGAAAGTTGAATATCTTATGAAACAACTCAATGAGAATCAAGATGCAACATAGAGTCTAGAAGTTTTTAACGAACAAGATTTACAAATTTGTCCAATTTTAAGGAAAAATCAGTCAAACTTCTATAGAAAGATGGATAAATCTCAATATTTTATCAAGAAATTACAAATTTAAATGAAAGTATTGATTCATTGGTAGAATAATACAAATCAATAAAAAAAATTGTCTAATCTTGACTGGGAAAAGGAATTTCAATCTAATGAAACTCCAAAAGTTTCTAAGACAGATAAAAGATTGATTAATGCATTCTTAAGTTGTAGGGACAAAGAGGAAAAAGAAATCAAAGCATGGATACAAACAACATATGAACAATTTTTATCAATTTGGGAAAAAGGAAGAAATTTTATAGAAGAATTTAACCTATCAGGTGGAAAGACATTAAAGGAAATAGTTCTAGGAGAATTAAAATCATCTATGGAAGATCTTGTTTCCAAGGACCAAGTAGAAATAAAAAAGATTAAAGTTTGGAAACAACAAGCTTTCCAAAAAAAATCGCAACTGTATTTTGAGCAAATCAAGCTTATTGCCAAATTTGAGTTCAAATATCAAGAGAAGAAGAAAAAAGTCCAAGGATTTATTATCAATTGCGAGATCAACATCAATCAGTATCCTTCCATTTATTTATCTACAATATACTTTATATATTCACAATGGTAAACTCATATCGAAGTACATACACCTCACCTACTACTTAGTCTTAATTATGAAGATTCTAAAGATGAGGAAAGGATGCATGCTTCTGTGTCAAATATCAATTGAACAAAGATATATATATATATATATATATATATATATATATATATAATTATATATTTACTTTCAGAAAATCTATTGATTTTCTTATTTCAAGACTTATATTATTATTTTTTAATATTTATAGACCCTTATGCATTGGTGCAAAGGGTCGAGAATCAACAAAAACTACCAACTTGAATGATTTTAACCAATTTTGAAGTACCAACTTTTTTGAAGACCATTTTTAGTGTTAATGTGTGATGATCTATGAGATTTATGTCAACACATCATTTTAATTACTTAATAAATGCCTCTGATATTAATCTATGACTTATGCTATTTGATTCTCAATGAATATTTGATAATTCTGTTTAATATCTCTTATGACAATGTTGCATTCTACATCCTTTTATCATCAAGGATTATAAATTTTTTAATTTACTTATTATTGTTTTATCACTGGAATCTATTATTCAAAGATAAGCACATTTGATCTTATTTACAGGATATAAATTGTTATCTATTTACTTTGGATTGTGCAATGGATACATATTTAAGAAAAAAACCAAAAAATCTGTTTGAATAGGATGAAAACTTGAAAATATTTTCGAATTTTTTATTTAAATCTTCAACCAAAACTTATCTATCTGGTTTTCTGGATTCAATTTCAGTTATTATTTAAATCACATGGTATTTCATGTGGAATTATGCTCATTTAAATCCTTTAATTGTTGATAGTTAGATTGGCTAGACCATTGTAGCAAACTATGTTAATATTCTCTAGATTATTAGAATATATTACATATTTTTTCTTGGATTAATTATATTTTTCTTAGTTTAATTTTAGTTTTAGATAGGAAATTAGGCCATTGTTACATAGAGTATATGGCCATACAAAATGAAAAAAGTCTAATTGAACTTTGATTGGGGAAATACTCAATCGTTGTGGGAGGATTTTTTCCACCTGTTAACAATTCCTTATGTAAATTGGATGCAAGCATAGTGGTTGTTGGAGTCATGATTGTCACCTCATACTTGCATACATTGGTAATCCTTATAATATAGTAGACTCATATATTTGTTGTTATAATGTTTATTGTTGTATATGGTGTAATGGAGTTACTATTATTTTCTTTAGTGTTGTACAAGTTTCCCCAAGATGGTACATTCCATTAGTTTTAGTTGTTGTATTATTACTTGTAATGTATGTGTTTCTTTATTTCCATTAGAAATGTTATGCCTATGAAATGGAGCAGAAGGTGACACCTGATTTCACGCTGAATGTAGGTTCGACATTGGGTGTGCACAATGTCCAGTGAAAGAGCTCATATACACATAACTAGCACAAGGAGTTGTGGAAATATTTGTACATTTCGTCAAAAAACTTCCCTGTCATTCACTATGTCCTTATATTCACATGTGTTAAGTATTTAGCTATGAATAAAATTGCAACTAGAGAATTGTTCTTATTTAGTTGTGTTGATGCCAAAGAAAAAAAATGTAGAAACACATTGCTAGGTATGGGTATAGAGACAAACATACAAGAAATGTGGGATTTGAGAATCAATTACTAAAATTCAAGAAATACATTATAGTTTTAGATAACATATACACTCATGATATCATTAACTGACTTGAAACTCAAGAAAATAATTGTGACTCTGCACATAGTATCATATTTTGATAACCTCTTGGACAAAGCCAAATCTAGTTTCCTTTATTTATTATTTATATTGTGTCAGTTCAGTATCAAGTTTCTTAATATTCTCATTACTTGTGTCAAAACTCTTTTTCATATGCATGCATAGGAAATATAAATAAAATAATTAAACTCATAGGGATTTCCTCCAAATTATCATCTAAACGACACTTGTCAAGATATATTTATGTAACAACTTGTTTAATAGGATATGATTTGATTTTAATCTTAAACTACACATCTATTGGTTTCAAATAAGTTAAATATGTAAGAATAATGACAACAAGCAATTAACTGACCTCATTTTGAACTATTTTCCAAACCTATTAAAAACAAATGACTTAGACTCTCGACAACGGCCTTGAACTATTTGCCAAATAAATTACAAAAAATAGCTTACACTCTTGGAAGTAACCCAAAATGTTCGAGGAGGGGGATCCTGCTCTATATTTTTTTTAAAGGAAAACGCATTCAGTAGATTCTTTGATACATAAAATTCCATGAGAAATGGGAAACACATGGATGAATAGATTGTAACAAATTGCCTTACTTCACCAAGGAACGGGGGTCATGACTAGCGAATCTGGTCCCCATTATCTTCTTATGGAAACAAGATTGGGAGGGTTGCACCCTCATTTTTTTTCTTTTTCATATGCTTTTGTGCATTTCCATCCTTATTGTTCTCTTGCACAAAGGATGGGGATCACCAATTGCATGTTGTTGTTGGGAAAAGCACTAGGGAGGTGAATCATTATTTTAAAAATTCACTTAAACCTTACAATTTCTTATTTAGATTTGTGTATGCTACTATCATTAAGTAAACTAGAAAATTTACTTGACGATGAGGAAGGAAAACCATGTATATCTAGTTAACTAACTTTTCATATATTTTGTCATTTTTTTACGTTAACCAATGTATCATTACTTCATTAGCCTTTAATTAAATAGTAACCATGAGGAGTAATAACAAAATAAATCGTCACACATAAGCAACACATAACCATATGAGGGCACCAAGATTTTTAGGTGGAAACCCAATGTGGGAGAAAACTGTCATTGTCTTCACCTATGTCTTCATGTTTTATTATAAAGGAAAACATATTACAATCTTGTACTAGCGCAGACTCATACTAGTATGTAGAAGGATAGTAACCTTCTCTTATTCTCCAACACCCACTAGAAGGGAGCTCCAACTCCTTAATCTAGTTTAGTGGCACCCACCGAAAGGGAGCTCAACCCGCTAATCAGATTTATCAGCTACCACTGGAAGGAAGCTTCGACTCCCTTAGTGAAGGATGCAACCCTCGACACCTTTGTGGACCATGTTCCATAATATTTCTTACTCAGTCTACTTTACTCACAACATCAAAGATGTAGGCCATTTTCCATCATATTTTCAGACTCGACCCACTATGATCATTTAAGTCCAATACCAAATGACAATTATGAAATCAATCACTGTATAAAATCAGTCAATCACTAAACCAACTCAATCATCAAATCAATCATTGAATCTTAATCAATCAATACAACTAGATCAAACTAAACCATGATAGAACATATCAATGGACAACTACTCATCAATAAGCCAAACATTGTTACCCATCACAAAAACCAATTGTTTCTACTACAAACCATGATCAACCACATGTAAAAATATATACATTACAGATCTGGGTCATAGTTGCGTATGTATGCGTTCCTTCTTAAGAGGACCCGTTATACATCTTAGTATAAATCATTGTGACACTGAATCAATCATTGAATCATACAGTGAACACATCACATATCAGTTAACCAAATAGAAATCATCACACAGTAACATCATCTCTAATCAAGATATCATTCCATAAACAATTCAACCCAACTAGAACTATCAAACACAAATTATCATAAGAGATACATCATCGACAGACATTAACAAACATAACATAACTCATCAGACATCATTAAAAATTCGTACTTCAAAACCCTAGTAGATGTACGTGACTCCTATAAATCACTTCCGCAGATGTACACGCTTATCATTCACCACACTTGAATACATATATGTCCATCCTGCAGAATATATACATGACTAGTCAAAAGAAGATCCGCGTATGTATGTGACTTCTCAATGGAAAACCAATGTAGAGATATGTAATCACTAAATCATACCGTCATTGCACAATGCAACACAACATCTTCAAGCATCACCCAGTAGTTGTAGTAGTAGTATATCAATGACCATCTTATTATATCAATGTATCCTACAATTTCCTCATAGGCAGTAAAACCATTCTCTCAGATCAAGATGCCATCATATGCATCCATCAAATATAAGGAGAACATTCAACATCAATCAAGTGTATTAAGAAGAATCATCACACCATAGAAAACTCAAGTGATCATCCATAAGATTCCTATCTACAATTTATTGATATCCCATGACATAGAGATATCAATATGTAAGAAGTTATTTTAGTATCCTATCTCCTTTATCTCATATCATCAATATCAATTTGATTTCAAGCAACATACCGTCTGTAGAATATCATGTACATGCATCATTAACATGTGTGCAAGCAAAGAGAATCATAAATTTAATCAGCATCATTATAACAATTATGCAACTCAAGAAACATTTAGGTATCATCCATAAATTCACCATATGCACCTCGTGCATCATATAAGGCATAATGACAGCAGCATATAAATTCAAACCAATAGTGAGTGATTCATTAACCATATCATGCAAATCCTCTTCATCAATTGTATTATGTAGAATCAACTTTACTATGTGCAATTTAAGCAGTATATAAAAACTTTAGCAACATATGTGTCTTTAGAAGCATCACCAATGATATATACTTTTCATGAACACCATTATGCAACTAGGAATCCTCAAGAAATCATAATGCCAACAATGCAGTATTAGATGCATAGAAAATTCTCCCCCTAAACCTGGGAAAACTATTCTTTGTTAGGTTTTACCATACCCATCTTCATTAATTAGTAAATTCATCAAAATAACCATAACAACAAGGTCATATTGCAACAACTCATAACCATCATAAGCCAATACCACTTCTAAGTAGTATCTAAGCATCAATAGACTAAAACAAACCATTTTCAGAACCAGAAATCCAAAGAATAACTAAATGAATCATATCAGAACCTCTCATTGAGTCTATCCCATTGTTTATTCATCTAAGATAAACATACGCAATTGTTTAGATCAAAACCTGTGTATATATGTGATTGTACTTCATAATATCCACGTAAAACAAGTAAAATGTTGAGTTTTTATAACCACGTCTCCCACTCTCACTGTATTGTATGTTCATTCTCATTGTTACTACGTCAGGTGCACTATTAGTAATATAAGCACACGAAAATAAAAACAACATCAAAATTATCATCAAAGTATACATATGTATATATCCCCTTGAGATCATACATCACCGATTTTGAGGACCTAATAATCATCACCTCCTCTTTATGAGGTCATGTACCTCACGTCACTACCGTAATCACTATGAGTGAACACTGTACTACAATAGAGACCATCTTATTTTATTCTGAGTTTGAGGAAGCAGAACTATCCTCCTGATTTTTGCGATGATTTATTTTTTTAAACACATCTAATTTGCCTGGATTTCTATATGCTTTTGCTATGAAATTTCGAGCTTATTAATCTGTGACCTTGCATTTGGTTGATGTAAACATAATTACATTTCCTTAATCCTCCATTTCACCTACACTTAGAATATTATACTTTAGCCATCGCACTAATAAAGTATCAACTTCTCTTCTATCTTTATTAATTTTGGCTCTACCTTTTCCCATAACTTTTGTTGGAGCATTATTTCCAAGAATAACCTTACCATCTTGGTTTTTCCTGAGATATTCCATCTTACTCTTATCTCCATTCATGTGATGAGAACATCCATTATCTATGTACCATTCATATTCATCTTCAAATGAGCAAAGAGAAAGACCACACCTTATCTATTCTTCTTCTTTCTGCTTATTATGAGAAATGTATGATGATTCATCATTTTTAGGTCTATCAATATTCTTACCTAATTGGTTGCCATGTTGAATATCGAGATTCATCGATTTATTCTTTCATTATTTTGCTACATGCCAAAACTTGTTATAAGAATAACATCTTATATGACCAGAAAAGAGAGAAGAAGAATCACAATATTTTTGTTTCATATTCCTTTTATTGCAGTCAATAGCTTTAAGACAAAATATGTTGCAAGTAAAACAATATCCCTTGAAGAAATGCAACCTATCCAGAATTATGACATATAAAGCATTCAATATTATTGATTAGAGGAGATAATCGATTAACACTTCTATAGTTAGGAGAATATGATTCCCTTTGAAGATTTACTTTCCTTTGTTTGTTGATCATGTTGACTTCTTATCTCTTTATTGAGCACTTTAGGTTTTGCATTGTTACTCTTTATATTCCTTGTACTAGCTTGTGAACTAGATTCTCCTTTAATAGTTTCATGAAAACCAAAACCATAAATCGGAGGAGACCTTTAACTACTAAGAATTTTATCCAAAATCTTAGGACTATCTTGAAATACTCAAATGTTTATATTTTTCTTGTAATTTACCTTTTAGAATGCTTACCGCAACCTCCATTCTTTTTATTTCTTTTCCTTTTCAAGACACTGCTTTCTCATTCATTTAACCTTTTTCCTTCTTCCATTTGCTCCTTTAAGTTGATAATTTCTTCCTTCAACCCATTCTATTATTCTTCAAATGCTTGAAGTAGTTCTTCATTTCACTTGTTTGGCTTCTCAAGATCTGCTTTTAGAGAGACAATCTTTGCTTCAAGGCCTTCACAATATTGTTTAGATTCTACTGCAACATCTACTGATGTAATATGATCCTTGTTATCATATGCTTGTAACTTATCTTTAAGATTAATAATCTTGGTTAAAGCAAGATTAAGTTTTCTTCTCAGATTAAAAATTTCTTCTAACCTCTCTTCTTTTGAATCAGTAACTCCATCATGTTCATATTTTGACATATTGTTAGAAATAAGATTACCTTATAGTTATCCTAATGAACAACCTTGCTTTTGTTTTTCTTCATGGATTTCCTGTAGCTTATCCCATACTTCCTTTGCAGTTTCATAATGTATAACCCTATTTAATGTTGAATCAGGTATGATATTAATGATGTCACTTAATGTCTTACTATTTTTTTGCACTTCTTCGTCACATGGGGGAATTTTGGTGAAGCCAATGCATACTAAATACCAAACATCACGGTTCATTAGATTAGACTTCATATTTTCTTTCCATTTTTTATAATTATCATTTCTTAACATACGTACACCTTCATTGTCCATTCTTTCCGACTTGCCTGTTTTTTTGCTTCTAGGGCCATCATTTTTTAATATGTTTTCTCTTTAGAATGCTTATTTTCACTTTTACCCATGAGTGCAAGTTTAATTGACTCATTGTCATCTTCACTATCATCATTATTACATAGAAAAGCAAATGGATCACAATTAGGACAAGAACCCATAGCTCATAATCCTTTGTTACAATATTCTTCATTATTGATCAATATAAAGTGGGTTGCTCCCAAGACTAAATATTTGTTGGCATCTGTAACGGTCTCTGCATCTCATATATCATTGTCACTACCATAGTTTTCTGACTCCTTCCTTCAAGCTATCTTCTTCTTTCCCATCATCCTTGATCCACTCCAAGTAGTTAAGCTTCAACTAAAGTGACCTTCTCTGATACCAATCATTGGGAAAAATGCTTAGAGGGTGCGTGAATCGATATTTTAAAAACTCACTTAAACCTTTAAATTTCTTATTCAGAGGTGTATTATATTGGCATTAAGTAAATCAGTGCATGTATGCAACTATGATGAAGGGAAATCGTGTATATCCAGTTAAAACTTCAACTAAACTTTGAAACAGGAATTGTAAAGTCAAAACAAGAACTCAAGGAAAAAATAAAAAAAAAACCTAAAACATGAAAAAAAACTCCAAAATCAAAAGTGTTAATGTTGGAATAACTTTTTTTTTTCTAGGCTAAATTTTCAACATGTTTTAAAAATGACACTGAAAGAAATTTTTTTGGTGCAAAAAGCACCCTGAAAATGAAAAGTGTTGATATGTTGATGTTGAAATAACATTTTTTCCCTTTTAGGGATAATCCTCAACATTTTGAAATAATGGCGTAAAATATTTTATCACGACTGTGAAAAACCCTAAAATTTCAAAACAATAATGAAAACAAAAATTTACAAATAAAAACAAAAAACAATGAAAAAAAACCAAAAAAAAAAAAAGTTTAAAAATATAATATAAAAAGTTAATAACAATATCGATTACAAAAGAAAAAACATAAAATTGAAAAAATGGCAAAATAAAATAAAATATATAAAAGAGACAAAGAAAAAAAAAAACAAGCATAAAAAATGTTAAAAAAAAACAAAAAAACAAAATTAACCTATAAAATATTAAAATAAAAAAAGTTAGAAAAAAAAAATAAGAAAGAGTTAAAAAATATAAATAAATAAATTATAAAAATTATATATTCTCAAAAAATATGATTAGAGAAAAAAAGCAATGAAAGAAACTAAAATAAATAAAAAAATACTTTATTGGACAATTAAAGAAAAAAACAAACAAAATAAATAAATAATATTAAAATAAAAAATAAATAATACATTAAAAAAACACATTTAAAAAAAATCAATAATTTAAAAAATAAATAAATAAATAAAATAAAAAACATCATAAAAGAATAAAAAACAATAAACAGCTTCAAAATAAAAAAACATTTAAAAAAAAAATTATAAGAAATATCTAAATAAATAATAATAATAAAAACATTATAGAAAAATAAATAAAAAAATTTTAATATATAAAAAAAATAAATAAAAAACATTTAAAAGAAACCATAAACGAATTAAATTTATAAAGAAAAAAATTATTATAAAAAAAATTAAAATTTACAAGAAAAAAATGCACCCCTTCGGCCTGTGGGCGAGCTCAACCCTATTATGAGAATCAGGTTACAGGCTAACCTGATTTTCAAAATTGGGTTGAGCCTGGCCAGGGGCCTGAGGGGTCACTGCCCATAGCAAGTGGAGCTGATGCTAGGAATCAAGTCAACTCCTAACTTGATTTTGAGAATCAGGTTGAGCCGACCTTGGGGCCCTAAGCGGCAACCCCTCGAGCCCTTGCACGAGCTCACCCAATTTTAAGAATTGTGCGTGTCCACCCAGGGGCCCTAGGGCCAAGTGCCCTCAGTCCCATGCACAAGCTTTGCCCGATTCTTAGTATCAAGTGAGTCTGTCGAGGGGCTTGAAGGGTCGTGGCCTTGAGCGAGTGTGCCCAGGGTCGCGGCCCCTCGAGCCCTTCGACGGGCTCAATCCTATTCCAAGAATCGGGTGAACCCCTCACCCGATTCTCGGAATCGGGTTGAGCCTATCAAAGGGCCCGATGGGAGCCAAATTTGTTTTCATTTTTTTAAATTTATTATTGTTGTTATAAAAAAAAAAAAAAATTAAATTAATGTTTATATGTTTTAAAAAAACATATATATATATATATATATCATTTTTTTTAATTGTTTTATTTTTTTATTTTTTCAAATGTTTTTTTTATATAATCTTTTTTTCTTTTTTTTATTGTTTTAATTTATTTTTTTCAATGCTATTTATTTATTTATTTTTCTTTTTTCTTTTTAATGTTTTCTTCCTTATAACTTAATTGTATTTTTTATTTTTAAATTTTTTATGTGTAGGGATTTATATTGTTTTGTTTTTGTTTTTTTTTTTTTTTTTTTTTAATTCTATGTTTTGATTTTTATTTATTTTTTTCACATAAAATATATAAAAAACAATTTCCACATTTATTTTTCAAAAGTCGTCATTTTTTATATAAAATTAACAAAATTTGTTATTTTTCATATTTTTTTATTCAATTTTTCAATAAAAAAATTATTTAACGTGTTTTTTTAGCGAAAATGTCCTAAAATACATATTTATTTAATTATATCTATATTCAAAATGTGTATTTTATGTCGAGTTTTTTAAATTATTATTTTTTTGTAACAATTATTATATGTATTGAAATATTAATCAACTATATATAAATATAAAAAAATAAATAAAAAATCTTACTCTCAAAATATTATTTTTATTAATTTTTTTAAACTTTGCAAAAAAATAAAAAATTTCATTATAAAAAAAGAGTGCAGAGGAAAACAAGAAAACAAAAAATTGGAAAACTCTTAAAAACCAATATCTTAGGACGAAAAACATGAAGAGGAATAAGAGAACTTCTCACCATGTCCGTGATGATTTTTTATTTATGGGGAAATGAAATGAAACTACTTTATTTAATAAAGTAAAAAAGATAAGAACCTCAATTATGTTTTGGAATGTGGAATAAAACTTCAAAAATTATTATTAGCATAAAAGTAATTGAGTCTTTATCACAAAGTTCACGTTTTTAATTTTTAAATGAGTATGGGAAATGAAAGTAATGGTATTCAATAAAGTTAAAAGCATATACATGTTAGATAATTAAATAATGTCAAATTTATTTTATTTTACACTATTGATTTATTTTATTAATAAAATGATATTTAAGCCTAATATATATAATAATCAAATGAAATATTTTATTAATAAAATAATATTTAAACATAATATATATAATAACCTGGGTAGCTTCTACTAGTCAGGTCAAAGAGGATATGCCAGCTTTACCAGGTCATGAAGATTAAACACAGCTCCTTTCTGCCGGGTAGCTTTTTAGCTGATATGCTATGCAATTTTGGTCTTATGTCTTTAAGTTTGAAGTTAGTTGTCTATGTCTGGTTCCAGGCAGTCACAATAGCCAACACAGGCTTTATTTTCTGTCTTAAAAATGGCTATGCCAGTTGCTACTCTATTTTTGTGGTCAATGAAGGTTATGATGATAGGAGTCCTGGTAAATTTTGTCAGTATGTAAAGGACCAAAGTCAAGGTTTGGAAGTATGTATTGTAAATCTGGTTGAAGGCCTGAACTGTTATGTCTCAGAATTTTTGGTGGAGGAATGGCCTCGACCACCTCTGAGGTCTTGACCTCATTGTATATATTTTTTCACCTTTTTTTAATAGAATTAGTATTTACGGAGAAAAAAAAAAAACTAAATGAAAGTAAGTTTGGAGTATGTTATAAAATTATTTTTATTTAGATAAGAATTTGTTTTCTTGAAAGTAGTTTCAGACTTTGTTAATAATTTAAAATGAAGTATTTGATAGGAGTAAAAGCATGCTTCCTCCTTAATAGTTTTTAGGTTGTCATGGAAGAGCATAAAATCATTTTCTATAAAAATGAAAATGAAAATGAAAATAAAAATAAAAATTATTTCTCAAATTTTAAATGATTTTTTTTTCTCCAATTCAATAATTAAGAGATTTTCCATAATATGTTATATATATATATATATATATGATTTTTCTATATAGCATAATAATTAACAAAAAAAATTGTTAATTTTTTTTCCCTTGATCAAGATATTTAGAAAAAAATATTTTATCATTTTATACCATAGATACATATTCATATGGATCTCATGCTTCTATGTATCAACTATTTATTGAAATTACTTCTTAGTAGGGGGATTTGATAATCAAAATTTTTGTTGTAATAATTTTTTTTTGTTGCTCAAGGAAGACAAACAATTCTAATTTTAATTGTCTCTCCATTCTATGATTCCTTAGGTTTACAATTGGTACCTCACAGTACCTCACAAGGTGGAGGCTCCACTTGAGGATATTTTTACTCTCTACTCCACTTACTTGTATTTACTACATACTTAGCTAGCTTGTATTTACCATTTGTTAGGCTTGCTTGCATTTACTAATATTAACTACTTGTCTTCTTTATGGCTACTTAATATGAAAATGCAGTAGGGATCAAAATTGATTGAATGCACGTATGATTTTTTATCACTACTATGAATATTACCTACATGTCTTATTTATGCCTACTTAATATGAAGACACCACAATAAATAGTAGGGATCAAAATTGACTCAATGGAAGTACACTTAAGAGATTCAACTTTCAATAAGTAGTATTCATTCAATTTTATTGACAAAAAATAATGTGATCTTTGTGTTATTTTGCAAATGGTGTCATGCACCATGACTCACATGTGCCTTAATCATTAGGCGTATAATTATTGTGGCAAAAGATTCTTGTAAGCAATTTTTTTATAGGAATTTTGTTGTTGGAGGTTTTAAGTAGTTGATGTTTCTTTTATTTTTTAATTGGAGATTGTAGTTATGTCCGTAAAATAATAATTTTTTGTTTGCATGTAGAAAATTGTTACTATTCGGCGAATTACTTAGTAAGATAAAAAAAAAATAGTCTCATTATAAAAGAATTTCACTATATTTAGCAAATGACATCCGCGAGATGAAATAGTAAACGGTCCATTAAATTCTGTGTATATGGTTCCTATATATATATATTATATGTAAATGTTCCAAATGAATTCCATCCATATGATTCCTATATAGAGTGTAAATAAATAATGCTTATGATTTTTATATAGATTGTAATTTTGGTGAATGAATGTAATTTATATGTACTCATTCAAGTGTATTTGGAAATCTAGAATGTAAATAAGATTCTTAGTTTGAGATTTATATAACTTAACTAAATAGAAATTCTTATATGTGAGGTATACCTAAAATTTAAAATTATATTTGGTTTTCATACAAAAAGTAATTTATTACAATTTATCCATACCCAAAAGTTAAAATGAAGTTAACCCTTCAAATGGAAATGCAATTCTTCTCTTCAAATTTTATCTATGTAAAGGGATTGATTCAGGAATTACTACTATAACTTTGAGATGTAACCATCCCTATTTTAAAATACCCTTGCACTTGACAAGAGAAATTTAACATGGAACCTTCACCACTAACATAGCTTTACATATAAAAATCTTATTAAATGAACTAGCTAATAACATCTATTTCTAAATTTAATTTTGTGATTTTTTTCCTAAATTTCAATATATATATATATATATATAACACTTAAAAACATTAATATATTGAATACTACTATTTCAATGAAAATATTAAAATTCTATAACATTTTAATAAAAAATTATTTAGAATATTTTTGTTTATCATTTTCATTTAAAAGATAATAACATTTTATATGGCCATTAACATTATAACAATAATAAATATTTTGAGTATATTTTATTCATAAAATATTTTTTTAAATAATAATTATTATTGTTTTATATAATTGTGTTGATTTTGAAGCAAGGTTTTCAAAATTTTAATTTAAAGAATATAGTGATATAAATTAAACGATTGATAAACATGAATAGGCATTAAATGAGGAATCTTGTCTTATGATTTAACAAAATAATAAAAGTAGCTAAATTATAATTTATTTTGTATATATATATATATAACACTTGAATATATGACTTTCTCTTAATTGCACCTTGAGGTGCTCTCCAAACAAGTATAAATTTTGTAATGACTTGTAGTGTCATGTTAAACATTTTAGGTAAAATAGTTATTTGCAGAGACTCACACCAAATTAGATCCATGTTAACTTTGAATCTACTAAGCATAGAGAGGGATCAAGTATTTTGAGGTACAAACGTCTTTTAGAGTGAAACGGTATTTGATCCTCTTGGCACTTGATAGATCCAGAGTAAAAGTAGATCTAGATTGGTTTGATTGAAAAGAAAATTGGACGTAACTATATTTGAAATAAATATCAACCCTCTTATTACTAAAAATAAATTCCTTAAATACTCTTTGAAGGTTAGATGGCCACCATACTTAATCATTATTGATAAATAAAGCTACACCTCCATTTAATATTCTTTTTCATAATGATGATTACAAGGACAAAACCTTATTGTAGATGTAGAATTCCTGCAGAAACTCCAATAGATCTAGAATTCTAGTTAAATTAAACACAAGTAATTTGTTGATACTCAAGAGAGGAGAGAAAGAATTTGCTCCATAAAATCAATGTATTAAATTAATGAACAATAGTAATACATGAGCAACCTAACTTCTAATCCCAAAGGGAGGTGGTTATATAGAAATTGCCGAATCTAGAAAACTAGTAAAAAACTAGAAAAGGCTAAGAAAAGCTAAAGGGAGGCCTAAAATAGCAACAATAACTCAAGACAACCTATGCTAACTATCAGCCATGAGGAAAGCATAAGGAGGGGAACGTTTCCCAAGGAAGGAAACTTTAAAACATGCTAAAATGGTCCAGGGGACCAAATCCCTTGATTTAAGGGGAAATCTTCATGTGGGGCACCAATCCTCAAATAACTCAAGTGGATGAGGTGTGGTTAGGCGTGATCATGCACTTATATCTCTAAATGGTTTACGAAAGTGGTTGGACTAATATTTCCATAATATTAAGCCTTTAAATGCAAAAAAACAAGGGAAAGTTGGTCCACCGAGCTAGTTTACCAAAAACCAAGTGTGAACATGATTTTCAGTGCATGTGGCTAAGTCAACGATACTTGGGCTAAAAAATAAATGTAGATGTTAGGATTATATTCCAACACCCCCCTTCATCCTAACTCACTTATCTAAATTGAGTCCCGGCCAAGATGTCATGTTAAGTACTGAGGTACAATAAATAAAAGATCCTCATAAAATGAAGAAAGAGGGAAAACCTCATGGGAACACCCACCGCTCGCCCACCCCCCCCCCCTCCCACCCAAAAAAAAAAGATGAAAAAAAAGGGCTAAGTGGCCAAAAGGGCTTACTTAGTTGTCTCCACCACTCCAAGCATAACTCTCAGTTCTGAAAATTTCTTTTCAGTGAAAGACTTGGTGAAGATGTCTGCAACCTGCTGCTCAGTGGGTCAGTACTGCAGTGATATGACTCGGTCATGGATCAGATCATGGATGTAATGCATGTGAATCTCGATGTGCTTGGTCCTCTACCTCTGAACTCGATCAATTGATATTTGAATGGACCCCTGATTGTCACAAAATATGACAGTTGGAAGTGTATACTGAATACCAAACTCAGAGAGAAGCCCCTGCAACCAAACAACCTATGTAGTTGCATTCACTACACCTCTATACTCTGCCTCAGTTGTAGATAAAGCAATCGTGGATTTCTTCTTGTTAGACCAACAAAAAGGCCCTGAACCAAAGCTGAAAACATAACCAGAGGTGGACTTGTGGTCTGTACCATTGCCAGCCCAATCAGAATCTGTGTACCTAATTAGTGAAAGTGGGCAATCTACAACGTAAAAGATACCAAAACTGGAAGTACCTTTCACATATCTAAGGATTCTCTTTGCAGCTTTCCAGTGAAGCTCATGGGGCTCCTACATATATCTGGAACAAACTCCTACTACAAAAGATATATCAGATCGGGTGTGAGTAAGATACAACAAACTCCCAACCAACTGTCGATACAGTATACTATCCACCAAAGGTGTAGTACCGACATCCTCAAATTTGATCCCCAAAAGAAAGGGAGATGCTGTTGGCTTGCATTTTGTCATCTGAAAGTGGACAAGTAGATCTGGTGCATACTTAGACTGTGCCATCTTAATCCCCGAAGTAGATTTAGAAACTTCAAAACCAAGAAAGTAGTGCAATAGTCCCAAATCTGTTATGGAAAATCGATCGTGCAATGTTGATTTTTTCAAATCAATAGCTGAGGTAAGGTTCCCTGTCATCTGTAAATCATCTACATGAAGCAATATCAGAAAAAGGGAATCATAATGTTGCAGCAAACAAACATTCAGATCAGATTTACATCGAATGAATCCAATGGAAAGCAAGAGAGAATCCATCTTTGCATACCAGGCTCTCGGAGCTTGTTTTAGGCCATACAAAGATTTCTTTAATCTGTAAACAAGGGAAGAGTTTTGAATGTATCCCTGTGGCTGTTCCATATATATCTCCTCCTTGAGATCTCCATGAAGAAATGCACTCTTCACATCCATGTGATGAACTTCCCATCTGTGAGAAGCAGCAATGGCTAAAACTAGTCGAATGGAGTCCATTTTTGCAATAGGTGCAAATGTCTCTGTGTAGTCTATGCCATGTACCTGTGAGTATCCTTTTGCAACAAGTTGAGCTTTGTACTTGCTGATCTCACCATCTGCAGCAATCTTTTTTCAGTAGATCCATCGGCATCGAACAATCTTTCTTCCTTTCGGAAGTGGAACCAAGTCCCATGTGTCGTTTTCCATGAGAGCAGAGTACTCTTCATCCATGGCAGCCTCCCAAAGCGGGTTTCTAGCAGCCTCAGAGTGTGACTATGGATCTGAACCAAATGTCATATAGTAATGTATGGTAAGCAACATTTCAGTGGCAACCAGGGCTTGAGGAGCCCCAAAAAACTGTGATCTAGTCCTTCTTGCATCCGCAGGATCACTGACTAGTTCACCCTCATCTTGCAGGGTTTTCTTTTCCCAAGTTGCCAGCTGAGTTGGAGCAACCATGTCCTGCTCCTCATCGTCTGAATCATACCCAAGATAATTCTATGATGGCTACTCTGAAGTGCTCGAATAAGTTTTGGACTCCTCCTCATCAGTGGAAACAAGCGGTTCCTCGGCAGGGTCTGCTGAAAAATCATGCAGTGATTCTTCTTCAAACTTCACACTTTGAGCTATAAGGAACTTTTTAGTGTGAGAGTCCAACAATCTATATCCTTTAACACTGTCAGGATATCTGAAAAAGATACATTCAACACTTTGAGGCTCCAAATCCTTCCTCTTATCTGTCAGAATGTGATCCCATGCTCGTGAACCAAAAATGCTAAAGTGTGACACTTTCGGTTTCTTACCGATCCAACATTCAAATGGAGTGGTTCCTTTGAGTGCTTTTTGAGGAATGCGGTTCTGAATGAATGTTGCACAATTAAGAGTTTCATCCCATAGCTTAGTAGCTAATGATTTGGACTGTAGCATACAATTGGCCATCTCTTTTAACGACCGATTTTTCCTCTCCGCGACACCATTCTGCTGTGGTGTATCTAGCATTGTGTGTTGTAGCTATATACCTGCATCAATACAAAGTTGTTGCACATCTTTGTTGACATACTCCCCCCCATTATCAGTACGGAGTATCTTAATCTTACACCCAGACTCATTCTCAGCAAGCGCTTTAAATTCTATAAGGCATTCAAATACTTCCGATTTTAATTTCAGAAAAATACCCAAGTAAAGCGAGAGAAAATATCTATGAAGGTCAGTACATATCGAGCCTTACTTATTGAAGGCTGTGAGAATGGGCCTGTGATGTCACTGTGAGTCAACCCAAGAGGTTAAGAAGCTCCTTGTGCCTTCCCTTTGTCAAACTTTTGCTGTGGATGTTTGACAAGAATACATCCTTGGCATACACCTCTTGTGAATTTAATAGCAGGCAATCCTTCTACCATGTTTTCCTTGCTGAGTTGATGCAAGTACTTATAGTTTAGATGGCCAAATATTTCACGCCATAACTTGTTGATATCATTAGAATGTGACATAAATATAGTTCTAATAGATTTAGGAACAAAGAGGGAGAAGAAATACAAACGAGAACCGTGATCTGCAATTGCATGTGCAAGCTGTGAGCCTGGGGAAATGTCGGTAATCACTGCGGAGTCCGAAGTGAACTCCACCTTCCTTCTAGAGCCAGAATGAGTGATCTGATATATCGAGAGAAGATTTGCAGACAGTGAGGGAACATGAAGCCCATTTGTGAAGCAACCGATTTCAAGGTCTAAAATTCCTTCTTCGCACACCTTTCCGGGTGTGGCATCTCCCAAGTAAACTACGGATTTGGTGCTTTCTTCGATGGTGGAAAATTCATCTTTTGATGTAGCCATATGGTTCGATGCACCTGAATCAAGGATCCAAGCTAATGGAGTGGATGTGATAGCCATTAAAGCATGAACATCTCATGCTCTCCCTCTCCCATCTCTCGTTCTGTTATCATCCTTCTTCTTTGCATTATCAAGCACAGTGAGATTGTGCTGCTGCAATTGCTTAGCCATCTCATCAATTGTTTCCCTCATGCAATTTTCTTCGCGATGAAAACTATTGGCTTGTTGGGGTTGACCTAGGTTTAGAAGTGTTTTAGCCAAACAAATACTGAAACTACTGGAACTTTTGGCAACAGTCCACGGAGCGTGGACTGAGCTCTCACCCAATGTAGTATGGGAGTGTGCTGGAACCAGGTTTCCACACCCTAGGGATCTCTTAATGAAGTCTGGGAAGTTCGCGAACCGATCCTGCATGCTTGCGCTACTCCACGTAGCTGTCTAACCTTTGTGTAGCTTTGTGAAAAGCGTGAAGAGGTGCTGTCTAGATCCTTTATCCTTACTATGTTATTATTACAGATATGACTTAATTTTGTGGAACCAGTATTCTTATTAATCATTCAACATTCGTAACAAGTGTGTGCAATCATAAACTATAAAGAGATGCATAAGAATATAACAGAAGCATAAACACACAAATACATAATATTCTAGTATCAACTTATCTTTTATTAACTTTTTTTTCGTTACAATCTTAACTCCACCTTGCGTAATCATCTGCAGGGGTCCTTGCACATAGTTGCAGACTCTACCAGGCCTCTGCCCACACAGCTACAGAGCCTCTTCCTACTCCTACAACCCAAGACTCAGACTTACAAACTCAGAGGGAATATCGCATTCAAAAACCAATATCACTTGAGATCCACTCTCACTAAAATACTAACTTCTACACTTAGAGCATCGCTCCATTTATACATTCCCATGGTCCACAGACCATGGGTAGGCCGACACACTCTATATTAAATTACAATATTTTAGCACGGACAACCCTAGACTCTCTCTTGCTGTTGCGCATATGTATCCTGCATCTGGACCAACTTCCCCTCGATCATGGCAGTGACAGTGAATGCCTCCTCAACCCAAGGTTGGATGCGCTATTTAAGCACAGCCTCTTTCTGACGTGCGACATCGACCTGTGCCTTTAGAGCCTAGGCCTCCCTCATCTTGGCCTACCGCTGAGTAAGGGCAACCATCTACATGGTCCCCCGAACATTTTCATAGGCCTACAACAATTCCTGTGCTTCTATCTCTACCTGCTGTAGCGTTGGGTCCTCTTGCAGTGAAGTGAGTGTAAAGAGCAGTTGATCCAACAATCCAGTGCAGTCATGTACATCATGCTCTATCACTTCCAACCCCGATTGAATGGCGTGGTGGCATTGCACTCTGACTTCTGAGGGTGTAGAGGGTTGTGATTTAGTCGCAGCTTCACGATCTACAAGTTCAGCTCCAACTCAACCTTCACAGCCTCCTCCTGGGTCATGTGGACTCCAGTTGCTAAATGGTGAATCTTTCCCGTGGTGGGGAGTGCCTCTGGCATGACCAACTCTGGAATACTGCTACAGGGCTCCTCCATAGCCTGTTCTAATCCCTGGTTTTGTGCGACCAGGTTGTCACTCTACAGGTTGTGCTGTTCTAAATTCACCTTCTGCTTGCTCAAGACTTATAGAGCGCAGCCCTCCCTAGTGTGAAAGTCAGCAGTTACCCCATCCTGTAGATGGTAAAGGGTTTCTCTGGGAAGGGCGACAAAATTCAACCCCACACCCCTCATGTTGCCTTCGGCTTCTGCTAAGATGACACCTTCTAGTAACACCAAAGTGTTTGTTGTGCGGGCGCGCAACTTCTGCTAAGCTTTGGATGCACCTTCTACAAGGTGTGGTGTCATCATTCCTGGGGGTCGCACCTATAATGCCTGCAACTACGCTCTGAGCACCCCCAACACATTTGTCTAATCTATCATTAATTCTTCAATAGCATCCTTAGTGACATCACGAACTAGTTCGCCACTGTTAGGAAGGGCTCCCTGAGAGGTTTTTTTTGTCTTTGTTTTCTTTAGTGTGGTTGGCTTCTCCTGGACATGTGATCTCTTGAGTTGGGTTGATTATGTCATGCGTTCCTCTACCTCAACCTCCTCCTGTATGCCCTGCTCCATGGACATTTCCTAACCTTCCTCGGTCTCTTTGGTTGGTGTAGTTGTGGTTTCTACCATCTGCGCTGTCACTGCTGCCTCAATCGCCTTCCACTGCATGACCGCTTCTTGTTCCTGGTGCTTTCTCTCTGCAAAATTCGCGATGCGCAGCTTGGTTTCCTTGTTCTGCTGCTGTGCAACGATATTTTCCAGCTCTGCCAAGTCTAGAGCGTGCCACTTCAGAGACCAAGCCACCATTACATTGAATATTGCATCGTTAGTTGTAATGAACAGAAGCTTCACCCACGTTCGGGTTGGATCCTTTCGCGCCCAGATATACAGATTATGCATATCCGCCTTGAATTCTTTTGCGCTTTGCAAACTGTTGTATACTGTCAAGGACAAGCGTGGCCTATGGTTGATCCAAGTTCGGATGTTCACCTCCATGAACACCCAAAACATCTTTGTCTCGTGAACCCTTGTCGCATCTTTCATTCCCCAGAGAAAGGTGTACTTCACGGCTTCGGGTAGGTTCCTCTTAATGTGGGAAACTGGCTGTCCTACAGCAGCTCCCTGGCAACCAACAGGATGGATAAGATCAACCACATGTAGTGGAAGCTCTTACCCTGCTCCTGGGCCTCCCAACAATTTGCCAAAAACTCATTGCAGAGAAACCGCACCCAGTTGAACTTGACCTCCTATGCACACTGCTCTTCCAACGCAATTACAGATGTTGGCACCTCGTGTGCACAGAATTTCCTCATAAGCTTGCCAGCTAGCAGCTGGGTGGCTACGCATACCCCTTTGTCCTTTATGCTTGCTATTACATACCCTCACTTCCTCTTATCCAGCTTAAATTTGGCCTTCATAGCTTCTGCGAGGGCAAAGTCGCTAATCTTTCCTGTTATGGTTGCGGGATTGTTTCCTTTGATGGGCAGCCGAGAAATTTGGTGAATTAAATCAGCCGTTATGGGAATCGGCTCCTCCAACCAGAGATACCCATCATTTACTAAACACAATAGCTGTCGAATGACGAAGATCGTGATCGACACACGGTGGTAGTGGGGTATCCACCGCAAATGTAGTAACTCAGCCTTCTCCACACCGTGTAGCCATTTCTGCTACAATAATTGCTCCGCAACAAGCTGTGGGAACTTATCGCTGTCCGCAAGGTCCCAATCTTCGAAATTTATATTAAGTACCCATCCCTGCAGCAGACCTTCAAACCTTACTTCATCCGGAAGGAGCAGGGTCTGGAGCGCACTCTTCGTGGCCTCTAGGTCCTTCAGTGTCTTTGTTGTCCCTTTCCATCGGGGGATGTAGGGGGGTAACTTTATTGCCGAAGGTACTTGGGAAACATTCTCCGCCTCATCGTCCTATGCTTCAATTTGGGCAATCAGGCTTACAAATCTTCTTCCTTTTCTTCTGTTTCCATGGTAACAACTTTGCCCTTCTCTGCTAATGAAATTTTACTAGACGGTGGGTTCCATGGTGATACCCGGACTGACCCCATTGTCTTCTTGCCTTTCTGTGGTCGCAGCGTGCAGGGGGGAATTTGGAACCTCTAGTGCAGCTGCTGCCTCTCCAGGCTCCTGCTAGGTCACACGAAGCTTTGGGGTAACTTCCGCAAATTGCACATTGCACTAAAATCGATTGCACATTACACATGCATAGTCTTGATGGACTGTTATATTCTCATTTAAGCTTGTGTGAAAGATTGTGCTCAAGCATTTTTTGTGGACTGAACATGTTTGAGAAAGTGATTTCGACATTTCCAATCCAAGAAGGGAGCCCAAAAGCATCACTGACCAGTAGGTGACTATGGAATGAACGATCAAAATATCCATAGTAGTTTGCAAAATTTGTGTGTAGGAAAATTTTGGAGGGTGTTTGTTGCAATAACAACACAAACTAATCAAAGAACATGGTATTTTTGTGTCAAGAGGTGCTCTCCAACACAATATGGAAGAAATGTTATAATTTCATATCCTGTCCTATTAAACATTTTGACTTGGACAAATTACATAAGAATAAAAATAAAAAATTAATAATTAAAATAAAATTGGGGTACAATAATCGATTTTCAATTGGAAGTTTTTGGGCTCCTAGTTTTCACAACTCATGATTTTTCCCATGGCATTGTGATGTAAGAAGAGAAATATATATAATACCAACCTAGATCCATCTTAACTTTGGATATACCAAGCACCGAGAGGGATCAAATCTCTTGAGATGGAAACTTCTTTTAGAGTGAAGAGATATTTGATCCCTCTTGATACATGGTAGACACAGAGTTAACATGGGTCTAGGTTGCCATGCATTTAAACCAGGTATGAAAGTGTTTTCTTTATTTTCAAGAAAAATCATTATTATAATAAAACTAATGTCATATATATACTACCAACGTAGATACATCTTAACTTTGGATATACCAAGCAATGAGATAGATCAAATCTCTTTAGGTGCAAACTTCTTTTAGAGTGAAAAGATATTTGATCCCTCTGGATACATGGTAGACACAGGGTTAAGATGGATCTAGGCTGGTATACATTTAAACCAATTACAAAATTGTTTTCTTTATTTTCAAGAAAATCATTATTATAATAAAACTAATGTTAACTTTGGATATACCAAGCACTGAGAGGGATCAGATCTCTTGAGGTGTAAACTTCTTTTAGAGTGAAAATATGTTTTATTTGTCTCGATACATGGTAGACACAGAGTTAATATGGATGTAGGCTAGTATACATTTAAATCAAGTACGAAAGTGTTTTCTCTATTTTCAAGAAAAATACTTTTTATAATAGAACTAATGTCAATTGTTCTTATCCTAGGTGGTTGGGAGGTAGGAATCGAATCCTCTCAAACTAGGATCAATTCTTCATGTTAAATATACAACCTTGTTCCCGTTAAAGAAAAAACATAAAAAAACAATTTAATCCATTCGATCATGTTAAAATAGGATTTAGTGATGTTTCAATATATGATTAATATTTAAGATATATCTGTGATTTTTTTCAAATAATATTTATTTAAGATTCAAGATATGTTTGAGGTATTTTTGTAATATTTGAGATATGTTTAAAGTCCAAGATATATATGGAATTTTGTTCTCAACTCATTTTTTAAGTGATGGAGTGTGTGTTATTTGGTGAGGTAATTATATTTTTTTATTTCCTATAAAGTATAGGAAAATAAGGTTTTTCTTTTGAAAAATAAAATAAAATTAGTGCAAACTTGTTTTGTGATATATTTTCATTTTCTTTGTTTAATTTTTTAAATACAAACTAAAACCACCGGTATAATTAAAAAAATGATAAAGTAATGAATCGACTCATTGGATTGAGTTTGTGATGCTATTTAAACTAAATAAAATAAAATATGATAATTTCTAAATTAAAGGTTATAAATGATATATTTAAAAATTTGTGTATTCTAAATAATATTAAACTATATATAACTTAATGGAAGTAGTTTTTGTGTGGATTTGTCTTTCCTTTATACTACACACGGAGAATTCTATGTAGTTGCAAATCACCAACATACTACTTTATATTGCAAAAGCACGAAGATATTATTTCAAGAAGTTTTTTCAAATAATAATAATGGATTATACGATATTTATTAATAATAAGTAATAGTTATTAATAACTAAATTTTATTATCTATAAAAAATATTATTTTAAAATTTAATTAAAAAATACTAGAATTAATTTTTATAATTAATTAAAAAATATATTTTTATATATCTTATTTTTTTTAAAATAAATAAATTTAAAATAACCTAATGAAATAATAAAAAACAAAAAATAAAATATTAAAATAATGAATGAAATGCTAAGAAAAATAAAAGATGTGCAAAATATAAATTTACCAATTATGTCAAGTTTTATAGAACATATTATTACAACGAGAGGTGTTCTGTAACTAAATATGGAAGAGATGTTGTAATACTCTTAGGGATCAAAATTGAAGTTATAAGTTCCTGTCAAGAGCCCTTTAGATTTTCATAGAAGTGTAGGCAATTATTTTCCATGCAAATGAAAATTAACATTGAAAATTACTTGTTAGTATTGAAATGAAAATTATATTATATTTTTTCATTTGAAGGGTGAGGATTTTTATAAATGTTGTACTTGTCATTAATTTTATGTATTTTTTAAAAATAATATATCATTTTTCCTTTACAATAAGAAAAAAAATGTTCAAATGGAATCAGCCTTGGATTTACCAACCATCTCTAAGGTATGCGTCAAAATCAAAGTCAATGTTATTAACACCCATGGATTTTTTAACCCATGCTATTGGGCCCTGGTATTATGAATCTATTTCTATAGGGGTGTGACTTTGTGAGTAAACTTGATGTGGGTGAAAAAGAAAGAGGAAGCTAGTGAAATGTAATATCTTTCTCATATTTTTTGTAAAACAATCTACTAATCCCTTTCACCATGGTTTATCCTTGAATTGGATTTTCCACGTAAATATTGAGTACACTTTATGAGTTAAAAATCTTATTTAAATCTTATGTGCAATGAGTTAAATATTTTTATTTTTCAGTTTAATTTTATACTATCCCAAACCACCCTAAGAAAATCTTCTTCTGTTGTTTCATAGTTTTCTCCGGTAAGGTAAGGAATGATGATCTTAGAATTTAGATGTGAGTTCATTGAATTCTTTTGATTTCATGCAGGCCATTTTTTTAATAAATTATGTTACATAAATTATGGATTTGACAATTTCTATAGATTATGTTACATGCAAGTTGTTTCATATAGAGGTGAAATGCAAATTTAAGCCACTGTTTTTTAAATATTTTTGTCATATTACAATCAATTTAAAAAGTAAGCAATTATAACCCTTAACCAACATGCCTAGATTTACAAAAACATTATGAGTCTATGAGTTCAATTTCTTGATTCTTGAGTTTATGAGTTTTAGATGTATATATTGTGGATGAGTTGACTTGCATAATAATGTCAATGTTTCTACATTTCATGGTTGACTTTTTTGTGAATACTTTCTTGTTTCTTGTTCTTTTTTGTTTGCACTATCTAGTCCTACAAAAGTTCTAAATAGATGAAATATAAACTAAATTTATCATAATTTATATTTATGTTCACAAATTATAATATTTATTTTAGAGGTCAAATTTAGAGGCCCCCATATGTGTAGTTGGGATTAAAAAGTTTGTATTTCAACAATCCAATCAAAGTTGTATTAGGGAAAAAATCATTCCAATTTTGGACTCTTATGGACATAAAAATGTATTTCCCCTTTTAATAAATACTTTAATATATGAAAATTATTATGTACGAAGATGAACTTACTCTAATTATCTAATATATAAATAAACAAAGTTTGAATATTTTTGAATGGTATATTTTGAAATATATTAGTGAGTGCTGTTATGATATATTTATTTGAATTACATAATTTTAACCATTAATATTTGTAATTTAAATATTATTGTTTTAGAATAAACATGATTCCAAACAAAATATAAAGATCAATTTAGTGTTGTAAAAAAATACTTTTTATTTTTTAATAAAAGGATTTTAGACAAATCTTATCCAAAAAAAATATTTAAAAATCGAAAGTTTAACTACGATAAATAATACTTTGAAAAGATTTTAATCTTCACATTTCAAATTTTTTAATAAACTAACATCTAAGATATATTTTAATCGAATTATCACTCCCTTTTTTTCACTATTGTAGAATCAACTCCAAGTTCAATTTAAAAACAACTGAATTTATTTTTTATTATTTAAAATTATATTGATAAATAACGGGTTATATCTTGAAAGAAATATTGATAAATACTTTTAAATTAATAATCTGTAAATTAATCATTTTATTTATGAAATGTTAAATTATTTTTAAGGTTCACTTCAAAATAGTAATTAGTTTTAACTTGTCATTATAGAAGGGTTAAATAAATTTAACCCTTCAATATGAAATATAACCGTTCTCTTGAAATTGGATCCTTATTTTATGTTATGTAAACATTTTGAATTGGGAAAATTATATAAAATGACAAATAAATAAATAAATTATTAATTATAATTATTAATTAAAACATTTTGACTCAGTCAACTTACATAAAAATAAAAATAAAATAAAATCAATAACTATATTTATTTTTTCTTATCGATCAAACTACTTTTATTAATTCTTCAAAAAATTACAAATTATTTGCAATGGATTTGCTTCTCTCTCAGCCTCATTCTGACAAGATTTCTTTCCGAGGAGAGAGATGCAAAAGCTCATAGAATAGTACCGAAAACTATATCATGTCCCGAAACAAAATGCACAAAGCCCCAAAAATACAAAGAGAATACATATGTAAGCCACCGCCATCAAGGATTATGAGGGGGAGCATGAGCCTGCCTAGCACTATAATGGTCTAGGGGTTTAGGTACCACATGTACATGGAACTACAGGTGTTCATTCTTGTCCTTAATCCAACCTAGCCACTCATGAATGTGTCTTTTACTATGTCTAAGAAAAGTTATTGTATCCAACATTTTCCATTGACTGTGTTATAATTCGCTCATGAATTCTATCACCTTGTTCTGATATTCATGCCTCTATTTCCCTAGCTCCATTAGGAGTGTAATAACACTCTTTAGTCTCCTGTGAAGGGACTCCAAAGATAGTGCCTCATCTGCATGACCAGGCAATGACACATTTTCATGGGCCATTTCACCCTCAAAAACCACTTTGGCACACCCAACACCTTCTTCTATGCTCGCTCATCCATTACGGCCTGCTAGGTCTCCACGTGGTCCCCCACCATACCGGGCATGCCCCATTTGTATGAACATCCCTCTATATGAACCCAATTGCGGAGACCAGTTCAATTTGACCACCCAAGTGCATTGACTTAATAAGAGAGTCCTACTATAGAACTTTGTGGAAAAATAATTATTAAACCCTACAAAATGAAACCCCACTGTCACCAAATGTGCACCCGAAGGGTAGCAGAAATGTCACTTGGTCATAGTCCCCCATGCAACCAAAGAACTAATCATTCTAGGATGGAGGCAAAGCATTAGAGGTAATTTCAGCCTAAACATGGCCCCCTAAGGAAAAATCAAGAAATTCATAAAAAATACCATGTAGACAATTTTTTAATATCAATTTTATTTTATTTACATTCCATAATATTTATGAACATGAGATCTAATAAAAAAATGTAATATATTTTTATAATTTTTTACTTTTATTGAAATCCCTCAATATATGAAACCTTTATTAAAATAATTGTCAATATATATTTTATATTTAAATATAATTGTCCTTATCTACATATATATATATATCTATATATAGATATATATATATATATCTATATATATATATATATATATATATATATATATATATATATATATATATATATATATATATATATATGTATATAGATATATAGATAACTAATTTTTTTGGTATTTTTTAACGACATTGTCTACTGAAGCCACAATTTTGCTTGATATGTATCTTTTGGCTGGAATCTGGTAATTTGTCCTTTCTGGAATACAAATTTTAACTATTTGGCTATTTTTTAAAAGAATCTTTGTTGTTTAAAATGCATTTTCAAATGCATAAATGGATTTAACACCATGAAAAACCCTTCGGTCACTCGAATTATGTGGATTAAACAATGTAAACTCAAGTTTTTAAAAATCTCTGTTGGATTTTTATTAAAATTAACCAGAAAGAGTGTCATGAAAAAACTCATTTCGTCTATAAGTTAGACTATGCCATATTTAAATATATAGATATTTTATGTTTAACTATATATTCTATATTTTTTGGTTGGAATTCGGTAATTTTTCCTTTCTAGATTACATTTTTTTACTATTTTATATTTAACTATTTAACTATAACTTTTTATATTTATATTTTATATCTAACTATTATGTATTTTTTATATTTAACTATTTGTTTGTGTTTTTTAAGGCATGGTTATTAATGTCAAATGGGCCTATATTTATAATTTATATTTTTTCACTAATATCAATATTTACATTGCATTAATAAAGTTTTCGATATTATAATTCATATGGGTAAGGTAGGTAAATAATATTAATAAAATATTTCACGAATACCCAGACTAATAAAAAAATATTTCACCAATACCCAAATTAATAATAAAATACTCCACGGATACCCAAATTAATCATTTTAAAATTATTTAAGACATCTACCTCTTTTTTAATTTAAAGAGTTTTTATTGATTTACATATTATGACATGGAAATTGCGTGAAAATTTCATGGGAACTTTTGGGCTAAAATTTCCTCTTATGTGTCGGAGACATCAAGCACCCACATTTAACCTCAATACAAACAAACGAAAGAGTTTCGTAGCATAGACCAGAAGAGACTATAAATATTCTAGTAAATTGCTTAAATCACAAATACGAAGAGACCCACAAAGACATGACTTCCACCACACCCATATTTCCAATTACAACAAAATTCCTAGGGCTTACAAGGAGAAATGTATTACTTACCAAGATAACCAGTGAAAAACACCACACCTTTCGAGTTTTTGTAGCAAGGTGGTACTGTAGAATTATGTTCTACACCATGTCTAACCAAACACAGGATAAATCACCACTATACTGCTCTTCAAGATCCCAAACCCTGCAACTCAACACACCAAAACAACTGGAGGACCAGACCCTCCACCCTGTATGAACTTTCCCCTTTGAAAGAATCAAACTAGGGGGCATGTGTAGGTTGGAAGCATGTGCATACTCAACATTCGCCTTTCCACCTTTGAAATATTCCATAACCAAAAAAATAATTTCCGAATACGAGCCACTATCCAGATTATAGCCACCTTAACTTGCCTCTCGAAGCTTCCATGCATCCTTTTCTTATTGCACCACTTGTCACTATCTTTCATAATGCGTTGTGAGTATATCCTATGGGAGTATTGACTCCCCTCCCCCTCATTTATCCTGCCCCATTCATCCACCCCCATCAGGGTAATAATTATAATTATTAATTATTAATTACTAATATTAAAACCATCCTAGAATCATCTTAACTTCAGATCTATATATTCCTTAGAGGGATCAAATCTATCAAGGTGAAAACCTTTTCTCAAAATTCGCACTCAAAAAATACGTTTACACTTTGACAAATTTGATCCCTCTCAACACTTAATAGATTCAGAGTTAGATGGATTTTGGAAGCCCAAAGTATATAATTATCATTATTTTATAAGATCTTGTATATGTATTTTTGTTCATGGATCAACAAATATTTTTTCTAATAAATAGAATTTGTTGATTCTATCATGTGGTTTTTCCCAATACATTGTTTGTTTTTCCACATAAAATTCATAATGTTTTGTTCTTGTCACTAGTACAAAATGAGAGATTAGTGACTATGTGATTAAAAAAATTATAGTTATTTCAAGTGAATTACTACTAAATTTGAGAAATTTTAAGTTAACCAATTCAAAATGATTAACTTAAATGACTAATTTAGTCTAGGGATAAAATATATGACTAGATAATAAGTGACCCAACTAAAAGTGACTAACTTAAATGACTAATTTTTTCTAGGACTAAAATATATGACTACATAATAAGTGAAAAAATTAAAAATGATTAATGTAAACGATTACTATAGTCCAAGAATAAAAATATGACCAACTAACAAGTACAACTACGCGAATTAGTCATTTATGCTAGTAATTTTTTATTGGGTCACTCCGAAAACGGAAAATTACAATTTTGATACTGAATTTTACATTCACTAAATTTTAACACTCCAAGGGTCTTTGAATCCATATGTAATGTTAACATTTAGAAACCCCTTTAAGGGTGTGTCTAAATTCATTTGCAATGTTAAAATTTAGGTACATGGATTTAACAACCCATTAAATGGGTCTATGACATGAGGGCTTCACAGGAAAAGAAATACTTCGTATTAGGGCGTAAAAGATTGGAAAAAATGGAATAATATATGGAGAGGGTAAATACTTTTTTAATATTACATAGACACGTGTATTATTAAGGTACTTTTTAGATGGAGGATAGAAATATGCGAGATGGAGAAGAGGATTTCATGTAGGTGAGTTTATTTTGGTTGCTCTCTCCATTTCCAAAGGCAAGTCTACAAATTACTTCCCTAGACCAATCATGAGTTCAATTACCAATAAGTTAGTGGGATATTTCACTAGAAGGCTCTCTGATTTCACGATTTTAAAAGATAAGAGACATGATAAATCACTGGAAGATGACCTCAAGACACACCATAAATATCTTAAGATCTAAGAGTTTGCCTATCCTGCCATGTTACCTCTACTTTGCAAATTTGTAATTAATTATCCAAACATTTGTGACAATATGCCCAATGGACGCATGGACTTTTCTAGCATTTTTCAACCAAAATTTTGAAAAACCGACCTAGAACTTCGATATCTAGCCTAAAATCTTAAAAGCATAGATAAAATCATATAGAGAGAGCCCTCTCTGAAGCTGGAAGGGCTAGATCCCATCTTTAAAATAGGTTTGTGGTTACCTTTGTAGTTTTCTTTCACAACCTAGGAAAATTTCAGAGTGGTAACATTCTAGCGACCATACTAGGGGATCGAAAGGTTTGATCTTCTCCAAGAAAGAGTATCAAGTCTTATATTTGATTGTTCATGGTGCAAAATAGTCAGAAACATGTGAAGGCTAAATCATTCACCGAGAAACTCCATTATCAAAGAATCTAGATTGAAGAATGCTCATGGCGACTCCACTGGCTGAAACATTCAAAGGTTAAAATTATCATCTAATTTCTTTCAAAACAAAATAACAGGGTTTATGGCAGACCTTATTTCTACTGAAAGTTTCAAAGATTACTAGGATGTTTGTGATGATGATCAAATGGAGGAAGATTTCCCTAATTTACTGATTATTTATTTGAGGGCATGAAAATGTAGCTTTGAAGCTAAAGCCAACTTTTTAGAAGACTTTGCTAAAAAACTTGAGAAGGACATTCAGATCTTAAATGTTTGAGTTCAGTTTTGCAATTTTCAAGATGAAAATTAGTTTTTTGAGGACCTCTTACAGCTGAAACTAGGGTCTGATTTAAACAACACATATGAGGAGTCTAATTTTGACAAACAAATTACACAACTTCTTGATGATTAGTAAATGAAATATGTTTTCTTTGATCCCATAACTATCTATATAGATGAATTGTTGACTATATAGTTTTGATTATGTTTCTACTGTGAAAGAAAAGTCTACAATAAGTTGTCACTGCACTTACATTTTCCAGTTTCCATTTTTCTAAAACATAGTATGAGAATCACATCAAGTATGCAGCTACTTCCTTTAGGGGTATAAGCAACCTAAAGTAGGGGGGAGTGTGAATATGCTCAACATTCTAAGCATATCTTTCAGTCATATTTTTCAAACTTTAGAAGCAAAGTTTTTAGTTTTCAATGTACAGTTTAGATTCGAGTTTGAAGAATGTATTTGGTTCAGTTAGAGGATTGGAACAGATTACCAGTTTGGTTTCAATTGTAGTGGTTTTAGGGCAAAGCATGTTACAGGTTTGGGATCAAACCAATGGATTACGCTACTATTCTATAGTGTTCTTGGCACCTCACAGGGAGAATTCGATCCCCATTGGAGCCATTGTTAGGGTCCTATAATATAGGTAATCAAAGTTTATCTATCCAGTTATTTATTTTGGGAATTTGCTGGTCAATTTTAACCTATAAATTCACCAGGTATTATAGTCTAAATTATCTTTCTACAAAGGTATCAAATTGGTTAATTCGTTGAAAATCTGTGTGTCAAAAGAGGTCGATTAGTATTGATTTGAATTGGAAGGTCCTTAAGGGGTCAGCATTGAGGTGTCATGAGTGAGGTGTCATGATTTACTTGTTAGTAACCCTTTCCATTGCTAAAGGATGAAATGTCTCTAAGTCATTTTTAATAGTTCTTATTTTAAATGAGATTTAATTTTATAAAATTTATATAATTATATTTTTTTATAAATTTATTTATTTAAAACATTAAACTTAATTTAAAAATAAAAATTCAACCCAATCTCAAAACTATAGGAACCACATTTATTATCATGCTAAATATATCAGTTAATAATAAATTCTTGAGTCAAAATCCAAAAGTCAAATTAAATTTATGACCCCACCTGTTATAGACATTTTTGGGCCCTACAACCCCAAGCATGAAATGTCCATAAACCAAGGGCTCTTAAGTCCCTAAAAGTGTTGTTCTAACCCCTAAAGGAACTGTTGGCATTATGATACATATGTTGTACTTGATGGCAACCCACTCATCTCAGAAAATAAATTATAGTGTAGAGAAAAGTTCACGCACTTATATGCAGAGAAAAGTTCACGCACTTATATGCAGAGAAAAGTTCACGCACTTTTATGCAGAGAAAAGTTTATTTCATGTAGAGAAAAAGTTCACGCACTTTCATGCAAGGAAAAGTGCGTATATGTTGGAGAACTTACCTTTGGTCCATGGTAGTTAGTCCTTGGTATTTGAACCTATGAGGAAAAGCGCGTATATGTTGGAGAACTTACCTTTGGTCCATGGTAGTTAGTCCTTGGTATTTGAACCTATGGTTTTGGACCATGGTACCTCGTCAAAAGTGTTGATCTCACGCAATTTCATGGTTGGTTCATGGTATTAGTCCAACAGTTTTTTGATCCTATGGTTTTGGCTCGTGGTATTGATCCATGATTTGAGGAAGAGCTTGCCTATATAAAGCAAAGGAGATCATTTGGCTTGTGTAGTTTTTGGGTTGAACATCTTATGGGAGCTAGATCTGAAATACTATGATCTCTTGGGAGTAATGTCTAGATCTAAATAAGGCGCAGTGCGGAGACGCCACAGAAGGCGCAGTGCGGAGGCACCTTCTAGTGCGGAGGCGCCACAGAAGGCGCAGTGCGGAGATGCCACAGAAGGTGCAATGCGGAGGCGCCACAGAAGGCGCAGTGCGGAGGCGCCACAGAAGGCGCAGTGCGGAGACGCCACAGAGGCGCCACAGAAGGCGCAGTGCGGAGGCGCCATAGAAGGCGCAGTGCGGAGGCGCCACAGAAGGCGCAGTGCGGAGACACCACAGAGGCGCCACAGAAGGCATAGTGCGGAGGCGCCACAGAAGGCGCAGTGCGGAGACGCCACAGAGGCGCCACAGAAGGCGCAGTGCGGAGGCGCCACAGAAGGCGCAGTGCAGAGGCGCCACAGAAGGCGCAATGCGGAGGTGCCACAGAAGGCACAGGTGCGGTGGTCGCGGCGCCATAGAAGGCGCAGGTGCGGATGTAGTACAGATATCTGCAGATCTATACCAGTGAAGTTGCGGTCCCTGATTGAAATTTGTTTTAACTGCCTTTGACTATTCTGCAGGGTTTTGGGTGCATAACTGATGTTTGGTTACTGGTATTGAGTTCAGATAGCAGCATGATTAATGACTTATCTTTATGTACTAGATCTGGTTGATAACTCTCATAATATCATTGTATGTGTATGGATCTGGTGATTGGGTGATTGAGAAGATTGTTTGATTATGTGCTTCAATGTTGTTGTTGGGTCCAGTATGAAAATTGGATGAAACGTAGCCTTTCAGATTATGTGTTGTGCTTCAGTGTATCCAGTATGAAAATTGATGAAACGTGGTACCTAGAGGAGAGAAGATTGTAGGCCGGCGCCTACGTACTAGTATCTAAGCTAGTACAAGAGCTAAAGGAAATCTTTGGAGCATTGTAGCAGGTAGTAGCCTGCGTACTAGTAAATGGATCGGCTAGTACAGGAGCAAAGGGGGTTGTAGCTCCCGTATTGGTATAAGACTGCACCAGTACAAATATTGTAAAAGGATTTTCTTATTAAGAAGAAGATTGAGATGACTTGCAGCAGGTGGTTTTCTCTCGCATTGGGTTTCCACCTTATATCATGGTGTTCATGTGTGTGCCTTATGTGTGATGATCTATTCTATGTTACTGCATCTGTTAATTGATAATATGGTTGATAATGTTCTAATGCACTCATTGAAGATCAATTAACTTAATCATAAGAAGTTGTGGAAGTAGCATGTATGAATCTGATTATGGAAATGGAAAAAGTTTTATTAATGTGATAATACTGATTCACCCCCCCCTCTCAGTATTATTTCCAACAATTGGTATCAGAGCAGGTCCTTTGATAGAAGCTTGATCGCTTGAAGGAGATCTGTGGAACAATGGGAAAGAAGCTTAAGAAGAAAGCATCTAAGAAAAAGAAGTCATCTTAGAAGAACTATGACAGTGGAAGAATCGATTGGGGATTAGGCATAAGAAGCTCTTCAGATTCAGAATCAGATTCAGAATCATTATCAGGTATGAATGTGTTATCCTTTGATGTTCCAGCTATATTTCCTTGTGAAAGAGATGGAAGTGATAGTGAAACTACTGAACTTGCTCTTATGGGTGAACAAGAAAGATATCAAATAGAGGCAGAATTTAAAAGGCTGACAGACAAAATTAGAGATCAACAAGATCTATTGAACAAAAGGGAATGTGACTTCAAAGAAGAAGCTACCAAACTAAAGGCCCAACTAGAAGAAGGAAACAAGGTAAGAAAACTACTCAAGGACAAGGAAGACAAATGACAAAAATTGCAGCATGAAGTGACATCATTAAGAAAAGAAGTCAACGAAAGAAGCACAACCATCAAGAAACTCAAAGATAGATCCAGCTACTATGAAACTCTTGAAGCTACATTCCTCTCACTAAAGGGAGATCTTGAAGAATCAAAGAAGCAGAATGAAGATCTACATCAAGCAATTGAAAAACAAGACAACGAAGTCATCAGCTTAAAATCCCAGCTAGAATATGCCTTCCAAGTTCGTCAAATGCAGCAGGATCTGAATGAAGAACAAGAAAAGGAGATTCTCAATCTAAGGGAACAAATGGAAGAAGGAAGAAAAGTTGAAGAAGATTTGAAAAAGCAATCTCTTGAAAAGGAAGAACAGCTTCAGGTTGAGGTAAATATCTTGAAAGGTAAAATAGAAGAAAAGGATAAGATTTTACGATTTCAAGATAGCTCTAAAGTCTTGGATGATATTCTTAGTAGTCAAAGGTCTCCTGCTATAAAGACTGGTCTTGGTTTCCATGAATCGGTTGAAGGTGAATCTAGTTCACAAGGTGAAGCAAGGAACTCTAAAGAGAAATCTAAAGTGATCAACGAAGAAATGAAAGATCCATCTCATCATCAACCAAGGAAAGAGATTCCTCAAAGAAAATCCTTTACTCCTCCTATGAATAATGTTGAATGTTATGTATGTCATAATCTTGGACATGTTGCAGCTAGATGTAGAAGAAGAAGAGTTCAAGACCATTATGCAGAAAGGTCATCTCAATCAAGGTACTTTTATGGATATTGCTTTGCTTGCAATATGTTTGGTCACAAAGCTGCTGATTGTTATAGGAGGAATATGAAACATGTAAGATGTTATGCATGTGACAAGCTTGGACATATAGCTAAGGAATGCAGGAACAAAGTGTGGGCACCATATCAAAAGGAGAAAATGTCATCATCACGCTTGAAGATATGGAGGAAAAAGGAAGTACAGTCAGAAAAAGGCGGCACAGCACAACGTACAGACAAACTAGAATCAGAGGGAGCTGAAAGTACAAAACTTCAGTGTCCTGAATCTCATATGCAAACTCCATGAAGGAAAGTCGCGTATATACGCGAGTTGGATACTGCACAATCGCGTATATGATTGTTTGAAGAAAGGCAGTAAGAAAAGTGAAGTTGATCTATGAAGTATGATCTCTCGAGCATAAAATCAGATCTGAGTATCTGATAGATGGCACCAGTTTAGGGGGAGCATATGTTCTTAATGCATTGTTGGCATTATGATCCTTGGTGACAATGCTTATGATTCATCTTGCTATGGTTATGAGTTGTTCACATGGTCCTTGGATCAGATTTGTGGTTGATTCGCTAATGATGCTTGCATGGAGTCTTTATTGTTCTTGGCACATATATGGATGAGGATTGTTGGCTGGATTCATGATTGACTACTCAAAGTTGCATTGTTGGAGACATGATGATGATGAGATCTTACCTATATGATGATAGGTTGTTTCGTAAATCTGTTGATTGATGCAGATGCTTCCATTTGATGACTCTTGGTTCATGTAGATCTGGATGGTTATGAATGAGTTGATGCAGATGTACCTTGCTGTTGACAGATACTATGAAGCAGATCATACAGTGTTGTTGCTGATGTTTATCTTAGGTGATTGGTCTTTATGTCTCTATTGTAGTTATCTCTTCAGGTCATGTAACAGCCTATGTTTCCCCACTATGCCTGGGATGAATGATGTTATCATATGTAAATTTTTGTATCACCATTGTGATGAATGTATGTATTGAGTCTTTTGGTGATAGGAAGGTCATTTATGATATATAGAGTCATGTTCTTCTTGTAGAACATCTTTTTGCAGACCTTGCTTACAGTCAGGGGGAGCTTGAGCATGAGCAGCACTATATAGCAGAGCAGATATTTCAGCTTGTTCTCAGAAAGAGCATTATCAGATTGGAGCACCATGGCATATACAAAGGGGGAGTTCATTCAGAGACTTCAGCAGATCTGGTTTATAGTCAGGGGGAGCATGTTCTTAGGGGGAGCATAACCCTTTGCCCTTGATGTCAAAGGGGGAGAGTGATTGGTTGTTGTTGCCATCAAGTCCAAAGGGGGAGATTGTTGGCATTATGATACATATGTTGTACTTGATGGCAACCCACTCATCTCAGAAAATAAATTATAGTGTAGAGAAAAGTTCACGCACTTATATGCAGAGAAAAATTTATTTCATGTAGAGAAAAGTTCACGCACTTTTATGCAGAGAAAAGTTTATTTCATGTAGAGAAAAAGTTCACGCATTTTCATGCAAGGAAAAGTGCGTATATGTTGGAGAACTTACCTTTGGTCCATGGTAGTTAGTCCTTGGTATTTGAACCTATGAGGAAAAGCGCGTATATGTTGGAGAACTTACCTTTGGTCCATGGTAGTTAGTCCTTAGTATTTGAACCTATGGTTTTGGACCATGGTACCTCGTCAAAAGTGTTGATCTCACGCAATTTCATGGTTGGTTCATGGTATTAGTCCAATAGTTTTTTGATCCTATGGTTTTGACTCGTGGTATTGATCCATGATTTGAGGAAGAGCTTACCTATATAAAGCAAAGGAGATCATTTGGCTTGTGTAGTTTTTGGGTTGAACATCTTATGGGAGCTAGATCTGAAATACTATGATCTCGTGGGAGTAATGTCTAGATCTAAATAAGGCGCAGTGCGGAGATGCCACAGAGGCGCCACAAAAGGCGCAGTGCGGAGGCGCCATAGAAGGCGCAGTGCGGAGACGCCACAGAGGTGCCACAGAAGGCGCAATGCGGAGGCGCCACAGAAGGCGCAGTGCGGAGACGCCATAGAGGCGCCACAGAAGGCACAGTGTGGAGGCGCCACAGAAGGCGCAGTGTGGAGGCGCCACAGAAGGCGCAGTGCGGAGATGCCACAGAGGCGCCACAGAAGGCGTAGTGCGGAGGCGCCACAGAAGGCGCAGTGTGGAGACGCCACAGAGGCACCACAAAAGGCACAGTGCGGAGGCGCCACAGAAGGCGTAGTGCGGAGGCGCCACAGAAGGCGCAGGTGCGGTGGTCGCGGCGCCACAGAAGGCGCGGGTGCGGAGGTAGTACAGATATCCGCAGATCTATACCAGTGAAGTTGCGGTCCCTGCTTGAAATTTGTTTTAACTTCCTTTGACTATTCTGCAGGGTTTTGGGTGCATAACTGATGTTTGGTTACTGGTATTGAGTTCAGATAGCAACATGATTAATGACTTATCTGTATGTACTAGATCTGGTTGATAACTCTCATAATATCATTGTATGTGTATGGATCTGGTGATTGGGTGATTCAGAAGATTGTTTGATTATGTGCTTCAATGTTGTTGTTGGGTCCAGTATGAAAATTGGATGAAAAGTAGCCTTTCAGATTATGTGTTGTGCTTCAGTGTATCCAGTATGAAAATTGATGAAACGTGGTACCTGGAGGAGAGAAGATTGTAGGCTAGCGCTTACGTACTAGTATCTAAGCTAGTACAAGAGCTAAAGGAAATCTTTGGAGCAGTGTAGCAGGTAGTAGCCTGCGTACTAGTAAATGGATCGGCTAGTACAAGAGCAAAGGGGGTTGTAGCTCCTGTACTGGTATAAGACTGCACCAGTACAAATATTGTAAAAGGATTTTCTTATTAAGAAGAAGATTGAGATGACTTGCAGCAAGTGGTTTTCTCCCGCATTAGGTTTCCACCTTATATCATGGTGTTCATGTGTGTGCCTTATGTGTGATGATCTATTCTATGTTACTGCATCTGTTAATTGATAATATGGTTGATAATGTTCTAATGCACTCATTGAAGATCAATTAACTTAATCATAAGAAGTTGTGGAAGTAGCATGTATGAATCTGATTATGGAAATTGAAAAAGTTTTATTAATGTGATAATACTGATTCACCCCCCCCTCTCAGTATTATTTCCAACAGGAACAAGGTCAACAAATTACAGCTTCTCCCAGAAGTTCTCCATGAAAAACTGCTCAGAATTGGTCAAAACAGGATCATTTCAGCTGCTCCACTGGCCAAGTGCGTTGCATCTCACCTAAATACACTATGTGGGCGTGTTGCATTTCAAAAAGCCCTTCTATGGGGTGCGATGGGCGAGAAATGACAAATGGCAGTGTCATTCCGCGAGGTGGAGAGGCAATGGAAGCTTCCAGAAACTTCTCCTGTGACACTTGCCTCTCTGAATTCGACCAAGGATGAGTAAGAGATCATCAATCTCCAAGTGGAAGCAAGAACTATCACAGGGAAGACACTAATCAAACCATAAGCTATCTCATCTCCATTACAGATATCTATATATGGATCCCTCATCCCAGAGATCCAGGGGCTGGAATTTTGCATATTGTAAGGAATTGCTGTTGGTTTCTTGAGACAAACATGAGATTGTTGGGTGATCTAAGCTTTGTATGAGGTGAAGAGGGGCTTCTTTGCTGAGAGGTTGATGCTGGGTCAGAACAACTGGTTGTAACTCCTCTTGGCTCTTTCTTGTTTATCAATAAAAGCTATTCAAGTTTTCCTCCATACTCTTGTGTCATTGTTGTTTGCTGCATTTGTATGGTCAGTTTACATCTGATCGTAGATTGTTTATGATTATAGATCCATGTCTTTGTATAGTGCTACGCTACTGTGATCTTACAGGTACTTTGTGAAGCTGGGCATGCAAGGGAACAAGTAGCGAACAACTATCAAGGAAGAGAGGAATCAAATCAAGGGATTAGCGCAAGACAGAGGTTGGTCTTTCTGTTCCTCTCTATCTATAATTCATAAAGGAAAAACAAAAGTAGCTTTACTTTGTTTGTTTCTAAGGCAGTTGTCACACCTTAGTGGGATAGAGCAGTTCTATATAGACACTTTTCCCTGTAACAAAATGGCGACTCCACTGGGGAAGAATTAGTTTGTTTGTTTATCTTTCTTGTTGTCTATTTCATAAACTTACAGGTAGCATTCGAACTGCATTTGCCATAGCAAATGAAAAGTAGATAAATGCTACTTCAGTCCATCTATGGGACCTGTTTATGATTTAAACAACTGATTCACAAACTCTCTGATTGCCCTTGTGATAGCTCTTAGATCCTCCTTAGATCTACCCCTGATTGTTGCATTACTGATTACCTTTTGCTCGGCCAAAACCCATGAACTGAACTGCAAACTGTGACCCGGAACCCAAACAGAGTCTCGTTTCTGGCCCAGCACAGGTACTGTTCAGAGAATCTGAACTTCAACACACTTCCTGAGTGGAGAAGGTGCGCTGCATTTCAAATTCTCTGTGTTACAGGTGCGCTGATCAGACTAGGCTTTGTGCAGTTTTGGTTTCTGTGATTCATTATTTCCAGTTCTATTCCTGAATTTTGCTGCCTATGATCAGTATATGTCTGTTTGAAACCCCTTTTCCTTGCTGTTATTCTGCCTCCTTTGTACAAAAGAAATGTAAATGTTTTTGTGTGTTTGTTGAGTCATTTTCAGTTCTCCTTTGCAAAAGTAACGTAATCGTATTGTCGTCCCTTTGATTTGAAACTGTCGCAAGTATCAATTTCAATTGTAGGAAAGAGTTTGATTGCTGTTGATAGTCGATTATCCTGTTACTATTGTTTTTGGTCTGAATTTGTAATTTTCTAGTGTCAAGAACAAGTATTCATTTCAAAATCGTAAGGTGTTGTGATCATCTCCATTTTTTTATTTCGAAAAGAAACTTGTTGATATTTGTCGCTTGAAAAGAAATTCAGATTTGTGCATCAACTTTCTTCTTATCATTCATATACTAAGAAAGTCGAAAAAAAATACATGCATGTGCATTTGCATATAGACAGTCTGATTGGCTTGATTTAGGAAAGTGCATTTAGAGTGTGCTCTTTGCTTTTTGTGAAAAGATTCTGTCTTTCTTTCCTTAGTAGCTAAGATTTTCATTGCTCAAAGAAGACAAAAAGATTGTTTATCATCTTAGATTGCATTTTAAGAATTACATCTACATCTCGTGGTGAACCTGAAAGGCAAACTTCATAAACAAGATCAACTATAAAATAAATTCAATGAATCTAACAACGCTTTGGAACTTAACACACAACATTTAGAAGTCTAGGCTAGAGATGTATTTCGACGTTGTAAAGCCTGGTAACTGTTGTTCTCACTGATGGTTGGGTGATTCCTCCACTTTGAGATGATAAGTGCCAGTACGGACTTGTGCTCCCACGTACCGTCAACTAGTGAAAGTGAAGCCCTAGGACAAAAAGGAAAATATAGATTTCCTTGTAAACTGTGCGAAGGCGATCATGCCGTCCACTATTGTCCCTTCTTAGATGAGGCTAAAAGAGTTTTGGATGATCGTCCGGTTTCACTGTTACGACTTCCTCCTGGATATGAAAAACCCTTGCCGAGTCCGTCACTAGTTGAAAAACCGGCTGGCCCACTCAGGTGGTCGGCTGAAGCATCTATCATTGAAGATAAACCATCTGAACCCATACCAGACGAAAGTCAAAAGGTCGAGGCGGCAGTTGACCCGGTCTTGCCTTCAGAGGTTCCATCTTCAGATGATACAGTCACCGAAGAGAACAAGGATGACACCGTCCAAATTCTTTTCATAAGCACAGACTCCAATGAACATGGGGGCAATTTACCCGTTCCTTTACCGCAGGAAGGAAGTTTGTCAGAGTCGTACCCGGCCATCTATTCGGTCCCACCTCCAAGCAACCTAGTTGTCTCCTTCGACTGGAATCAACTAGGCAGACCCCGTTTACCAGCTATTATACCATTCCGAGTCATTGTTCAAATATATAGAATGGTTATGGCTGGTACCATCATAGATGAAGGGGCTTCTGTGAGTATCCTTTCCTCAACTGCTTGGAAAGCGCTTGGTTTTCCATTGCTTTTGCCTGAGATGAGAAATCTAACAGGCTTTGATAAAGGAACCAGTCGACCGTTAGGGATCCTTCCTAATGTGCCATAACATTGAGAGGAAAAACCATTCACATGAACGTAATGGTAGTTCAAGGACCCCTGGATTGTAATCTACTCCTTGGACGAGACTATATTTATTGCATGGGAGTGATTGTCTCCTCACTCTTTAGAGTAATGTGTTTTTCGCACGAAGGAAGAGTGGTCAAGCTCGTGGACCAGCTTTCATTCCCCGGATCACGCATAGCAAATAGTCATATACCATCCCTAAATGGTCTTTTCACGCAAGAAATGTCTCAATCTCCAGTCCACCCGCCTGATGAGCGTGAGTGATTCGGGGGACATGACTGAAACCCAGGGGGCATGCACCCTGGTCTTCTTCGGCACGAAAACTTCGGGTATAGGGTAGGTTTCTACGAGAAAATATGACTAGTCTGTACTCCCGTCCGTGATTGGAAGAGGGGGTTATTCTGGAATAAGATTCTCTTGTCAAAGTTATGTGGGTTGGCAGGCATTGCCACTCACCTTTGTTTATTTCGATAAACATCGCCGAAGAAGTGTTTTGTTTACGCCGTAAATAGAGCAATCTTTGGTAACCTGTAAGAGGTAGACCTCTCCCGGTAAAACAAATGTTTTAACGGAAAGAAGAAGGGGTAACCTTGAAACTCTGTTTTATACTTGGGGGCATGCAAACCTTTTGGCATGCAAGCAAAGAGTGATCATTTATCTGTTTTTTGGACTGGTCGTTTCCTAACTTGCATAAAGAAAGGATGTGGGGAAAAACTCTAAAAATTGTCGTTTTTATATATGAGACATTCTTATCACATGACTGGATTAATCGAGCAGTTTTAGCACATAGTTCAAGCTTGTTAAAAAATAAACATAAGCCATGAGCAAATTTCCCCCCCCGCGTTTAAGCTCATTAAAAAATGAACTATTCCCCGGTAAATAACCATCGTGAATGTAATACTTCAGCCAAAAAAGCCTTGGTCGTGTTTGCACCGTCACCTCCACTTTTGCATTGGCCGATCATTCACCTCCATTTGATTGTTTACCCATTTTGAGGAACAGCTGCGAAGAGTGATCTCACTAGCCATCCTTGTAACACTGTCGTGATTGGAAAATTCCAAACCTTACCTGGAATCAATTGCTACCCATTTTATCACTCGTTCCTCAAAAGACGAGTCTCCTTTAAGCTCTTTTCAACTGACTCGTAAAATATGAAAAGATTGTCGAGCCATTGGCCTCTCCAGCTCGTTAAAGGGACCGGAAGTGCTATCCATCCTCTAAATTTTAATCTTTTTGGACCTGAGGGATTATTACACAAAAAGATCGAGCGCTTGTTTTGTTCGGCTCATTAAAACTATCGAAAATTTATCCCTTCTGTATTGTTTTATACTTTTTCGGACTTAAGGGATTAGATGACGAAAAAGGAATTTTGGAGTTTCCTTTACGTTACTTTTTAGACTCTCTAAAATTGAAAAGGACCGAGTTATATTTGTCGTTAAACTCGTTAAAATTTTAATAGCGACAAACTTGTCTATAGACGAGAACGATTCTCACTATCACTAGGCTCGTTAAAAGATAGCGATGGGTTTGCCCGAAGGGCAAATTATAGAACAAGCATATGTTATCCTCCTCAAGCTTGACAAAAATAAAGAGGTACTGGTCAGCAATGACTGGGGAAAATTGGGAAGAAAACTTCAAGAAACTTTGTTGGTAGCAAGTCGCTCTTGAACATGACACTTTCACTCCGCATCGAAGTCGGGTTGGGTTGTTTCATTCACCGGTCACATCACCATGGTCCCATCATACCATCCACATTTGGGGTTAATGCTACCAATCCATCACGTTAGTGTCGCCGATATGTTCAAGCGAAGTCATTCAGAGAATTCACCTGTGTCTCACCCACTACCATACATTTATACTCCATTCTTTCATGACCGCCACCCTGAACCTTATATCACCAGATCGTTTTCACCTCCATTAAAATCATTTGCTCCGTTCCGTGTCATTGATGTGGGATTCATTAAGGCCCTCCTGTGATGGATCGCTTCTTGTTAACATCAGCTCATTATCCAAGAAGTCGATCTAGGAACACCCCATTCAGTACTTTGAAGCTTTCATGCCTCAATGGCAAGTTTCTCACTTCCGGCAACAGGTTTACATCAATGGCCTTCGACCGAAAGATTTTGCGTGGTGTTCGACGCCAAGTCCTTTATTCACACCACGTGAATTGTACTGCAGTACCTTGAGGGTCATTATCATTATCGGTGATTCCTCTCGCGCCTCTTAACAACTTACATCATTGGCTGGTAATCAGGTGATGTCTTTCCATGTTCGACTTCAGAACATCTTTCACATGGATCGACTTGTACTTCGAGTGAAGATCGAATGAGATTGAAGACCCTGGATCTAGTTTCATCCATCCGGGCTGTGATATATATTCAGGAAAATAAAGACATCAAATGTACATCATTGCTGCAGAGATAATCATCCAATCAAAGGGGTGATGGCTCTACCAGAATCATCAGTCTACACTCAGACGATTGTCTGTCCTATGTACATGAAAATGAATTTATAGAACTGAGCACGGGAATGCCCGCCTCAGCTAGATCATGAAAATATTATGAAGATAATGTATTGTATTGTATCTTATTACAAGTCTCCTCCCAGCTTTCACGCAGTCGAATGGCCCAAATACATCCAGATCTGAATGGCCATTCACCTGCAGGGGCTTTTGATACAAGTTCTCACGTGATTATGGATCGGGAACGGAGCATAAGTCTTCAGTGGAACGGGGCGAAGACATGGACGGAAGCCCCCATTTCTGCGTGGTTATTCGAGGAGGTTTCTCTCTCGCGAAAGGCTGAGACCCCAAACCGCGCCCCCGAACAAAGAAATCTGTGTGAAGTATGGGGTTTAGAGGCTAGGCCTCGTCCAATCCAGTCCGCATGGAGAATCGACAGGGGGGGACTGCATGGTGCAGATCCGCCCCCTCTTTCAACACACGGGCCCAAACAGTGTAGTTTCGGCTCAGATCTACTCGATCTAGCCTCCATATGAACACAGTTCGATCCCAAGCAGCAGGGCGAAGGCACCATCCATAGATCGAGCAGAGTTCATGCAGATCTTGACATGCAAAAGGAAAAACGAACAAAATCAGGGCTAGATCTGGAGTTTGGCCTACAGCCAGAGCAGGTAACAAACAATTGTTTTCAGATTTTGATTAAACCCCCACAAGGGAAAACTCGGTTAGTATGGGTCCATGCAGGAAGTACCTCCTTGCAACTGAAACAACAAATATGGGCAGGAATGGGATACCTAGTCCAGATCCAACATCTGGTCAGTGGAAGGCGGTCTCTACAGGACTGTAGATCGATGGAAAGCTATGAGATTGGGCCAGGGTCAACCATTTCTTTAAACCTCAGATTGAGAGGAGGGGCTTTGCCTAAGGGACAGCAAAGCGGAGACAAGGGGAAAAAAACTGCACCCCAGCATCAACCCAAGGGAGGGTTATCCTACAAAAATATTCTACAGGGCAGCAGAGATTCAGGGTCCCCTCCAGAACAAGGCGGTCATATACCCAGGCCATACATAGTAGATCAGGCAGAGCAAACCCCAGCCTTAAACTTAGATTCTTCTGGGCTGGACGATTTCGTAAAGTCCTATGAAACACAAGCTCTCATTTGCCGTTTCAACAGTTTTTGGCCAAACCCCTAGATCTATTCCATTGGATCTTCACCAGCTGGACCATGGAATGTGATATTCATCTCTACTCAAAGGGGTTTTTTATAGTTAGATTTACATCCAAGGAAGTCAGAGATACAGTCATCAGTGCAGGACCATGGTTTTGGGGAACATCGGGGCTGTTTATGACCCCATGGTTTCCATATTTTGACCCAAACAAAATGACTGTAACCAAAATTCCGGTCTGGGTTAGACTATATAATCTACCTCTGCATTTTTGGAATGAACGAGTCCTGGAAGGCATTGGGAAATATATCAAAACAGATCTGGAAAGGATTGATGAAAGGATCTACACTTTCGCACGTATATGTGTGGAAGTAGATTTAAGTAAAGGGCTGCCGGACAATATAAGGCTGATCTACAAACAACAAAACTGGCTGCAAATGCTAGATTATGAAAATACCGCCTTCAGATGTAGACTCTGTAGGCAGACAGGACACTTACAAAGCTCATGCCCAGAAGCCAAGAGTAAAAAGAAGCAGAAAGGGAAGCAGAGGAAAGGATGGCAATTCTCACCGCCAGCTTCAGAGGACGAAGAATCAGAAGCAGAGGAGGAAGAGATCCCTGCAGAGAAGACCGAGGCAGCTCAAGAAATGGAGAAACAGAAAGGAACCACATCAGACAACAAGGCAGAGATGACAAGCGTGGACCACAGCATAGGTGGCACCAAGCGACATCACCACTCAGATACCTCAGATTCAGACAAAGAAATTGGCTCACAGAATGCAGAAACACAGTTAGTTATTGCTTCGATCGAGCCCACTCAAGGAGAGTGGCGTAAGGTCGAAAAGAAAAAGGGGCGAAAAACATGAACTGTCGGAATTTTCAGTTTTCTGCCTCTTTTCATACTCTCTTCCCTCTTCTCTTTGTCTTATTTCTTTTTGCACGTTAGTCTTCTAACGCTGCGTGGGGTGCGAAAGCACCCGAGCCCTTGTGGCAGCTCACAGCATGCTTCATTGCATCAGCAGATGTAACTTTTCATTATCTTTTTAATAAAAAGTTACGGTTTTTCTTCGAAAAAAAAAAAGTCTCCTCCCAGCTTGAAAGAACTTCGGATCCTCATAATAAAGCATTTCACCTGACATCAAAAGATTAACGACCTCATGCTTTAGGGGGCAACTTTTATAGACATTTTTGGGCCCTACAACCCCAAGCATGAAATTTTCATAAACTAAGGGCTCCTAAGTCCCTAAAAGTGTTGTTCTAATCCCTAAAGGAACAAGGTCAACAAATTACATCTTCTCCCAGAAGTTCTCCATGAAAAACTACTCAGAATTGGTCAAAACAGGATCATTTCAGCTGCTCCACTAGCCAAGTGCATTGCATCTCACCTAAATACACTGTTTGGGTGTGTTGCATTTCAAAAATATCTTCTATGGGGTGCGATGGGCGAGAAATGACAAATGGCAGTGTCATTCTGCGAGGTGGAGAGGCAATGGAAGCTTCCAGAAACTTCTCATGTGACACTTGCCTCTCTGAATTCGACCAAGGATGAGTAAGAGATCATCAATCTCCAAGTGGAAGAAAGAACTATTAGAGGGAAGACACTAATCAAATCATAAGCTGACTCATCTCCATTACAGATATCTATATATGGATCCCTCATCCCAGAGATCCAGGGGCTGGAATTTTGCATATTGTAAGGGATTTCTGTTGGTTTCTTGAGACAAACATGAGATTGTTGGGTGATCTAAGCTTTGTATGAGGTGAAGAGGGGCTTCTTTGCCGAGAGGTTGATGATGGGTTAGAACAACTGGTTGTAACTCCTCTTGGCTCTTTCTTGTTTATCAATAAAAGCTATTCAAGTTTTCCTCCATACTCTTGTGTCATTGTTGTTTTCTGCATTTGTATGGTCAATTTACATCTAATCCTAGATTGTTTATGATTATAGATCCATGTCTTTGTATAGTTCTACGCTACTTTGATCTTACAGGTACTTTGTGAAGCTAGGTGTGAAAGGGAACAAGTAGCGAAAGACTATCAAGGAAGAGAGGAATCAAATCGAGGGATTAGCGCAAGACAGAGGTTGGTCTTTCTGTTCCTCTCTATCTATAATTCATAAAGGAAAAACAAAAGTAGCTTTACTTTGTTTGTTTCTAAGGCAATTGTCAAACCTTAGTGGGATAGAGCAGTTCTATATAGACACTTTTCCCTGTAACACCACCCCGCACTTCATACATTAAACTTCCCTAATCTCAATGCGTCGAGATGTGTGAATAATTAAATCAATGCTTTTCGATGGATTTCGGGGGGTTACCTATTCGATTTTTTCAGTCATATGTTTATGAAATGAGTTTACGGGTGAAAAGCTAAGGTAAAAGGAGCCTGAGTAAAAATGGAATTTTATAGAGGAGAAATATTATTTTTGTTATGGTATAAAGAGGAGAAATGCATAGAACATAAAATTTGGATAATTACTTATACAAATATTTTACAAGAGTAAAAGGGGAGAGTAAAAGATACTTTATCAACCATGGCAAAACAAGACATGGTTAAAAAAAGAACCATGGGAAGGAAATCAGTCGATTGTTTTTATAAAATATGTTTATGAATCCCATTTATTGATCATTATATAAATTCAGGGAAGAAAGACGTGGATTTAAAAAGAAAGACATGGATTACAAAACAAGAGGATGATTTATAAAACCATTTATAGAAATATTTTGAGATTTTATTTATGAAAGTCAATTACAGGTTTAAGTAAAATATTTGGAAATATTTATCATAATATTTTCTTCCCAGATATTTTGCGACAATGATGAGATATTTAAAAGATGATGAAGGCAAAGACTGTGGGAAAAAAGGTCCACACATAATTTTGGTTTAACTCCAAAATGCAAATAATTCATTGATCAACTAGGTGGAAAACATAAACATGCATTCACTTATTTTCATATTTTTTGACTCAGAAATAATAGTCAAAGGGATAGATAGTAGATATAGGTGGCAGAGTTAATCAAGTTTGAAAGGGTAGCTAACAGGTTTTATGAAAACAACTTCGACCACTCTAGAATCCAAAGCAGGGGATCATCATTAATGAACCAATTTCTAGATTTGAAGGCTGAATATTTTCCAGCAGTTTGTGATTCCCTGTAGTTTTCCAGATTTTTTATCTTTAGTTTATTGTTAATTTTTTTTTCCAAAAATAAAGCAACATTCAACAACAACCTTCATCTAAAGATTCAATAGAACAACTGAATTTATCCAAAATTGTTGTTTTTTAGTTCTGTTTCAGAAATATCTATTTCTTTGTTAGATATTATTTTTAATCAATTCCTTTTTGGAATCCAAAGTTAGCACAATATAAAGTCTATAAATATTTTGTAATAAGGCTTATAAAGGGTTGGATTATATATGAAGAAAAGAGCTCTACCTTGATGTTGGTTGTGGATTGTACTCAAAGTAATCAATTTTCAGAAATACGAAGGCAGTTTTCTTCCAAGATTATAATGTCAAGCAAATGGTGATGTATTCTCTCATGTCAAAAATGTTCTTTTGTTCAGCTTCCATATGGATTTCCCTCCTAATTGTTGCAAGAAGATTTAGAGTTGAATTTACTTAAGTGTACTTTATTGTGGCTAGTTTTAATAGTCTTAATGTTTTCCTCACGAGATTAAATATAAAATTATTTTAAATATGGTTTATATCTAATTGATCGTCTACCTTTTTATCTCAACAACATCATAAATATCTTAAGATCCTAGAGTTTGCCTACCCTTCCCTATTACAACTACTCCGTCAATTTGTAATTGATTACCTAAAAGTTTATGACTCCATGCCCAATGGACTTTTCTAGCATTTTCAACCAAAATTTTGAAAAATCCACCTAGAACATCGATATCTATCCTAAAATATTCAAAGAAAAAATTAAATCATACACAGAGAGCCCTCTCTGAAGCTGTAAGGGTTAGATCCCAGCTTTAAAATTGGTTTGTGGTTACCTTTGTAGTTTTATTTCTCGGCCTAGGAAAATTACAGAGTGCTAACATGCCACATCCTTGGCTACGCATTTTGAGGGAAGACATCATCCTAACATCTATGATACACGTGGACTGCAAATTTATGAATGGCATCGGACTTAAATTATCACGCGTTTGGTACCATAAACAACGATTCTAAATATATCCAATTTGCTTGGGAGTTAAATGCTCATACTACACATTATTCATTTCACCAGTTAACAATTATCTGGAATCACACTACTTTCTTTGAGCTCTAGTGCCATAAAATTAGATTCAATATTATTGGTAGAAAATTTATTAAGGCATTATTAAGCACATTTCTAATGTGTTAGACCCTCAATACCTTTTAGCGGAATATCTTTGTGCAATGTGCGCTTTGTGTGAATCAAACTAGTCTTCTACACTTTGGAGATCTCTTGTGTGTTCAAAGGATCTATGTTATTTTATTGGTGCTGTGGCCCTCACTCAAGGTGGAATTCCCATATCTGTACCTGCATCCAGGAGAAGACTTTTCATAGGGTGTCAATATAGAGTTCGGGGGAAGAAGATTGCTAGAATATACCAATGAAAATGTGGTGAGTTTATGATGTCTCTAGAACTGTAAAAATGTGTGTTAAATTTGAAAAATTCTAGTTTAAGGATTCACAAAATTTTAAGAGAATTATTGACGATGACTTTGGTTAATGTTTCAATGAGCATGTTCTCTATGTGTTGCGTTTGTTAAATGTGGATATCAATATTGATACACCTTTTAATATGGATCTAAAACTCATGTTTGATGAGCTTTTTTGAGATCTCCCTACAAGAAAACTCTGGTTTAATTTTTGATTTTATTTCTTAACAAAACATTATGTAGTTTATGGGTAAATGTAAAAATAATGCCAAAATTTTAGTGTTAAATCGAGGTGGACACGTAATTAAGTCAAATGGGATCAAACATAAATAGTCTCAACGCAATGTTTCGAGGTCGTGCTTCGATGGTTTGAATGAAATCTTGTTGACTGATCAGGATCAATACTTCTAGTTAGTCTGATGGATGTAGACTAGTAGAAACTAATTATAACTAAGTCAGAAGTCGACCCATCTTTCTATTTCCACAAGTCTTGTGAGCAAGATCCTAACCTCGACTCCATATTGTGGACTTCTAAATAGCTCGGGGGTTTAGGGTTCTATTAGAATAAACATCTAGCTAGGGAAGAAAATAACCCTGACCTTAGTCAAGCCTGAGGCATAGACATAAGCATATGTTAATTATTAAAAATAAAATAAGAAAATAGATGTTCACACTCGATTGCAATGACTTTTAAATGCATTATTTCATGAAAAGTGAAAACTATTGGTCAAATTTATAGGAATTAGGAATGAAATAGAGTATATTCAACTATTTATGGATTGAGGAATCACAAGGAGAAAAGAAGCATGCTTGCATGTGAAAATATAAAAAGTATTTATAACAAAATTACAATTGGGATGCTCACTGATAAATGTCAAAAGTCAGAAGTCGACCCATCTTTCCATTTCCACAAATCCTGTGAGCAAGATCCCAACCCTAACTCCATATTGTGGACTTTTAAATAGCTAAAGGGTTCAGAGTTCTATTAGAATAAACATCTAGCTAGAGAAGAAAATAACCATGACCTTAGTCAGGCCCAAGGCATAGACATAAGCATATGTTAATTACTAAAAATAAAATTAAAAAACTGATGCTCGGATTGGATTGCAATGACTTTTAAATGCATTATTTCATGGAAAGTGAAAACTATTGATCAAATTTATAGGAATTAGGAAACAAAATAGAGTATATTCAACTATTTATGGATTGAGGAATCACGAGAAGAAAAGAAGCATTCTTGCATGTGAAAATATAAAAAATATTTATAGTAGAATTTTAATTGGCATGCCCGCTTATAAATGTTCCCACACACAGAAAACAAGTTAAAATATGAAGTTATTTGAAATTGCAAGGTAGAAACTCACCAAAACTAATAGAAATTTATTCAAAATGCAATCTTGTAGGGAATTTTATTTAATAATCGATTTAAAAACTTCATGTTTTTTTGTAATGTTTAGGATGAAATTTTTCAGCATTTTAACTTTCTATAAATTGCAAAGTGGGAAGTCAACCCATATTTCCATTTCCACAAGACCTGTGGGCAAGGTTCCGACTCCGACTCTAACTCCATATCATGGTCTTGAGCAAGGTGGAAAATCATGAACAAGGTACCAAAGTTGAAACCATATCATGGTCTTTTAGATAGTTAGGGGGTCGGAGTTATATTGGCATAAACATCTAGTTGGTGAAGAAAATAACCTCGAGCTAAGTTGGGCGTGATGCATAGGGACAAACATGTGTTAATTATATAAAAAAATTGTTCACACAGAACTAATAGAAATTTATTTAGAATGAAATCTTGTAGAATTAGTTTTTTAATAATCAATATAAAAACTCCATGTTTTCCTATAACGTTTATAAGGAAAATTTCCAGCATTTCACCTTTCTAAAATTTGTGATGTCGAAATTCGTCCCAACTTTCTATTTCGATAAGACCCGTGAGCAAGGTGTCAACCCCAGCTCCATATCATGTTATTTTAAATAGTCACGGGGGCAGAGTTCTGTTGGCCGAAATATGTAATCGACAAAGAAAATAACCCCAAAATCAGTCGGGCCTGATGCATAGACACAAACATGTGTTAATTATTAAAAATAAATAAAAAACAATTGTTCACACACAAGTAATAGAAATCTATTCAAAATGCATTCTTGTAGGGGATTTTGTTTAATAACTAATATAAAAACTCCATCTTTTCTTGTAACGTTTATAATGAAATGTTTCAACATTTTTAACTTTATAAAATTTGTGAATTCAGAAGTCGGCCCATCTTTCCATTTCCGCAATGCCCATGAGCAAGGTCCTAACCCCAACTCCATATTTTGGTCTTTCAAATAGTCAATGGGGTGAGAGTTCTATTGGAATATACATCTATCTAGTGAGGAAAATAACCTTGACCTTAGTTGGGCCTGTTGCATAGACATAAGCATGAGTTCATTATTAAAAATAAATAAATAAACAACTTTTCACGTTGAATTGCAATGACCTTTAAATCCATTATTTCATGCAAAGTGAAAACTATTAATCAAATTTATAGGATGAAAACAAAGAAACAAAATATGTTCAACTATTTATGGATTTAGGAATCACAAGAAGCAAAGAAACATGCTTGAATATGAAAATACATAAATAGTTATAGCGTAATTAGAATTGTCATGTCTACTTATAAATGTTTCCACACGTAGAAAACAAGTTAAAATATGAATTTATATGAAATTGCAAGGTAGAAATTGACCACAACAAATAGAAATTTATTCAAACCTCAATCTTGTAGGGAATTGTTTTTAATCATAAATATAAAATTGTAGGAATTTACAGGGTAAGTTCCTCAGAAAGAACACCAAAAGGACACCACTCACAACCAGATCTCAAATCAATACACCAGTATTTTTGACGTGGTTAAAACCCTCAAAGAGGGAAACAGTCCACGGCCTGTCCCAACGTGGGTACTACAGGTAATTTATTAATCAAAGAATGAAAATTTACATAAGCTTCTCTCATGCACGGATTACCCGAACAATGACCCTCCACGCGCTTTAAATAGAACTCATGGACCAATCGGGTGTCAAGCCACGGATCAAGTGTCGGTAATACCGAGGAGAGAGTGAACCGTCGGATCACTACATATCGTGACCGTCGGATTGTAAGTTACACAATGTACAACGGTAAAGAAACACACTTTACCTAACTCTATACCTAACTCTACACTAGACCAAGTTGTACTTAACTATTTCCTATGTGTCGGAATATCCTAACATCCCCCCTTAAGAACAACTTGGGATAAGATTGAAGGATTTACAAATATGACACAATAGGAGAAGGAAGGAGGCACTAGAGCCTATCCCCCCTTAGTGACAACTTCCTGAACTCCAAGCATATATCGAAGTTTAGTGAACTTCGCCTCTGTGAGAGCCTTTGTGAAGATGTCTGCAACCTGATCATCTGTTGAACAATATTGCACTTCAAGAACATGGTCATGAATGAGCTTTCTGATGAAGTGCATGTGTAGTTCAATGTGTTTGCTGCGCTGATGCTGGACTGGATCTTTGCATAGCTGAATGGCACTTTGATTATCACACCAAAGTGTGGTTGGATGCTGCTGCTTAAAACCAAACTCTGATAGGATCTGACGAAGCCACAAGGCTTCCTTACTAGCTTCCACGGCACCACGATACTCTGCTTCTGCTGACGAAAGAGAAATGGCAGCCTATTTCTTACAAGCCCATGTAATAGGTCCTGAACCAAGAGTGAAGACATAACCGACAGTAGACTTCCGATCATCAGGGTCACCAGCCCAATCAGAATCAGTGAAACCAACTAATAGAGGAGCTGCTTTGGCACTGTAATGAATCCCAAACTGTACTGTACCTCGAACATAACGAAGTATTCTTTTGGCTGCTTTCCAATGACTTTCACGGGGGTTTTGCATAAAACGAGCAACAAGGCCAACAGCAAAGGAAAGATCAGGACGAGTATGGGTTAAATACAAGAGTTTTCCTACAAGTTCACGGTATAAGGTAGCATCAACTTTAGGAGAAGTACAAGAGACTGAAAGGGAGAAGGGGCTGGCTTACAGTCTTCCATGTGAAAATGACGAAGAATATCACAAGCATACTTGGACTGGGAACGGGAAATACCCTCCTTGGATTGCAAGACTTGAAGACCGAGAAAATAGTGTAAGTGTCCTAAGTCTGTCATTTCAAATTTCTTTTTAAGGCTGGACTTCACATGGTTTATAAGGTTGGGATCACTACCAGTAAGAATAAGATCATCAACATAAAGAACAAGGATGATAAGAGAGTTGCCCACTTTCTTGGTGTAGACAGTATTGTCAGAATAACACCGAGAAAAGCCAGATTCTAAAAGAAATCTATCCATTTTGGCATACCAAGCCCGAGGAGCTTGCTTGAGACCATAGAGATATTTCTTAAGTCAACATACAAGGCTGGAGTCTGTTTGGATGAAGCCAATGGGTTGTTCCATATAGATTTCTTCATGCAAGTCCCCATGCAAGAAGGCAGATTTAACATCCATCTGATGGACTTCCCATTTTAAAGAGGCAGCAAGGGAAAGAACAAGGTGGATAGAGTTCATTTTGGCAACAGGGGAGAAGGTTTTAGTGTAGTCAATGCCTTCAACTTGTGAAAAACCCTTAGCAACAAGACGAGCTTTATGTTTATCAACTTTCCCATCTGGTCCATACTTGGTTCTGTAAACCCATTTACATCTAACAAGTTTGCGTCCCTTTGGTAGAGGAACAAGATCCCATGTATCATTTGTCAACAATGAATGATATTCTTCATTCATAGTTGCTTCCCAATGTGGATGGCCTGAAGCTTCTGCAAAAGTGTCAGGATCATGATTTACTGGAGCTTGAGCCAGTAAAGAAGAGGCTCTTTCAAACTGAGAACGTGTACGTCGCTGATCTGTAGGATCACCGGCAAGATCTCCTGCTGCATCCTGAGTAGCACGGACCCATCTTGGAAGTTGAGGATCCTAAGAAGGTGGGGGAGGATTATCATCCTCACTTTCATCATCTGAAGAAGAAATGTTTTCAAAAGTGGAAGAGATAGGAAGAGGTGGCACATCCGCCGGACTAGGCTCGCAGGCCGATTTATTTTCATCAAATTTTACATCTCTTCTAATGATAACATTTTTGGACTTAAATGGAATAAGTCTATAACCTTTTACATCTTCAGAATATCCAATAAAAGTACATTTCTCACTCTTAGGTTCTAAAGCTTTATGCTTTTCATCTGGAATATGGGCCCATGCTTCACTTCCAAAAACACGAAAGTGACTTACATCTGGTTTAATGGAACTCCAAGCTTCTTCTGGAGTGATATTCTTTAGAACTTTAGTAGGAGTGCGATTGATTATATAATTTGCACAATTAATTGCTTCGGCCCAAAAGCTAAGACTGAGTCCTTTAGATTGCAGCATACAATTAGCCATTTCCTTTAAGGTGCGATTTTTCCTTTCAGCTACACCATTTTGTTGTGGAGTGTATGGAACAGTATGTTGCATTTGAATTCCATTTTCGGTGCAAAATTCGATGAATGTGTTTTTAACATATTCTCCACCATTATCAGTTCTTAGCTTAAGAATTTGATGTCCAGATTGTTTTTCAACAAAGGCTTTGAAGGCCAAAAATGTGTTAAATACTTCGCTCTTGAGTTTTAAGAAGTATACCCAAGTGCGTCTGGAGAAATCATCAATGAAAGTTAAGAAATACTTGCAGCCAGAGAATGAAGCAACAGGAAGTGGACCACATAAATCACTGTGCATAAGCTGTAAAGGGGCTGAGGCGTGCCAAGAGGCACATTTGTCAAAACTGTCCCGATGATGTTTTCCGAGTACACATCCGGAACAAACACCATCTCTGCAAGATACCATAGGAAGACCTGTCACCATATTTTCTTTACATAGATGCTGAAGGGAGCGATAGTTTAAGTGACCAAATCGCTCATGCCAAAGTTTGCTCACTTCATCATTATGAGCAACAAATACTGAGGGAAGATTTGATGACCCAAAGTTGTGAAACTTATACAACCTTGTGGAATCATCAGCAATACTAGTAGCTAGAATCTGTTTAGGATCTCTTAGATCCTTGATTACAACATCATGAGGTGAAAATTCAACAATTTTACCTTCACCTGAATGAGTTATCTGATATACAGATAGAAGGTTGCAGGATAAGGTTGGAACACATAATACATCATTAAACTAACCATTGTCTAGATGAACAGTTCCAGTCCCTACAACATTAAGAGATCTATCATCACCAACATATATATTTTTGGTGTTACAATCATTTAAAGAAGAAAACATGGCTTGGTTTTTGGCCATGTGATAAGAGGCTCCAGAATCAATGAGCCACTCATGAGAATGAGAAGAAGAAGATACATTTAATGCATAACCAGACTGAGATGATTGACAACGACATGCAGAAAGTGCCATTCCAGAAGTTGAAGTTGAAGTATGCTCCACATGGATGTTATGTTTCTCCATTGCAGCTTCCAAGGCTTCCATCTTCTTAAAGCATTTAGATTCTAAGTGGCCATCTCGATTACAAAAGTTACAATGTCTATCAGTCTTCTTCCATTTGTTTTTAATGGTCTTATCATTTTGCTGAAATGATCTTTCATTTTGAGGCTGAGTTTGCTTAGGACCCTTGTTTGGTTTAGGACCATTCTTTTTAGGATATGACTTCTTAGGATTCTTTGAATTTGGTTGCTGCTGGGCGGCTAACGCTTTCTTGGAAGAGTTTCCAAGATTAAGAAGACCAAGGTGGAAGAGTTTTTCTTGTTCTCTTATTAAGGAATCACAAAAGGAGTCAAAGGAAGGGGCCTTGTAGTCTTTTCCTTGACAAATGAAATCTTCCCTTGTAGAATGGAAAGTGGAAACAAATACAGAGTAGGCTGGTCCCAACTTAGTAAGGATGGAATAAATAAGGTTACTATCTTCTTTCTTAACCTTAACACCTTCCAAGAGATATCTAAGGGTCTTGAATTTGGACAAGAAATCTTCAATGCAAGAAAAAATATTAGGATCCAAAGTAAGCAACTCATTTTCAAGTTGATGGGCTCTAATTTCATTTTTAATCCCAAAAACTTTAGTGATTTTTTCCAATGCTTCATGAGGAGTCTCAAGTTCTGCAATATGGAATCTAAGATCAGGAGAAATAGACATCCCTATCAAACCACGTGCTTGATCTTGTCTATTTTCCCATTTTGCAGCCTTGTCTTCATCTTTTGGTTTCTTCTCTTGGTCTGTGGCTATTCTGTAGAGACCTTTACTTCTAAGTAAATCTTCCATGTAGGCTATCCATTGGAAGTAGTTAGTGCTGTCAAGAATGACTTGGCATGGACTTTCCATTTAAAAAAAAAAAAAACTGAAGCTGAAGATGCTAAAAGTAAGTGTTCCAATGGATAGATCTTGAAAAATTAGGCTGTTTTAAAAAAAACGGCTCTGAAAAAGGCTTCCGGATGAAGAAGTTATGGATTTTTGAAAAAAAAATTGTTGAAGTTGCCGGCAAAGTGCGTGAATGTGCGGGAATGAAAAAATCCGCCCCCACAAAATGGAGACTTGAACCCAAGACCTCTACTCTCTTAAAATAGCTTTGAACCAATTGATCTATACAAAAAATTTGAGAGAGAGAGAGAGAGAGAGAGGGGGGGGGGGGGGCTTGGTTTGCGTGCTTGCCTTGAGAAAGCTCTTTTTCCCTACAAAACACAAAACACAAAACCCAACACGAATATGCAAAGAAAAACGAACCTTGCGGCTTGAAGTTAGCTTTAGCCAAAAAATTAGATATTTTAAAAAATGAACCTTGCGGTCAAAGTTAGCTTTAGCCGAAAAACTAAATATTTTTCTCAATGTTTCTGATTTTCCGAGATCACACTAAGGTGCAGGGAAAAGAGCATACGCATGAGAAAAAATCCTTCTTTTCTGTTTCTGATTTGCCCAGATCGCAGAGAGTCGCAGGGCAAAGATCATACGCAGAAATGAAAGGTATAGATCCGGTTAAAAAAAAGGCTAAATAAACCGAAACTGAAATAAGCAGAGAGAAAATAACAGTAAACTGCAAAAACAATGTATACCTCCCGATCTGAAAAATGACGCAGCTAGGGCTACCGGAAACCTTTTCGCGTGAAACGAAAGGGGTTCCTCACTGGAACAGATGCTCCAAACGCAACAGAGCAGTCCTCTCGGCCCGAAAGCAGTCAGAAACAGCAGATCTAGGAAACGACAGCCACATGCAGTTCTACCGGCTTCAGATTTGGATCACCAACGGACGCGGCCCTCAAATAGCTCTGATACCATGTAGGAATTTACAGGGTAAGTTCCTCCGAAAGAACACCAAAAGGACACCACTCACAACCAGATCTCAAATCAATACACCAGTATTTTTGACGTGGTTAAAACCCTCAAAGAGGGAAACAGTCCACGGCCTGTCCCAACGTGGGTACTACAGGCAATTTATTAATCAAAGAATGAAAATTTACATAAGCTTCTCTCATGCACGGATTACCCGAACAATGACCCTCCATGCGCTTTAAATAGAACTCATGGACCAATCGGGTGTTAAGCCACGGATCAAGTGTCGGTAATACTGAGGAGAGAGTGAACCGTCGGATCACTACATATCGTGACCGTCGGATTGTAAGTTACACAATGTACAACAGTAAAGAAACACACTTTACCTAACTCTATACCTAAATCTACACTAGACCAAGTTGTACTTAACTATTTCCTATGTGTCGGAATATCCTAACAAAAACTCCATGTTCTCCTATAACTTACGACAATTTATTTTAGCATTTTAACTTTCTAAAAATTGCAAAGTCGACCCATCTTTCCATTTCCAAAAGACCCGTGGGCAAGGTCCCAACCCTTAATTCATATCGTGGTATTTTAAATAGACAGGGGGGTTAGAGTTCTATTGGCATAAACATCTAGCTAGCGAAGTAAATAACCTCGGCCCCAGTCGGGCCCGACTCATAGACATAAGCATCTCTTAATTATTATAAATAAATAAAAAAATTTATTCACATTGGGTTGCAATGACTTTTAAATCCATTATTTCATAAAAATTGAAAATTGTTAGTCAAATTTAGAGGAATCAGATAAAGAAATAGAGTATATTCAACTATTTATGGATTGAGGAATCCCAATAAGCAAAGAAGCATGCTTGCATGTGAAAATATAAGAATATTTATAGCATAATTTTAACTGATATGTCTACTTATATATGTCCCCACACGTGGAAACCAGGTTAAAATATGAAGTTATATGAAATTGTAAGGTAGAAATTGACCATAACTAATAGAAATTTATTAAAAATGAAATATTGTAGGGAATTTTTTTTAATAATCAATATAAATACTCCATGCTTTCCTAAAATGTTTACAACAATTTTTTTCATCATTTTAGCTTTCTAAAATTTGCGAAGTAGGAATTCAGACCATATTTCCATTTCCACAAGACCTGTGAGCAAGGTACCAATCCCGACTCCATATCATGGCCTTTTAAATAGTGAGGGGGTCGAAATTCTATTGGAATAAACATCTAGTTGGTGAAGAATATAACCACAACTTTAGTTGGGCCTGACATATAGACACAAGCATGTGTTAATTATTAAATTAATAATAAAAAGCAATTGTTGACACACAACTAATAGATATTTATTCAAACTACAATCTTGTAGAGAATTTTGTTTGATAATCAATATAAAAATTCCATGTTTTCCTATAACGTTTACGATGAAATTTTTCAGTATTTTGACATTCTAAAGTTTGCAAAGTCAGAAGTCAGACCATCTTTCCATTTTCACAAGACCCATGAGCAAGGTCTCTATGCCGACTCCATATCATGGTATTTTAAATAGTTTGGGGGTTAGATTTCTACTGGCATAAACATCTAGATGACAAGCAAAATAACATTGTCCTAAGTCAGGCTCAACAAATGGACACAAGCATGTGTTAGCTACTAAAAATAAACAAAAAATAATTGTTCACACTTGATTGCAATGACTTTTAAATCCATTATTTCATGCAAAGTGAGAACTATTAGTCAAATTCAGAGGAATCAAAGAAAGAAATAGAGTCCGTTCAACTATTTATGGATTAAGGAATCACAAGAAGCACAGATGCATGCTTGCATGTGAAAATATATAAATATTTGTAGTGGAATTAGAACTGGCATGGCTTCGTATAAATGTCCCCACATGCAGAATATAAGTTAAAATATGAAGTTATATGAAATTGCAAGGTTGAATGTGACCACAAGAGAAATTTATTCAAAATGTAATATTGTAAGGAATTTTATTTAATAGTCAATATAAAAGCTCCTTTTTTTCCTATAGCGTTTATGACAAAAATTTTCAGCATTTTAGCTTTCTAAAATTTGTGATGTCGGAAGTCAGCCCTTGTTTCCATTTCCACAAGACCTATGGGAAAGGTTTCGACTCCATCTCTGACTCCATATCATGGTATTTTCAATAGTCAGGGGGTCATAGTTCTATTGGCATAAGCATGTAGCTGGCAAAAAAATTACCACGACCTCAGTAAGGCTCAACACATATACATTAGCATGCATTGATTATTAAAAAAATATAAAAAACAATTGTTTACACTCAATTGCAATGACTTCTAAGTCCATTATTTCATGAAAAATGAAAACTATTAGTCAAATTTAGAAGAATTAGACAAAGAAGTAAAGTATATTCAAATATTTATGGATTGAGGAATCACAAGAAGAAAAGAAACATGATTGCATGTGAAAATATAAAAATATTTATAGCAGAATTACAATTGGAATGTCTACCTATAAATATCTGCACATTCAAAAAACAAGTTAGAATATGAAGTTATATGAAATTGCAAGGAACATGTTTGCCTGTATTTACAACATTATACATCAACAACATAGGTGGCCGCAGTAGTTTTCTTGGAAGTGTTTGTATCTACGGAGATATTCATTGAAAAGGGATTTTAATTAAAAATTCCAATACATTGATTTAATTATTTTATGTTTTGGTTTTTCTTGGAGTGTGTTTTGGTCTTTTGGGCAGATCAATTTTATTTGATATTATATTTCTATGTTTGAGTTATTTTAGTATATTTTTCTTTTATGTTTCTATTTTTCTAGCACATCTTGGTTGATTTTATTTCAAACGATACTTTTATGTTTGAGTTATTTTGGTACATTTTTTTATTAGGTTTTTTGGACATTTTTATTTTTATTTTTTTTAAATCAATTTTATTTTAAATTTAAAAATTATTTATTTAAATTACAATTTTAGACATTGTACCCTATAATATATATATATATATATATATATATATATATATATATATATATATATATATAGATATAATATTGTCAAAAAATATATAACCAAATTAATTAAAAATGTATATAAAATAATTAACCTGTTTTATACTTTTTAACAATTTTATCAACTTGTATTTAAAATGCACCTTTCCAATATATTTAGATTTTGGTTTGTAATATGATTTATATGAAGATCTCATTTACCTTGTTCGTTGACAATCTCTTCTTCTTTTTTTCTAGCAATTTTTAATTGTATAAAGAAATGAAATTATTAAATTTTATTTCACTATTTATTTAATTTTATTAAGATATTTTGTGAATTAATTATTTGAATATATATATATATATATATATGACAACATTTTCATATAAGAAAATACATATATTAAAATTTCAATAATGTTGTATTCTTTATATTCTTTACATATTGCTAAAATGCTTTATTATCGAATTATAGAGTAGGTATTGTTTTTCTGTATAAATAAATATAGTGCTAAATTATTGTTGAAGCTGAAACTAGTCTCCATCCCTCATAGGTTTTAATATTTCAATGTCAATATGATAATTAATTTGATCATAAGTTATTTTTCCTATAATTTTGTAACTTTTATTCTAGGTATTTCTTTTATCATGTTCTTTTGTAAATAGCCCATTCTCATGGATTTCTTATGGGTTGTGTATTATATTTTTGTTCTACTTACAAAATGTTACAAGTTGCCACACTAAGTCACTGAATCCAGAAACTAAAAATACATGCATGATGTGAAGGTCATTTCTAGGTAAACCAACTCATGAATAACGTGCCTTAATCTAGTCCTTTTTGAATTTTTTTGCTTTACATTCATACTAAGGTATTTTCTTCACAAGACAAATTATGATATATTGATTTTTTCACTAGGTGACTACAAGGTCTCCCTATATGCTTAGGCTCAATATTCAAATCTTGATGGGTGTCTAATTGTTTACAGAATTACAACAACTATCAGCACGACATAAGCATCAACTGTAACCTAGCAGCACCGTGCATCTTCTCAAATAGTTTTAGGGTATGTTTTGGTTAGGCTGGAGATTATTTTGATATGTAGTGAACTATAACTATTGTTCTTGTAATAGAGCAATAAAAAAGGAAACATTCTTTCATGAATAAGTGAAAAATGCTTGTTGTGAGATATCAAGAAATATATACATGGTTATCTTTGGTGTGTTATAGATTATATTATCTTAGCTACCAAGATTGGAGGAAATTTCATGGCTTTCAACCATTGCAGCCACCATGTCTTTTACATACTCTTCTATTGGACTCAGTCTTGGCATAACAAAAATTGCAGGTTTGCCCTTTTTTCATATCTCTCTTTGTATTTTCTCATCAAATTTAACTACAACTATAGAGATGGTATTTTATGATTTATATATGAACACGAAGTAAATTCACTAACATGAAGTGAATCTAAGAATCCTTACAGATAAAAAGAATCTATATGCAACCCTAATCGGAGTACTTATTGTTAAACATTCTTCAACAATGAATACAAAGTATATCTTCCAATCATTGGGAAACATTTCATTTTCCTACTCATTTTCCATAGTTTTGATTGAAAAAGATGCAACTGTTAGAAATGTTATTTACTTTCATGTACCTATTCAATGCTCATAAATTTCCTATTGTTGACTTTGCAATTATGCATTGTGCAAGATACCCTCAAATCTCTCCCACCGAAAAATAAAACAATGGAAAACATCATGACTATGATATTTGTGGTGATCTTAGTTATACTCTTCTATATTCAGAGATTCAGAATCCAAAAAGTTGGTTACTCATTTGCCCCTGCTATTTTGATATGGTTCTTATTTATTGCCTTCATTGGAATCTAGAGTATCGCTAGGCATGATAGTACCGGTTTCAAAAATTCATATGTAACGAGGATGTCATTTTACAAATTCTTGAATTAACTTTCAAATTTTAAATAAGGAAAAATTATATATGCTCTATTACTATTCACAAATCATAAAATGCAAAGAAAAAAACAAAAACTATCGAGCAACGATGTAACAAATAAAGAAAATTAGGTAAAAGATTAACGAGATGGACGATCGTCTACCAGAGAAAGTCATATTCAACTCATAAAGAATTTGTTCTTCGTAACCTAGTTCTCAAATGGCATAAAATCCATAAAGAGAAAGGTGGAATTCTATGTTTCAAAATCTTTGGATTGGTCTTTTACAAATGTTTTCAAAGCTTGATCGAGTAAATGGGAAAATTTTGAGAAGATGTTTTTTCATAAATTAAAATCACCCAAGAACACATGTAAATATTCGATTTTAACAAAGATGTTGGTATGCTTTAAAAGATATTTTTTTATTTTGTTTTCAATTTTTTGTACATACTATTTCTTTAGTTGTAGAATTACAACTATGATTACATACTTCAAGAAGCACATGTTTACCATATATTATCTTATATTTTAAAATACGTTACAGTTAAAGGACAAAGTGTTCTTAAAATATCACAATTCAAAAAATAGTTAATGTTATTTTAACTCTTGCTTAAACTTTCTCTAGTATGGAAAATGATAGATTGGCTATTTTATGTTATAAAAGTTCAATCTTCTTCAAATAATTTGAAGAAGTAAACCAAATTCTCTCAAAAGATATGAATACTATGAAACACAATTTGATTTTATTTTAGGTCATCAAACTATTTGCTATCAAAACAAGTCTCTTAAAAAACACCACTTTTGTCACTTCGCTATATATGATAAATGTCAAAATCAATCATAAGCTAAAAAGTGAGAACATGAAGTTTACATTAAAAGGAAAATGAGCAAACCCATCAGAGCTATGAACGCTTGCTGATAATGGGTTGATGTTTCTAATCCAACTAAAGGGGATATTTGTATTTACCAAAAGTGAAGAAATTTAAAGTTTAAAAGAGAGATGCATCTAACGCAAAGTAGAAAAAACTTTGATATTAAAATCCTAAAATTAATGTTTGTAATTTCAGATTATGATTGAATTAGAAGGTTCTAAGAAATATAAATAAATTCATTATTTTACTCTTATTACATATAATTTTCATTCTCTTCATTAGTGCTTTTAGTCTAATTGTTGATACCATTGACACTTTATCAAGTATCTCGGTGCTAGATCATAATTTAGAAGAAATTTTTGGAAAAAAAAACATTTTATTTTTAATTATTAATTGAAACTTGACAGAGATAATTGCTTGTTTAAGTGTTTCACCATTTGCTGTAAGGTTTACAGCAACCCTATTTTGCATTCTACATAGGAAAATGAATAAAAGCAAAAGTCCTTAAATAAAATTTTATTTTTTTGAAATCTTAAGTCGGAGGTCAAATTCATAAAGGTTTTGTAAATAAAATTACAACCTCCCAATTACTCAACCTTCTTACTACCCGACTAGCAAGTTTGGTCGACTACCAGTGTTTTTACAAATGGTCTGCGTGACCGCCCGACTGCCCGACCAAAGGACAACCCCTGACTATGGTATATTCAGGGTCAAGAGAGAATAAATAAATTAAAAAATTAAAAAAATGCTTGACTACCTGACCTCCCAACTATATGATTGTCCAAATAAAATATTGTTTTTCTTAATTTGTGTGCAGTTCGATTTTTGATATTTATTCAATTGATTTTCTTATTTTTTTTCTGTTTCATGTTCAATTGATTATTTGTTAAATCAACAATCAATTTTCTAATGCTTCCTTGATTCACAAAAAGAAAAAAATTTGGCCTACTTATCGGAAATTAATGATCACATTCAATTGCGATTTTCTCCTATTTCTAGACAAAACTTTAAGGTTTTAAATTGTTTTAGCTACATGCTTTTTTCTTAAGTCTTGTTCAAAGAAAAATAGAATTAAGGGAACAGAGTACCAGTTTCATAAATTATGTGTAAGAAGGATGTTATTTTATAAATTCCTGAATTCAATTTCAAGTTGTAAATAAGGAAAACATATATATGTTTTGTTACTATTCACATGTCATAGAATGGGAAAAAAGGGAAAATCTCCAGCAACATAGCAACAAATGGAGCAAATTATGGAAAATACTAGGGTGGTGGAGGATCCACTACTAGAGCAAGTCAACCTCAACGCATTCCTCATCTCATATTCAACTTACAAACACAAAAATCATGTACGATGAGATGGGAGGAGATATTTGATTTCTTTGAGCAAAGAGAAAGGTTAAAAAACACAAGAGATACTAAAACAAATAACAATGAGTTTGAAGCAATCAGAGCAACATAGTTATATAAAGTAGCAATTAGGGTCGTAAGTTTTCCCTATTATGACATGGTTTCATGGATTTTCTCTCACACTAATATTAAAACCCAAACATAATCAGACCATCAAGAAATTTTCATAGCCTCCTCGAAAGTTGAAGTCTTATCTATTATATACAAGCTCAATCTACCAGAAATCCACCTTAATGTTTACCTCTGTAATAAGTTTCGATTTATTGTATTGAATAAATATAAAGATAATTATGATATAGTAGTTGAAGACTAGTTGAGAGAAGAAGAGTAAGGTTTCAAGCTCAAAGAAAAATGGAATGTCCCATATCTATTTTTAAGAAGCCTATTGGATTTCTTATTAAAATGCTAAATAAATTATATGGGGAACAAGATCCTGAGCATTGCAAAATTTAATGGATAACAATAGTCTATAGCATTTTGAATGAGGGGAAACCCATAAATAGGGCTGACATCTTGTCACAGAATATCACTATCATTATCATCTTCCCCCGGGTCCAAACATATTTTCTGTATGTATTCCTCTATAATAGATATTGTTATTGTCTTAGTTCCATTCCCACTCATGAAATGGAACTACCCATATGATCAACAACTATCCATTCAAAATTATGCTCCTATTTTATGGGACTCTAATTTAAAATACCATTTTTATGATATTCGCTATTATCTTTTAATTCCTTGCCATGAAATATTGTTTGGAACAACAACTCCAATAATAACACAAAATTTGAGAGAGGACCTAGAATCAATAGGTGACTAGTTTGTTGAGGAAATATTTTTGTATCTCAGAGTTTTTGGAAGCCAATTTGGTCCCCACCTTTTGCCCCGATATATCCTGGAAAGACTTTCTTTGAGATAAATGGCTAATCAAGTTGTTTTGAATGGGAAAGCCAAAAAATTTTGTAAGATGAAAAATAAAACATGCCCTAATTTTCCAATCAATTTTTGTGACATCAATATCCGAGACAAAGGCTGTGGATTCAAAGAAGCCAAAGAAATTTAGGAATTTTGGTTATTTACTTTGCCACATTATGTATATGATCCTAGTGGAATCAATAGCATTTATTATACAACAATCAATTATATATAAAACAATATTCATCAGAAACCACCTTCCGATGATATTTTTTATAAACATTGATGATTTCAATAGGCTATTGAAAGAGGAAAACTCTTAAATAGTGAAACAGGACAATAATTTCAAGATTTTAGGGAAATTTTATTCAAAAATTTCCAAACGGAAAATGCTCTCAATCTCAACATTTCATTTGAACAATTAAAGACTACTAAATTTTTCTAGTTTAATTTCAACCAAATCACTTGAAATCCTTCTATTGTTTCTCAAAAGTAATAATGGGTAGAAATTGAAAAAACAGAAGATTTTGTTGTCACAGGTAAAGCAGTTGAAGTCACAACAATAAAAATTCTAAAAGAGAAGTAGAAAAATGTATGAAAAACAAAGACTTCAGAAAAAGAAAAAACAATTGAACATGATATTATTGTGATTAATTCTCCTGAGGAAACAGAGCAAAAGAAACCAGAAACTACAGAAGTCAATGAAAAGGAAGTAGATAAGAAGAAAGAGAAATAGGTATCTAGTAAAACCACCACCAAGGAAAATGAGGGAAAAATGGAATCATATAAAAAAATGGATATTATATGTACCACATCTCTTCAAACATCACTAACAATAATTTCTTCTAAGCTTCCTTGGGAATAATTTTTGTTTAAACTAGTTTTTGAGTTATAGGAAGTTCCAGATACAATCTCTTCTTTGACAGATTATTAATTTAATACTCAAACAAAATCAGTTTTGAAAACAACAAAGAAAATGAAACATGATACGTTTGAGACTGTATTTGAATTGAGCTTGCAATCTCAGGCAGATGTAAAAGAAAAATCTCAAAAATCCTCTCAAGATTTAGGAGCTTTTGTTAATTACAATCAATATCATTTGAATGAGCTTGCAATTTCATATGATAATAGTTTGCAGAAAATTGAAGTTTTGGAGGAGAATTTGAAGAAAAAAGAATTGTTCAATGAATAAAACTAGTAGAGGAATTATTCCACTTTAGTTAAAATATTTGTTGTAGAAAGGGAAAATCTACAGAATTTTTTTCAGAAATAATTGAAAGAAGAAAATGCAAAACATGAACAGGAAATTCAAGAATTGTGAAAATTACATGAAGATCAAACCTCCATCTAGAAGCAAGAAGCATAAAAAAATTCTAATATTATGGTCAAATCTTCGAGAGAGAAAATTGAATATCTTAAGAAACAACTCAATCAGAATCAAGATGCAACACAGAGTCTAGAATTTTTTAACGAACAAGATTTACAAATTTGTCCAATTTTAAGGAAAAATCAGTCAAACTTTTATAGAAGTATGGATAAATCTCAATATTTTATCAAGAAATTACAAATTTAAATGAAAGTATTGATTGATTGGTAGAATAATACAAATCAATAAAAAAAAAGTTGTCTATTCTTGACTGGGAAAAGGAATTTCAATCTAATGAAACTCCAAAAGTTTCTAAGACATATAAGAGATTGATTAATGCATTCTTAAGTTGTAGGGACAAAGAGGGAAAAGAAATCAAAGCATGGATACAAACAACATATGAACAATGTTTATCAATTTGGGAAAAAGGAAGAAATTTTATAGAAGAATTTAACCTATCAGGTTGAAAGACATTAAAGCAAACAGTTCTAGGAGAATTAATATCGTCTATGGAAGATCTTATTTCCAAGGACCAAGTAGAAATAAAAAATATTAAAGTCTGGAAACAACAAGCTTTCCAAAAATAATCGCAACTGTATTTTGAGCAAATCAAGCTTATTGCCAAATTTGAGTTCAAATATCAGGAGAAGAAGAAAAAAGTCCAAGGATTTATTATCAGCTGCGAGATCAACATCAATTAGTTTCCTTCCATTTATTTATCTACAATATACTTTATATATTCACAATGGTAAACTCATATCGAAGTACATACACCTCACCTACTACTTAGTCTTAATTATGAAGATTCTAAAGATGAGGAAAGGATGCATTCTTCTGTGTCAAATATCAATTGAACAAAGATATATATATATATATATATATATATATATATATATATATATATATATATATATATATATATATATATATATATATATATAAGTATTTGCTTTCAGAAAATCTATTGATTTTCTTATTTCAAGACTTATATTATTATTTTTTAATATTTATAGACCCTTATGCATTGCTGCAAAGGGTCGAGAATCAACAAAAACTACCAACTTGAATGATTTTAACCAATTTTGAAGTACCAACTTTTTTGAAGACCATTTTTAGTGTTAATGTGTGATGATCTATGAGATTTATGTCAACACATCATTTTAATTACTTAATAAATGCCTCTGATATTAATCTATGACTTATGCTATTTGATTCTCAATGAATATTTGATAATTCTATTTAATATCTCTTATGACAATGTTGCATTCTACATCCTTTTATCATCAGGGATTATAAAATTGTTAATTTATTTATTATTGTTTTATCATCGTATTCTATTATTCAAAGATAAGCACATTTGATCTTATTTACAGGATATAAATTGTTATCTATTTAATTTAGATTGTGCATGGATACATATTTAAGAAAAAAACCAAAAAATCTGTTTGAATAGGATGAAAACTTGAAAATATTTTCGAATTTATTATTTAAATCTTCAACCAAAACTTATCTATCCGGTTTTCTAGATATTTCAGTTATTATTTAAATCACATGGCATTTCACGTGGAATTATGCTCATTTAAATCCTTTAGTTGTTGATAGTTAGATTGGCTAAACCATTGTAGCAAACTATGTTAATATTCTCTAAATTATTACAATATATTACATATTTTTTCTTGGATTAATTATATTTTTCTTAGATTAATTTTAGTTTTAGATAGGAAATTAGGCCTTTGTTACATAGAGTATATCGCCATACAAAATGAAAAAAGTCTAATTGAACTTTGATTGGGGAAATACGCAGTCATTGTGGGAGGATTTTTTCCACCTGTTAACAATTCCTTATGTAAATTGGATGCAAGCATAGTGGTTGTTGGAGTCATGATTGTCACCTCATACTTGCATACATTGGTAATCCTTATAATATAGTAGACTCATATATTTCTTGTTATAATGTTTATTGTTGTATATGGTGTAATGGAGTTACTATTATTTTCATTAGTGTTGTACAAGTTGCCCCAAGATGGTACATTCCATTAGTTTTAGTTGTTGTATTATTACTTGTAATGTATGTGTTTCATTATGTCCATGAAAAACGTTATGCCTATGAGATGGACCAGAAGGTGACACCTGATTTCATGCTGAATGTAGGTTCGACACTGAGTGTGCACAAAGTCCAGTGAAAGAGCTCATATACACATAACTAGCACAAGGAGTTGCAGCAATATTTGTACATTTCGTAAAAAAACTTCCCTGTCATTCACTATGTCCTTATATTCACATGTGTCAAGTATTTAGCTGTGAATAAAATTGCAACTAGAGAATTGTTCTTATTTAGTTGTGTTGATGCCAAAGAAAAAAAATGTAGAAACACATTGCTAGGTATGGGTATAGAGACAAACATACAAGAAATGTGGGATTTGAGAATCAATTACTAAAATTCAAGAAATACTTTATAGTTTCAGATAACATATACACTCATGATATCAATAATTGACCTGAAACTCAAGAAAATAATTGTGACTGTGCACATAGTATCATATTTTGATAGCCTTTTGGACAAAGCCAAATCTAGTTTCCTTTATTTATTATTTATATTGAGTCAGTTCAGTATCAAGTTTCTTAATATTCTCATTACTTGTGTCAAAACTCTTTTTCATATGCATGCATAGGAAACATAAATAAAATAGTTAAACTCATATGCATTTCCTCCAAATTACCATCTAAACGACACTTGTCAAGATATATTTATGTAACAACTTGTTTAATAGGACATGAATTGATTTTAATCTTAAACTACACATCTATTAGTTTCAAATAAGTTAAATATGTAAGAATAATGAAAACAAGCAATTAATTGACCTCATTATTGAACTATTTTCCAAACCAATTAAAAACAAATGACTTAGACTCTGGACAACAGCCTTGAACTATTTGCCAAATCAATTACAAAAAATAGCTTACACTCTTGGAAGTAACCCAAAATGTTCGAGGAGGGGGATCTTGCTCTATATTTTTGTTAAAGGAAAACACATTCAATAGATTCTTTGAAAGATAAAATTCCATGAGAAATGGTGATGGCGAGGTTGCAGGCGTTAGGGACAATCTCCCTAATCTGCCTATAAGCTCCTCAATGTCTTCGCCAAATTCCTGTTCTTCAGGCCTGAGCGCCTCAGTTATCAACACTTATATTTCATTTCAAAACCTCATCGTCGAGCCTTACAGCAACCCATGGCTTTTGAGGGAACTCTTAAAAGAGACACCCATTGGAGGACTTAAGCACACAACCTATATGTATCCATTGTATGTATGGACATCCACGGTGCGTTCACTCTAACGATTTGGATATATATCCACGGCACATTCAATTCAAATGAAGGTTTGATTATATACCACACCGGCATTACCACCGACAAAGCTCACATATATATCTATATCGCTGTTCTTTTTATTACTCCCAGTCAGTATACAAACATAGAGCATTTATATATATTGCACCTCAACTTGAGTTCGGCGATCGATCAACAATAGCTTCTGCTTCCGGACCCGATCCTCCTATACTCAACGTTTAAAACTTCGCCATATCCGTAGGTTGCAATCACTCCGGTGATGATCTTACGCTCCTTCGGACCCGATACAACTATAGACAAAGGTTTATACCTCGCTGGTTTCGTAGTTCGCTGGTCATTGCAACCGCAACCTTGCTATCTCCGCGATCGTGGACTCAACGATATAAATCAATTCCAATCTATATCATGTCACTTCCATTCATTATTCGTCGGACTCTATGATATAGATATGCGATTTATAAAGTTTGTTCTCAAATTCGGAACCGCTCCTTACTCTGCTACCGCTCTTTTCCACTAGAACCTTTGTAAAGGGAACATCGTCCAGAGATTTAAAAAGATCTTCCAACGTCGATGGGTCTTGGACAGAGACAATGAGAACGTATAATTATAAGCCTTCGATTGTTAATATGGACTTGTCCGATATAGCATGCGCCTTCGGCTAAGAAGTCTCAACAATGCATCCGGTACTCAACGAAACAAGAAGACACATGTGCCATCGCAAAACAAGAACCAAAGTAGTATAATTATAATTGAAAGGAAAGAACATTCGTTGGTTTTATAGACAGTATCAGAATCATTCAACAATAGTGATGCATCATAAAATAAACTAGGCAAGCAATTTACAGAGTCATTACATTAGAGACATCAAGAGAACAAAATTTCCACAGTAAAACTAAGGCACTCACCCCTCTCCTCTGTCTGATGAGAGCTTTGCTGCCATTTTATTTATAATTAAGGATAGGCCCTCTCATCCTTATCCAGTACAAGAAAAGCATGCTTTACAGGTGATTTAAAGCTTGAAAGCTCTGTTACAATTAGCATGATTTATTGCTAGATTTATTCTAATTTTTAACTAAAAAAACATAGAAATTGCAGGCTAAAGGACCCCACTCCCTTGCCTGTAAAATTTTTTGGAATTTTTGGAATAATTTGGGAGATTTTTCCCTCTGAGTCCTATGCTCCCGCATCAGACTCCCAAGGTAGAAAAATTTCATGATCTCCTGATCATGTGTTCAGATCTATGTTTCCCTGGATCCCATATCTTGTGCTGCCATTTTCCGCTTGTCACTGATTTTGTTGTTCTTCTCCAGGTCTCCACACTTTATGCTGCATCGCCGCACTGACTAAGCCTTCATAACCTTCTGCTATCTTTCTTTCGCTGCTTCTCTTTTGTTTTACTACTGTTGGCCTCTTCAAGGATACTGCCGTCATCAGTTTTCTGATGTTTTCAATCTCTTGGTCCAATAAATCTCCCAGCTGTTGATTTCTTGCTGCCTGCTGACTTCTTACCTCTATGCTGGTCTCTGTTCTGACAGCCACCCAATCATCCACACCCTCTTGTCTTCTGGAACAGAGAACTTCTTTTCCCTTCAATTGACTGTTCAACCGAGTCAAATGTTTCTCAGCACTGGCAACAATACCTGCATTCATAGAACAATTTTTAAAATAAAAACCATAAGGCTTCAGTGCCTCTTCTGCTGCTGTCAATGTTGTCTTAACTGTCACCATAACTGCTCTAGCTGTCATTATAGATGTTGCTGCCTCCCAAACTTCCTGACCCTCTGCAACATTCTTTGGCTCACCACCTTCTTTGACAATCTTTAGTAATTGTCCAACATCATCTTGATTGATTTTTCCAATCAAAGCAAGTTCTTCAAACATTGTAGCCTCATCTTCTAACATTGTAGCAACTCTCTCTTGGCTATTTAAGCAAGCCAACTCTTTATTGTCACCCATGGTAACAAGTTTCTGCATAACTGTCTTATCCTCATTCTGCAACAGTTCTTCTTCCCTTAAGACCATTCCAAGTGATGGATTGTCTTCTTCATCACCTGCACTCACAAAACATTTGTTAAAATTAAAAACATAAGGCTACTGTGCTTTATCTTCTTTTGGCAATAATTCAAGTGGTTTCTCTATTTTGTCCTTCTCTTCTGCCAGCATATCAGCATGCTGATCCGAATTCTTAGCAAAATTCATGACACTATCCATGATGCCTTCTTGTTCTTGTCCCCTATACTGAACTTTTTCACTTGCAATCTCTCTGTCATATCTTGGATTCTCCAACCAGTATTCTAACAATGCAATTTCTCTATGGCATTGTTGCAGCATTTCATCATCACTTATAGTCCCTGCATTCAAACACAAACTGTCAGTTTGAAAATCACAGAGTTCAACAGTTTCAACTGTTGCTTCACTTATCTGTGCTACAGACTGGTCCACTTCTTCTGCATCCATAAGAACTTCTTCTTGTGCTGTAGCAGCTTCACGAGATTGCATATCCTCCTCAGCCCTTATCATCTGCTCCAGGTATTCCTTTTTTCCAAGTAACAGAGTTCTTGAATTAGTCTTCTGTCCCGGCTCATCTTCTTCTTGCAGAGGCAACAATGTATGATTGATACCATCCTTCCCAAACTTGTAGGTGTTTCTCTTCCCGTCATGTATGGCTCCTCTGTCATATTGCCAAGGCCTTCCAAGCAATATGTGACACACGTCCATAGGCATCACATCACAAACAATTTTGTCTTTGTACTTGCCCACTTGAAATTCCACCTCACATTGTTCACTTACCAACAGTTGATGTCCCTTTTGTAACCATGACACCTTATACGGTGTTGGATGCTTCGTTGTCTTCAGCTTCAATTTCTCCACTACTTCTGTAGATACCAAATTATCAGTGCTGCCACTATCAATAACCATCTGGCAACATTTCCCTTGGACTTTGCATACTGTCCTGAATAAAGCTTTCCTTTGCGGCGGTTCAGCAGCCACCTCCCTCATTGGCTTAAGTAAGATTTTATGAATCACCAGAGATTCTCCTCTTTCTGGTGCATCTTCTTCTTCTGTTACCGCTGCCGCTGGTGCTTCTTCTTCAGCTGGAGCAACAATTGCATTCCTCTGCTTTATGTCTGCATTCTCTGGGCACTCAAAAGCTCTGTGTCCCAGCTTGTTACATCTGTAACATCTTATTTCTCTGCCTCTTCCTCTGCCTCCTCTTCCTCTGGAAAAACTCCCTCTGCCTCTTGCATCACCTCCTGTGGGTGCATGCTGGGTTGAGCTACTGCTAGCTCCTTCTTTAGGTGCTGTAGATCCTCCTCTACCACCTTGACTTCCTTTTCCTCTGAAAGTCTCTTTCCCTCTGGCAGACTGCTTCCTTATGAGTTTTTCCTCGGCTTTCAGCGCTAGCTGATAAGCTTCCTCTACTGTTTTAGGAGACAGCAGACTTATCTCATCATGAATGTCCATCCTAAGGCCATTCATATATCTAGCCACCTTCTCATCTGTGTCTTGGGCTTCTCCAGCTCTTATGCTCACTTTATAAAACTCCTTTGTATACTCCTTTACTGTTAAAGCTCTCTGTCTAAGATTTTGCATTTGTTTAAACAATGTTTGCTGATAATTACTTGGCAAGAACTTACCTCTTAACTTTGCGACCATTCGGCTCCAGTTCTTGATTGGCTACTTACCAAGTCTCTTCCTTTCCGCCTGTACACCATCCCACCAAAGTGCTGCCTGGCCTTTTAATTTGGTGACAGCAAACTTCACTTTCTTCTCGTCCTCTGTTTCTTCGTAATCGAAGAATTTCTCCATACTGTTGATCCAGTCGATCAATTCTTCTGGATTCAATCCTCCTTGATATACTGGTACTAATTGGTTACATGGCCTGACTGTGGATTTTAACACTGACTGGAAGAATCTCATCTCAGGAGTAACCTGTACAGCTTCCTCTTCTTCAGCAGCTTCCATTTCAGGCTCACTGACATCTCCATCATTTATATTTCGATCTGAAGTTAAAGCATCCACTCTAGCTCGCAGCTCCTCCACTGATTCAAATAATTCAGCATTTGTAGCAGGTCGTCCTCTTCCACCACGTCCTCGTCCTCCTCCAACTCTGAAAGCCATCCTTCTTCTGCTCCTGATATTCAATTCAATGTCAGTTGGTGGCTCTGATACCACTAATGATGGCGTGGTTGCAGGCATCAGGGACAATCTCCCTAATCTGCCTATAAGCTCCTCAACGTCTTCGACAAATTCCTGTTCTTCAGGCCTGAGCACCTCAGTCATCAACACTTATATTTCATTTCAAAACCTCACCGTCGAGCCTTACAACAACCCGTGGCTTTTGAGGGAACTCTTAAAAGAGACACCCATTGGAGGACTTAAGCACACAACCTATATGTATCCATTGTATGTATGGACATCCACGGCGCGTTCACTCTAACGATTTGGATATATATCCACGGCACATTCAATTCAAATGAAGGTTTGATTATATACCACACCGGCCTTACCACTGACAAAGCTCACATATATATCTATATCGCTGTTCTTTTTATTACTCCCGGTCAGTATACAAACATACAACGTTTATATATATCGCACCTCAACTTGAGTTCGGCGATTGATCAACAATAGCTTCTACTTCTGGACCCGATCCTCCTATACTCAACGTTTAAAACTTCACCAGATCCATAGGTTGCAATCACTCTGGTGATGATCTTATGCTCCTCCGGACCTGATACAACTATAGACAAAGGTTTATACCTCGCTGGTTCCGTAGTTCGCTGGTCATTGCAACCGCAACCTTGCTATCTCTGCGATCGTGGACTCAGCGATATAAATCAATTCCAATCTATATCATGTCGCTTCCATTCATTATTCGTCGGACTCTATGATATAGATATGCGGTTTATAAAGTCTGTTCTCAAATCCGGAACCGCTCCTTACTCTGCTACCGCTCTTTTCCACTAGAACCTTTGTAAAGGGAACACCATCCAGAGATTTTAAAAGATCTTCCAACGCCGATGGGTCTTGGACAGAGACAATGAGAACGTATAACTATAAGCCTTCAATTGTTAATATGGACCTGTCCGATATAGCATGCGCCTTCGGCTAAGAAGTCTCAACAATGCCTCCGATACTTAACGAAACAAGAAGACACATGCGCCACCGCAAAACAAGAACCAAAGCAGTATAATTATAATTGAAAGGAAAGGAACATTCGTTGGTTTATAGACAGTATCAGAATCATTCAACAATATTAATGCGTCATAAAATAAACTAGGCAAGCAATTTACAGAGTCATTACATTAGAGACATCAAGAGAACAAAATTTCCACAGTAAAACTAAGGCACTCGCCCCTCTCCTCTGTCTGATGAGAGCTTTGCTGCCATTTTATTTATAATTAAGGATAGGCCCTCTCGTCCTTATCCAATACAAGAAAAGCATGCTTTACAGGTGATTTAAAGCTTGAAAGCTCTGTTACAATTAGCATGATTTATTGCTAGATTTATTCTAATTTTTAACTAAAAAAACATAGAAATTGCAGGCTAAAGGACCCCACTCCCTTGCCTGTAAATTTTTTTGGATTTTTTGGAATAATTTGGGAGATTTTTCCCTCTGAGTCCTATGCTCCCGCATCAAATGGGAAACACATGGATGAATAGATTGTAAAAAATCGCTTTACTTCACCAACGAAGGGGAGTCATGACTAGCGAATCTGGTCCCCATTATATGCTCATGGAAACGGGATTAGGAGGGTTGCACCCACATTTTTTTTCTTTTTCATATGCTTTTGTGCATTTCCATCCTTACCATTCTCATCCACAAAGGATGGGGATCACCAATTGCATGTTGTTGTTGGGAAAAGCACTAGGGAGGTGAATCATTATTTTAAAAACTCACTTAAACCTTAAAATTTCTTATTCAGATTTGTGTATGCTACTATTATTAAGTAAACTAGAATATTTACTTGACGATGAGGAAGGAAAACCATGTATATCCAGTTAACTAAATTTTGATATATTTTGTCATTTTTTTACGTTAACCAATGTATCATTACTTCATTAGCCTTTAATTAAATAGTAACCATGAGTAGTGAGAACAAAATAAATCATCACACATAAGCAACACATAACCATATGAGGGCACCAAGATTTTTAGGTGGAAACCCAATGTGGGAGAAAACCGTCATTGTCTTCACCTATGTCTTCATGTTTTATTATAAAGGAAAACATATTACAATCTTGTACTAGAAGGATAGTAACCTTCTCTTATTCTCCAACACCCACTAGAAGGGAGCTCCAACTCCCTAATCTAGTTTAGTGGCACCCACCAGAAGGGAGCTCAACCCGCTGATCAGATTTATCAACTACCATTGGAAGGAAGCTTCAACTCCCTCAGTGAAGGATCCAACCCTCGACACCTTTGTGGACCATGTTTCATAATATTTCTTACTTGATCTCCTTTACTCACAACATCAAACATGTAGGCCATTTTCCATCATATTTTCAGACTCGACCCACTATGATCATTTAAGTCCAATACCAAATAACAATTATGAAATCAATCACTGTATAAAATCATTCAATCACTAAACCAACTCAATCATCAAATCAATCATTGAATCTGAATCAATCAATACAACTAGATCAAACTAAACCATGATAGAACATATCAATGCACTCATCAATACGCCAAACATTGTTACCCATCACAAAAACCAATTGTTGCTACTACAAACCCTCATCAACCACATGTAAAAATATATACATTACAGATCTGGGTCATAGCTACGGATTTATGCACTCCTTCTTAAGAGGACCCGTGTATAGATCTTAGTATAAATCATTGTCACACTGAATCAATCACTGAATCATACAATGAACACATCACATATCAGTTAACCAAATAGAAATCATCACACGGTAGCATCATCTCTAATCAAGATATCATTCCATAAACAATTCAACCCAACTAGAACTATCAAACACAAATTATCATAAGAGATACATCATCGACAGACATTAACAAACATAACATAACTCATCAGACATCATTAAAAATTCTTACTTCAAAACCCTAGTAGATGTACGTGACTCCTATAAATCACTTCCACAGATGTACATGCTTATCATTCACCACACTTGAATAGAGATCTATCCATCCTGCAGAATATATACATGACTAGTCAAAAGAAGATCCGCGTATGTATGTGACTTCTCAATGGAAAACCAATGTAGAGATATGTAATTACTAAATCATACCGTCATTGCACAATGCAAAAAAACATTTTCAAGCATCACCCAGTAGTTGTAGCAGTAGTATATCAATGACCATCATATTATATCCATGTATCCTACAATTTCCTCATAGGTAGTAAAACCATTCTCTTAGATCAAGATGCCATCATATGCATCTATCAAATATAAGGAGAACATTCAACATCAATCATGTGTATTAAGAAGAATCATCACACCATAGAAAACTCAAGTGATCATCCATAATATTCCTATCTACAATTTATTGTTATCCCATGACATAGAGATATCAATATGTAAGAAGCTATTTTAGTATCCTATCTCCTTTATCTCATATCATCTATATCGATGTGATTCAAGCAACATACCATGTGTAGAATATCACGTACATGCATCATTAACATGTGTGCAAGCAAAGAGAATCATAAACTTAATCAGCATCATTATAACAATTATGCAGCTCAAGAAACATTTAGGTATCATCCATAAATTCACCATATGCACCTCGTGCATCATATAAGGCATAATGATAGCAGCATATAAATTCAAACCAGTAGTGAGCGATTCATTAACTATAGCATGCAAATCCTCTTCATCAATTGTATTATGTAGAATCAACTTGACTATGTGCAATTTAAGTAGTATATAAAAACTTCAGCAACATATGTGTCTCTAGAAGCATCACCAATGATATATACTTTTCATGAACACGATTATGCAACTAGGAATCCTCAAGAAATCATAATGCCAACAATGCATTATTAGATGCATAGCAAATTCTCCCCCTAAACCTGGGCCAACTATTCATTGTTAGGGCTTACCATACCCATCTTCATTAATTAGTAAATTCATCAAAATAACCATAACAACAAGGTCATATTGCAACAACTCATAACCATCATAAGCCAATACCACTTCTAAGTAGTATATGAGCATCAATAGACTAAAACAAACCATTTTCAGAACCAGAAGTCTAAAGAATAACTACATGAATCATATTAGAACCTCTCCTTGAGTCTATCCCATTGTTTATTCATCTAAGATAAACATACACAATTGTTTAGATCAAAACCTATGTATATATGTGATTGTACTTCATAATATCCACGTAAAACAAGTAAAATGTTGAGTTTTTATAACCACGTCTCCCACTCTCACTGTATTGTATGTTCATTCTCATTGTTACTACTTCAGGTGCACTGTTAGTAATATAAGCACATGAAAATAAAAACAACATCAAAATTATCATCAAAGTATACATATGTATAGATCCCCCTGAGATCATACATCACTGGTTCTGAGGACGTAATAATCATCACCTGCTCTTTATGAGGTCATGTACCTCACATCACTACCGTAGTCACTATGAGTGAACACTGTACTACAATAGAAACCATCTTATTTTATTCTAAGTTTGAGGAAGCAGAACTATCCTCCTGATTTTTGCGATGATTTATTTTTTTAAAAACATATAATTTGCTTGGATTTCTATATGATTTTTCTATGAACTTTTGAGCTTTTTCATCTATGACCTTTCATTTGGTTGATGTAAACAAAATTACATTTCCTTAATCCTCCATTTCACCTACACTTAGAATATTTCACTTTAGCCATTGCACTAATAAAGTATCAACTTCTCTTCTATCCTTATTAATTTTGGCTCTACCTTTTCCCATAACTTTTGTTGGAGCATTATTTCCAAGAATAACCTTACCATCTTGGTTTTTCCTAAGAGATTCCATCTTACTCTTATCTCCATTCATGTGATGAGAACATCTATTATCTATGTACCATTCATATTCATCTTCAAATGAGCAAAGAGCAAGACCACACCTTATCTATTCTTCTTCTTTCTGCTTATTATGAGAAATGTAGGAGGATTCATCATTTTTAGGTCTATCAATATTCTTACCTAATTGGCTGCCATGTTGAATATCAAGATTCATCGATTTATTCTTTCATTACTTTGCTACATGTCAAAACTTGTTATAAGAATAACATCTTATTTGACCAGAAAAGAGAGCAGATGAATCACAATATTTTTGTTTCATATTCCTTTTATTGCAGTCAATAGCTTTATGACAAAATATATTGCAAGTAAAACGATATCCCTTGAAGAAATGCAACCTATCCATAATTATGACATATAAAGCATTCAATATTATTGATTAGAGGAGATAATCGATTAACACTTCTATAGTTAGGAGAATATGATTCCCTTTGAAGATTTACTTTCTTTTGTTTGTTGATTAGGTTGACTTCTTATCTCTTTATTGAGCACTTTAGGTTTTGCATTGTTACTCTTTATATTCCTTGTACTAGCTTGTGAACTAGATTCTCCTTTAATAGTTTCATGAAAGCCAAAACCATAAATCTGAGGAGACCTTTAACTATTAAGAATTTTATCCAAAATCTTAGGACTATCTTGAAATACTCAAGTGTTTATATTTTTCTTGTAATTTACCTTTTAGAATGCTTACCTCAACCTCCATTCTTTGGTATTTCTTTTCCTTTTCAAGGCACTGCTTTCTCATTCCTTTAACCTTTTTCCTTCTTCCATTTGCTCCTTCAAGTTGATAATTTCTTCCTTCAGCCCATTCTATTGTTCTTCAAATGCTTGAAGTATTTCTTCATTTCACTTGTTTGGCTTCTCAAGATCTGCTTTTAGAGAGACAATCTTTGCTTCAAGGCCTTCACAATATTATTTAGATTCTACTACATCATCTACTAATGTAATATGATCCTTGTTATCATATGCCTGTAACTTATCTTTAAGATTAATAATCTTGGTTAAAGCAAGATTAAGTTTTCTTCTAAGATTAAAAATTTCTTCTAACCTCTCTTCTTTTGAATTAGTAACTCCATCATGTTCATATTTTGACATATTGTTAGAAATAAGATTACCTTATAGTTATCCTAATGAACAACCTTGCTTTGGTTTTTCTTCATGGATTTCCTGTAGCTTATCCCATACTTCCTTTGCAGTTTCATAATGTATAACCCTATTTAATGTTGAATCAGGTATGATATTAATGATGCCACTTAATGTCTTACTATTTTTTTGCACTTCTTCATCTCATGGAGGAATTTTGGTGAAGCCAATGCATATTGAATACCAAACATCATGGTTCATTAGATTAGACTTCACATTTTCTTTCCATTTTTTATAATTATCATTTCTTAACATACGTACACCTTCATTGTCCATTCTTTCCGACTTGCCTATTTTTTTGCTTCTAGGGCCATCATTCTTTAATATGTTTTCTCTTTAGAATGCTTATTTTCACTTTTACCCATGAGTGCAAGTTTAGTTGATTCATTGTCATCTTCACTATCATCATTATTACATAGAAAAGAAAATGGATCACAATTAGGACAAGAACCCATAGCTCATAATTCTTTGTTACAGTCTTCTTCATTATTGATCAATATAAAGTGGGTTTCTCCCAAGACTAGATATTTGTTGGCATCTGTAACGGTCTCTGCATCTCATATATCATTGTCACTACCATAGTTTTCTGACTCCTTCCTTCAAGCTATCTTCTTCTTTCCCATCATCCTTGATCCACTCCAAGTAGTTAAGCTTCAACTAAAGTGACCTTCTCTGATACCAATCATTGGGAAAATTCTTATGGGGTGCGTGAATCAATATTTTAAATTTCATATTCAGAGGTGTATTATATTGGCATTAAGTAAATCAACGCATGTATGCAACTATGATGAAGGGAAATCGTGTATATCTAGTTAAAACAATGTAAACTTTGAAACATGAATTGTAAAGTCAAAATGAGAACTCATGGAGAAAAATAAAAAATAAAAAATAAAATAAAATAAAACCCTAAAACATGAAAAAAACTCCAAAATGAAAAGTGTTAATGTTGGAATAACGTTTTTTTTTCTAGGATAAATTTTCAAAATGTTTTAAAAATGACACTGAAAACCATTTTTTTGGTGCAAAAAGCACCTTGAAAATGAAAAGTGTTGATATGTTGATGTTGAAATAACATTTTTTCCTTTTAGGGATAAATCCTCAACATTTTGAAATAATGGCGTAAAATATTTTATCACGACTCTGAAAAGCCCTAAAATTTCAAAACAATAATGAGAACAAAAATTTACAAATAAAAACAAAAACAATGAAAAAAATGAACAAAAAAAGTTTTAAAATATAATAAAAAGTTAATAACAATATCTATTACAAAAGAAAAAACATAAAATTGAAAAAATACCAAAATAAAATAAAATATATAAAAGAGACAAAGAAAAAAAAAACAAGCATAAAAAATGTTCAAAAAAAAAACAAAATTAACCTATAAAATATTAAAATAAAAAAAGTTAGAAAAACAAATAAGAATGAGTTAAAAAATATAAATAAATAAATAATAAAAAATATATATTCTCAAAAAATATGATTAGAGAAAAAAAAACAATGAAAGAAACTAAAATAAATAAAAAATACTTTATTGGACAATTAAAGAAAAAAAACAAACAAAATAAATAAATAATATTAAAATAAAAAATAAATAATACATTAAAAAAACACATTTAAAAAAAATCAATAATTTAAAAAATAAATAAATAAATAAAATAAAAAACATCATAAAAGAATAAAAAACAATAAACAACTTCAAAATAAAAAATCATTTAAAAAAACAATTATAAGAAATATCTAAATAAATAATAACAAAAAAAACATTACAGAAAAATAAATTAAAAAATTTTAATATATAAAAAATAAAATAAAAAACATTTTAAAAAAAACCATAAAGCAATTAAATTTATAAAGAAAAAAATTATTATAAAAAAAAGAAAGAAAATTAAAATTAACAAGAAAAAAATGCACCCCTTCGGCCCGTGGACGAACTCAACCCTATTCTGAGAATCGGGTTATGGGCTAACTTGATTTTCGAAATCGGGCTGAGCCCGGCCAGGGGCCCGAGGGATCACTGCCCACAGCAAGTGGAGCTGATGTTAGGAATCAAGTCAACCCCTAACTTGATTTTGAGAATTGGGTTGAGCCAGCCTTGGGGCCCTAAGCGGCAACCCCTCGAGCCCTTGGGCAAGCTCACCCAATTCTAAGAATTGGGCGAGTCCACCAAGGGGCCTTAGGGATGAGTGCCCTCAGTCCCATGCGCGAGCTTGCCCGATTCTTAGTATCAAGCGAGCCCACCGAGGGGCTTGAAGGGTCGTGGCCTTGAGCGAGTGTGCCCAGGGTCGCGGCCCCTCGAGCCCTTCGGCGGGCTCAATCCTATTCCAAGAATCGGGTGAACCCCTCACCCGATTCTCAGAATCGGATTGAGCCTATCAAAGGGCCCGATGGGAGCCAAATTTGTTTTCATTTTTTTAAATTTATTATTGTTGTTATAAAAAGAAAAACAAATAATTAATTAATCTTTATATGTTTTAAAAAAACATATATATATATATATATATATATATATATATATATATATATCTCTTTTTTAATTGTTTTAATTTTTTTTTATTTTTTCAAATGTTTCTTTTATATCATCCTTTTTTCTTGTTTTTTTATTTTTTTTAATTTATTTTTTTCAATGCTATTTATTTTTTTTCTTTTTAATGTTTTCTTCCTTATAACTAAATTGTATATTTTATTTTTAAATTTTTTATGTGTAGGATTTATATTGTTTTGTTTTGTTTTGTTTTGTTTGTTTGTTTGTTTTTTTTTTTTTTTTTTTGTTAATTCTATGTTTTGATTTTTATTTATTTTTTTCACATAAAATATATAAATCTTTTTTTTTCCACATTTATTTTTCAAAAGTCATCCTTTTTTATATAAAATTAACAAAATTTGTTATTTTTCCTATTTTTTTATTCAATTTTTCAATAAAAAAATTTATTTAACGTGTTTTTTTAGCGAAAATGTCCTAAAATACATATTTATTTAATTATATCTATATTCAAAATGTGTATTTTATGTCGAGTTTTTTAAATTATTATTTTTTTGTAACAATTATTATATGTGTATTGAAATATTAATCAACTATATATAAATATAAATAAATAAATAAAAAATCTTACTCTCAAAATATTATTTTTATTAATTTTTTTAAACTTTGCAAAAAAATAAAAAATTTCATTATAAAAAAACAGTGCAGAGGAAAACAAGAAAACGAAAAATTGGAAAACCCTTAAAATCCAAATATCTTAGGACAAAAAACATGAAGAGGAATAAGAGAACTTGAAAAATGGTTAAATAATCAACATTTAAAAAAAAATAAAAAAAATTTATGTATACTTAGGACATAAGAAAATTTAATGTGTCAAAAATATGCCTTAAAAATGTATATTGATGTTTTTCTAAATCTGAATGAAAATTACCAACATCTAAAAAAAATAATGCACACTTAATACATTAGAAAATTTAAAGTGTCAAAAATAAGTCCCATAAAGAAAGGGGTTGACGCCGCATCAACATTTTCCAAAATTAGCATGAAAATCACTAACATTTAAAAACAAATGTTCATACTTGATAAATAAGAAAATTTAAAGTGTAAAAAATGTGCTCAAAAAAAATATATATGTATTATGAATAAACACTTCTCAAAATCGACCGTTTTTTTGCTACCTCAAAAAAAAGGATAAACATATCAGTTCTCGTTTCAAAGTTTACATTGTTTTAACTAACTTTTCATATATTTCATCATTTATTCTACTTTAACCAGTGTATCATTACTTCATTAGCCTTTAATAAGACAATGAACATGAGCAATAAGAACATAATAAACAATCACATAAGCATCACATCAACACCTAAGGACACCAAGACTTTTAGGTGGAAACCCAATGTGGGAGAAAGCCACTGTTGTCATCATCTTTGTCTTCATCTTTTATTATAAAGGAAAACATCTTACATTATTGTATTGGCGTAGACTCATACCAGTACGCAAGCACCCACATGCAAAAGGCTACCACCTTCTCTCGTTGTCCAGCACCCACTGGAAGGGAGCGCCACCGTCTAATCATGTTTACCGAAATCCATCCAAAGGGAGCTCCAACCCCTTGATCAGATTTACCAGCTACCACTAGAAGGAAGCTTCGACTCCCTCATTGAAGGTTCAAACCCTCAACACCTCTGTGAACCACATTTCATAATATTTCATGTTGGATCCACGTGACTCACAACATCAAACCTGTATGCCACTTTTCATCATATTTTCATATTAGACCCATTACCATCATTTAAGCCCAATACCAAATAAAAATTCTTAAACCAATCACTGTATCAAATCACTCAATCAATAAACCAACTCAATCATTAAAGAAATCATTGACTCTTAATCAATCAATACAACTAGATCAAACTAAACTATGATATATCATATCAATGCACAACTACTCATCAATAAGACAAACACTATTACCCATCACAAAAACCAACTACACCTGCTACAAATCCTTATCAACCATAATATATACATTATTATTTTGATTCATACCTACGTATGTAGGTGGTTCTCCTTAAGACGACATACGTAAAGATCTTAAAATAATGAACCATAAAGTTTGAATCATTATCGCACTCGATCAATCACTGAATCACATATTGAACCCATAACTTATTATTGAACCAGATGCTGATCATGAGATAGTAGCATCATCTCTAATGAACGTATCATTCCATAAATAATTCAACCCAACCAGAACTGTCAAACACAGATTATCACAAGAGAGACGACATATATGAGCAAACATAAAAGAAATGGTAAGATTCATTAACAACTCATACTTCAAAACCCTAGCAGATGTACATGACTCTTATAAAGAACATTTGTGTATGTATGCTCTTATCATTCACCACACCTTCATACAAATATGTCCATACTGCAGAATATATATGCGACTGGTAAGAAATATATATGTGTATGTACATGACTTCTCAATGGCAAACCAATGTACATATGTATAATCACTGAATCATACCCTCCCTGCACAACATAACATATTTCAAACCCAAATCTTGACATATAAACTCTTACATACAAACATCATCATATAGTCATCACAGATCTATCAAAACCTAAACACATTATCCAATATGTGGTCATTTGAGATCTATTAGATCTAATCCATCTCCATGCTCCCTCATGCACACCTATTTCAAATTAAGTTATTCATAAATAATGCATTGCATGCACTCTCTTACACTTGATCTCCATCTCCTTGTATAGTATAAGCCTTAGCCAATAGCTTGGGCCCAACCCTTAGTAATGCCGACCGTATTCTTTGACGAGGTAAAATATTTGTTGTCGCACTCATTACTATAGGCCAATACCATGGTAAATACCCCTGGTATTCACAATACCATAATGCAGAAACTGTACAAACTTATCTTTATCATACCTATGTATGTAAAAACCTTATCTTCGCAGCACCCACGTATACTTTCCTTATAAATTTTTTTGTCTCTAAATTGATATTCCTTTGTCCATCTCACCTGTAGCATCTACATAAGCATCATGTTGACATATTTATCAAGTAGGTTTTCATCAAGGAAAACCTTTGTCCATTCTTTTTGTCAAACTGCATAGCCATCATATTGACATATTTATCAAGTAGGTTGCCATCAAGTACAACACATTATTCATAATGTTAACAGCTTCCATGCAACGATCCACGCAGGCATGTAAATTCAGTGAATGGGTGGATGGTTCGGGCATATGCCTCTCTTACTTCATGGTGTCAACTCACTCCTGACTCACGACTTCCCGACCCAGTCGGGGTCGACTCATCCTAGATCTCATAAATTAGCCTCCCTCTGACCTCCCGACCCCTGAACTTCAACCCATTTGATTCGATATATCACCCGCAAGTCCTTCCACTATTCATATCAGCCAACCTCCTGACCTTTGAATAAATCGGGGTCAACACCTATTTTCTTATGTTATTATCCAAGCATTAGACCATCCTTTGATCTGTAGATCTCTAGGTTATCTGCCCACCTACATGGGCCTCGTAAATAATCCACATCGGATGTCCAATCGCACAAGATGAGAATTCCACTGCTCCAACTAGAATCTTTCACACTTGCAATCCTCACAGCAAGAGGATAAGCCTTATCCAATCATTTCTTTAAGTTCCTGGGTTTTGCCCCTTTTCTCCACAATAAACCCCTTATTATCCAAGAATGGATCAGTCATGGGTATTTGTCTCTACACCATGCAAAACCATCAGTGGATATTTATGCTCTCCTGAGAGACCGAGTCTACTACTGCACGAACTACCATGAGCTAATCCTATCAACTGCGGCCTGGTCTCAGGGATCCATTCAGGTTCTAGATCTACATCAGGACCTCACAAATCTGTCAAAGTCATACTAACATTCCATGGTGTTACCCCTTCTGAGCCTGGATGATAGCTACATTGAGGGATTCCTACCCTGTGGGCCTTCCTTGCCTTCGGATATGGAATTCCTTACATGGTGGCATAGGAACTCCTACATCTCTTATCTATTAGAATCATGGAATGAGTTTCCTGGGGGCTTTCACCATGCTTAGCACGCACAAACTATTCTAGAATCCTCACGAAATCCCTCAGCGGTTCCTCGAGACTGTTCATGGGTAGCCAAAGCTTTTGTCTATTGGAAGGGGCTTGTGGCCCTCATCACCAAATTCCCAGTGGAGCAAATGGAGGCTTATGCACAAGCAAGGTTAAATCCTATGGAAGTATGACAACTAGACATGATCAGACCCATGAAACTCCCTTGATCTTTTGCATATTGTTTGCTTGTTGGCACAACAATTCATAAACAGATACCCTAATTTAAGCATTGACTGACTCTAGCCAACAGAGGGTCTTTCTTATAAATTTGTACATTAATACAAAGGGTCTCAGAACCCACTTCTTCTCATTGATCATGGTTTGGAACTGGAATAGATCATTGAGCTCATTAACTTTAGTTATTAAATTATTTATGATACCGTTAAGAATTTATTTCACAGTGAAAGTTTGCCTCTATTCTATATCTTAGGCAACACTATTATGGGACTCTTTTACACTCTAAACTTTAAACACTTTGTGATTACCCTTTTTTAGGATATTACCTTGTTTACATTTTCATATAAGCACAACACACATGTACCCATGCATAGTCATAGTCACATTCAATATACAAATCACGGAAATATCCCTTCACAATTTCATAATAGATATATACACAATTGCACATATTGTAGTCCATGTTTATCCATATCTATTACAATGACAATGCAACATAACCCATTAATTACAAACAATATGTTAGGTCCCTATAGTAATAGTTTAACCCCTTATTGTTATTAGTACAACCCCCTTATTATATTCTTGTGCCCATGTAGTCCTCATATTGTTATTATTGTGCCCCATAGAAGCCCACTACTATTATTATTGTGCCCTTACATTATTATTGTTATGTCGACTCTGATTATATTATGACCCCCTAGATTCCTATATATAGAAAGGAGGTCTTGTCATTTGTATCATCCAATAATTGTTCATTTCTGTAATGTAAAGGAGATTTCCCCATCAAAGAGGCTTATTTTAAAGGCATATATCAATATTTTCTATCTTCTTGTGAGCTAGTTTCATAACATTTGGTATCAGAGCTTTGGATTCCAGGGTTTCACTGCTCTAAACATGTCATCGTGGCATTTTCACTATAACATTTTTTCTGCGAAGTTTTAGAAGTTAAACACAAAAGCCATTTGAGAAGAGATCTCGCTGAAGCTCGGATCTAAATTTTAGATCTTGTCTCACTATATTTTTGGAGATATGATCTGAGGAAGTTAGGGTTTTTGCAAGCCCCAAAATTGCATCTTAAACAGGTCATTGTGGCATTTTCGCTATAATTGTTTTTCTACAAAGTTTCAGACTCTGAAATTAAAATCCATTTGATCTGCACACTTGGTGAAGCTTGGGCCAGAATATCATATCTTTTTTGGTATATTGTCAGAGATACAGTCCAAGACATTCAGGGTTTCTACAGGCTCTCGAATTACATCCCAAATAGTTGACCTTGGGAAAATCGTATTAACTTTCTCTTTGAGAATCATATTAAAATTTCATAAGAAGTTATGGAATGAGGACAGACAATAGTTTTTCTGTGTATTGGTTTCAAGTCCTAAGGTTGAAATAGTGACACGTGGCATGTCATACAAGTTTTCTCTACTGAACCAGTATATAATCAGGTCATCATGGGAGATTTGATATAACTCTTCCTTGCAGAATCCAATCTTGATTGGACTTGTGTGGTTAGAAAGAGGACTCAGAGGGCTACTGCAGGATGCAATTTCAAAACTTAGAGATCTGAAATTTCCGAGTTACAGTCGTTTCAAGATACAGCTCCTAAAATCAAGAAAAGGCAATATGAGGAAGTTTGATGGCAAGGATCCGCTAAATTGGATACTACATATGGAGAAATATTTTGATCTACATGAGGTGTAACTGTTACAAAAGCTATGTACTGCACCCTTACATTTAGAACCGAATCAATTTTTATGGTATGAAGGGCTTTGTTCTCGTAAACCACTTGTCACGTGGTCAATTTTCATGGAGGAAATGATAACACATTACGAGGATACAAAAAGAAACACCTTCTTTAGCTAATTGATAAATCTTAAAAAAAAGGGTTCAATAGCAGAGAACATTGAGGACTTTCAAAAATTGAATATAGGGGTAAATGATATTCTAGAGAGGCAAAGGATTGATGTCTTCATAGGGACTTTAAAGGATAACATTCAACATGAGGTTCATCTTTGGGAACTTGATTCATTGGAGAAGGCATTCAGGTTGGAAAGAAAAATTGAGAGTGAAATTATGGAAACAAGGAATCCCACCACTCATGACTATAATTATGGAAGTGTTTTTTCTCCTAGCTTTCCATAACCTAGAAGGTTTACACCACAAAAATTGGAAGAAAATGGAGAAAAAGGGCTTTGTTACAATTGTGATAGCAAATACACTAAAGGTCATAAGTTTGATGAGAATAAATTAGTTTACATAGATTATGAAGAGGAGGAAGAAAAGGATCAAGAAACATCAAAAGAAGAGGATAAACACCAGGAACCAACCCCAGAGAAAGAAGAAACGAATTTGACCGTATCTTGTAAAGCATTGGAAAGAATTACCACTCCTCAAACTCTCAGGATAGAAGGACATGTCAAGAACAAAAAGGTTCAAGAAGTGAAAGATCACACCGAGAAAGAAGAAATGAATCTGACCATATCTTGTAATTCATTGGTTAGAATTACCACTCCTCTATCTATCAAGATAGAAGGACATATAAAGAGGAAAAATGTTCAAGATGTGAAAGATCACATCAAGCATCAATAAATGAATCTGACCATAACTTCTAATGCATTGGAAGAAATTAGCACTCCTCAAACTCTCAAGATAGAAGTACATATCAAGAAGAAAAATATTCAAGCAGTGAAAGATCACATCGAGCATCAACAACAAGTTCTCCAATTTTTAAAGGATAATGCCACTTTGGTGTAGAATCACATGAAACAATAGGCAGATCAACATCGCAATGAAATATGTTTTGATGTAGAAGATTGGGTATTTTTATGGCTACATCTCAATCAAGCTATTTATGAGAAGTAAATGTTGGAAATACTACATGCACTTAAGAAATGACGACCTTACCTAATGGGAAGACACTTTAAGGTAAAAATGGATCATGATAGCCTTAAATTCTTTTTAGAACAAATATTATCTTTAGAAGAATGGAAAAAAAGGGTCACAAATATGTTGGGTTATGACTTTGAAATCATCTACAAAAAAGGGAACAAAAAAGTTGTTGCAGATACACTCTCAAGAAAGTATGAGGATGTGGAAGCATTGTTTTGTGATATCTATATTATCCAACGAGATTGGATAAATGAAGCAAGGGATGAATGGAAGAAGGACGAAGAAGTGTGGCTACTCATCCAAAGTTGCAGAAGATCCCAGTTCAAACAATATATCCAGAACATGACGAGGAAAGAAAAACGATATTGGAACCTAGAGAAGTCACATAAACAAGAACCCGACAGCTACGAAATCGATCAATTTCAGAGTATCTCATCAAGTGGAAGAACTTACCCGCTGAAGATTCCACATGGGAGGATAAGGATAAGAATTTTATATAGAAGCATCAAGAACTACTCAAGCATAACACTTTTTGAAGGAGAGGGGCATGTTAGGTCCCTATACTACTAGTGTAATCCCTTACTGTTATTAGTGCAACCCCCTTATTATATTGTTCTGCCCATGTAGTCACCTTATTGTTATTATTGTGCCCCATAAAAGCCCACTGTTGTTATTATTGTGCCCCTACATTATTATTGTTATGTCGGCTTGGATTATATTATGAGCTGTTAGACTCCTATATATAGAAAGGAGGTGTTGTCATTTGTATAATCCAAGAATAGTTCATTTGTGTAATGTAAAAGAGGTTTCCCCCTCGAAGAGGCTTAATTCTAAGGCGTTGACCTATCTTTTCTATATTTTTGTGAGCTGGTTTCATAACACAATAATCATACAATATTTATCTTTTGGTCTGCAGCGAAACTAAGTCTTGGAGTACGAATTTCCACCCAACGATAGAATGATGCAACCACTGTTACTTGCAGTTATCACCCCTAAGCGAGATTCCAAAGTCTCGGGGGATTTTTGGTGTTGGGACCACACTCTAGCGGTGAGATGTGCCAAGGATTCCAGAGGACCTCCTCTCTCAATCCACACAATTGTTTTTCTTTCTTTTTTCTTGCATGGGGAGTCTAGAGGTTCCCAACCTCAACCCCTCGTGCACATACAGTGTTGCAGCCCCTCTAAGGCAGTCAGGAAACCTTTGTACATGTCTCATCAGTAACCAAGAACTGTGATCAAGCTTGTCTTTGTCTCGGATTCATGATGGTTTCCTCCCAAGTTGTTCCAAGGCCCCATAGTATCTAGCTCAACCTAGAGCCTCCAAGGAATCCCAAGCTGTTTAGAGCTCCACATATTTCATTCCACCCACAGCCTCCACGGACCCAAGTTTTTACAAGGCTCCAATGACCTCTTGTCTCAACCCACAGCCTCGAGGGACCCAATTTATTAAAGGGTTCTAGGAATCATATCTCAACCCACAACCTCGAGGAAACCCAAGTTGTTACAGGGCTCCAAAGGCTAGCACTCAACCCACAACCTCCAAGGATATAGAATTGATCCCTTTCTCTTCCCTTCTCTTGATCGTTGCTTGCTAGAAGTTATTCTTGTTTATTCTTCTCTCTTCCTTCCTGAGTCTAATTCTCGAGCATGAGTGAAGTCTTTGCTTCTTCCCACTCTGTAATCATCTTCCTAGTTTGAATGCTCTTTTCATTCTCCCCCTGTTTGTGAATCCCACATTTCCTTTTAGCTACGTCCTCTTTTCTAAATGCCTCCCATTCTTTTGGGAAAGCCTTCACGTCCCTCCATTATTGTTTCATTCTTCTTGTTGCAGTCCCTCCATAAATTTTGTCCTCTTTTACTTCTTGTATTTTCTCAAGCAAGTATGGGCGTGAGTACTTTCCTCAACCCATTTAATTTGAGGAACCAGTTCCTTTACTTCATGCACTAGATGGCATTTAAGGTTCTTTACACAAGAAATCGCATCATCCCTAACAACAATTCTCCATCCCCAACTTTGGAATCTGTGTCGCAAGACTCTGTCCCCTTTTTCTGTTATTTCAAATATTGCAAAATATTTACATCCTTTTTACAATGTGGCTCATACGAGAACCTTGGGTGGCATTTTCACATAGATAAGACAATTTTATTCAAATTCCAAAAACTGACAATCATCACAACCCCATTTTCTTATGTGTATCCTTGTTGTCAGATCTGATGTGAACTAGAGCAAATGTCAAAGTGCTCAAATTGTTTTCTTATTTGTTATAAAAAATAAAATTTCTATTAAAATAATAACTCGAAATATGAGTAAACAAGGAAAATAGTGCAATGTCTTTTCATATTTAAATAAAAAGACAAAGACAGAAATGTCATTTTGGAAAAATCTAGGTAAAAGTCATTTTTGCAAAAAACTTGTTTCTCCATCCCATGTAAATAAATATCAATAAAAATGGGTTTAGTTGAAAAAAAATTTGATATTATCAAAAGCTAATGTTTTTTTGGATTAAGAATAATCTATAAAATTAAACTTAGAAATTAAAATTTAATATTTGAGAATTAGTTTCAGAATACTTAGGTCTATCGTATCTTTGTTTTTAGGAATTAGTTAAGCCTAAATTTTGCATATATTGTAATTGGTTTCTTATTAAATTTAGTTATATGTTTTTCTGTATGGGATTAATAGTTTTTCAATTTGTGTTCTTGATTTGAGATCAAAGGGATAGGTGAAAGAAAGTTTTGTAACTTGTGCATGTGAGCTTCAGTGATATCTGATGTGTTAAAGAGTTGTCTTGTAATGATTTCATTTGCATACATATCATTTTAACACAAAAAAAAGTAAAAACTATATGCACACAATTCATTTTGTAGAAATCCACCTCGCTCTTGTTGAGCCGAGATACTTATTCTGCAAACCGTCTGAAGTAAGTTAGCGTTAGTTGGTCCATTTGTATCTCTTTAAAATAAAAATTAAACTTAAAAATTATGTTGTAAATAGAAAAATTATGTCGTCTATAACTAAAAAAATAACAATATGTTGTAAACTAATTAAAAGTAAAAAAAAATGTCGGAGTTAAATGTTTAAATCTTATACTTTTCAAAAACATTTCAACAAGAAATTTAAATAAACCATTTGAAAATCTATGTTAACTAATTTATGTCCATATCAAATTCATATATATCTATAAAGAAAAAAAATATTATGGTTAAAATTTTTATTTGATCTATTTAGCATTCAAAAATACAATTTAAACAATGAATATGACACATTATATTTTGCACTTTAAAAAGTTTGCACTTGAAGTAATTTAATCTCTCTACTCATATTAGATCCTTACTTAAAATAGATCCATGCCACTTAAATCTATATAAATTAAATAACTAATAAATATCAATAAACATCAAAATACTTATACCTAATATATTTCATATTATATGTATATTATTATTAATAAAAATTCATAATAATTTTTTTTTTTTAATTAATATTATTTAAGAAAAATTATAAGTTTATGTTGGCAAGTACCAACGCATTCTGCTTCTCCTTGGCTAAGAGCTCGTCTTCCTCGGACGTAAGGAAACAGGTTAACGGCCCAAGACCCAGAGGCATCTGGCAGGAGTGAAAGCCTGCTCCCTTACGGACCACCAGCGGGTTATTACAGGTGGCGTGGTTTTCCTTGATAACGGTGATGAGTCAAACCGACATTCGCGGATAGCAGCCAGAGATGGCTGTCCTCACTGTTGGTTTGACACCTGAGTTTGATAGGTTTTACCACCTTCGAAAAAAAAAAAAAAAAAAAAAAAATGTACCAACGCATTCATCTATTATAATTTATGGCTATGGAAACATGAATTCAGTGGACACAGGAATTGTGTTGTTGACGGGTTTGGATGCCTAGATTTTCGCATTCATTTCGTTATTCGACTAAATAAAAATTTAAGATGTTGCGAAACGTATGATAAAGCCTGAGTTTTGATACATAGTTACCAAGTTCGAATTTACCAAGTTCGAATTTGAATTCGAATTCGAGTTCGAATTCGATTCGATACGAAAAAATTCGATTGCTTAAAATTTAATACTGAAAAAATTCGAGAGTAGACATCTACAAATATTTAAATATATTGTTTTTCTAATATTTTGAAATTTTAAAATATACAAATGTCTATTATTTTCTAATAACATTAATCTAATCAAATCAAATTCTTCACTGTAACTATTAACAACAACATTTATTATTCTATATAATACAAACTTTAAATATTATAATTTAATATTTACTCAAATTTTCTTGTATTTAAATTTAATGAATATATAACACATATTTTTGTTATATTAAGTGTCCTAAATAATCTATTTATCACTTTCCTTAACTTTTAACAGATTTTATTAACAACCTTAAAAAAAAATACTTCCTAAAATCTTATCAATTAAAAAACCAACTATTAACAACTTTGCATTAACAACTTTGCTAAAAAAGCATACTTCCTAATCTGATCGATTAAAAAGCGAACCAGCTTTACCATTCATTAAGACTTATATTAACGTGTCATCTCACAGGTCTTGGAAACTTAGAGATTAAAAAACCAACCAATAACAACCTTGCTATTTACCATGAAATTTACCATTCATTAAGACTTAACCTGCCATCTCACCGCTCTTGGAAAGTTGCTCTGATGTCCATCAAATCTAAGTTCGTTAATGGAAAGTTGAATCTGATTTTAACGGTTAGTTGTATGCAGTTTTATGGATGCGATTTGAACAGTTAGCTGTATGCAGTTTTATGGACGCGAAAGGGTTTTTGAAGAGCAGATGGGGGACCTGGAAAACTGCTGTTAGCTGTTATCCCCTGTAAACTGAGTCGGCTGTGGAAAAGGGTTTTTCAAGAGCAGATGGGCGACGTGGAAAACTCTGTAAACTGAATTGGCTGTGCGGAAAACTGTTATGCTCTCTTGTAAACTGAGCATGACATACCGAACTTCGAATTAACGAATTAGTTCGCAAACCGAACCGAACTCACGTATTTTCGAATTTTTTCCATCAATTGAACCGAATTTGGTAACTATGCTTTGATACTATTATTTGAAACTTGATCACAAAGTTCACAAAATTATTATAAAAATTCGAAGTCCGTGACTTTATGGATTTTGCCAATCCAGTAATTGTACCTGAGGATCTAGCACAGGGAAAACAAAATCAAAATAAAATTTAAAGTCAATGATGATGTGAGTTTGGGATAAAGCCTTAAATACTTTATCAGTATAAAAGTAATAAAGACTTTTATGAAAATGTCCGAAATGAAACTACTTTATTATACTTTATCAGTATAAAAGTAATAAAGACTTTTATGAAAATGTCCGAAATGAAACTACTTTATTTAATAAAGTAAAAAAGATAAGAACGTCAATTATGTTTTGGAATGTGGAATAAAACTTCCAAAATTATTATTAGTATAAAAGTAATTGAGTCTTTATCACAAAGTTCACGTTTTTAATTTTTAAATGAGTATGGGAAATGAAAGCAATGGTATTCAATAAAGTTAAAAGCATATACATGTTACATAATTAAATAATGGCAATTTATTTTATTTTACACTATTGATTTATTTTATTAATAAAATAATATTTAGCGTAATATATATAATAATCAAATGAAATATTTTATTAATAAAATAATATTTAAGCATAATATATAATAACGAAATGAAAATAAGTTTGGAGTATGTTATAAAATTATTTTTGTTTAGATAAGAATTTGTTTTCTTAAAAATAGTTTAAGACTTTGTTAATAATTTAAAAGAAAGCATTTAATAGGAGTAAAAGCATGCTTCCTCCTTAATAGTAAAAGGATTCTCTTTGCAACTTTCCAGTGAAGCTCATGGGGCTCCTGCATATATTTGGAACAAACCCCTACTACAAAAGATATATCATATCGGGTGTGAGTAAGATACAACAAACTCCCAACCAATTGTCGATACAGTATACTATCCACCAAAGGTGTAGTACTGACATCCTCAAATTTGATCGCCAAAAGAAAGGGAGATGCTGTTGGCTTGCATTCTGTCATCTGAAAGTGGACAAGTAGATCTGGTGCATACTTAGACTGTGCCATCTTGATCCCTGAAATAGACTGGGAAACTTCAAAACCAAGAAAGTAGTGTAATAGTCCCAAATCTGTTATGGAAAATTGATCGTGCAATGCTAATTTTTTTGAATCAATAGCTGAGGTAAGGTTCCCTGTCATCTGTAAATCATCTACATGAAGTACTATCAGAAAAATGGAATCATCATGTTGCAGCAAACAAACATTCGGATCAGATTTGCATCGAATGAATCCAATGGAAAGCACGAGAGAATCCATCTCTGCATACCAGGCTCTCAGAGCTTGTTTTAGGCCATACAAAGATTTCTTTAATTTGCAAACGAGGGAAGAGTTTTGAATGTATCCTTGTGGCTATTCCATATATATCTCCTCCTTGAGATCTCCATGAAGAAATGCACTCTTCACATCCATGTGATGAACTTCCCATCTGTGAGAAGCAGCAATGGCTAAAACTAGTCGAATGGAGTCCATTTTTGCAATAGGTGCAAATATCTCTGTGTAGTCTATGCTATGTACATGTGAGTATCCTTTTGCAACAAGTCGAGCTTTATACTTGCTGATCTCACCATCTGCAGCAATCTTTGTTCGGTAGATCCATCGACATCGAACAATCTTTCTTCCTTTCGGAAGTGGAACCAAGTCCCATGTGTCATTTTCCATGACAGCAGAGTAGTCTTCATCCATGGCAGCCTCCCAAAGCGGGTTTCTAGCAGCCTCAGAGTGTGACTATGGATCTGAACCAAATGTCATATAGTAATGTATGGTAAGCAATGGTTTAGTGGCAACCAGGGCTTGAGGAACCTAAAAAACTGTGACCTAGTCCTTCTTGCATCAGCAGGATCACTGACTAGTTCACACTCATCTTGCAGGGTTTTCTTTGCCCAAGTTGGTAGTTGAGTTGGAGCAACCATGACCTGCTCCTCATCGTCTGAATCATACCAAAGAGAATTCTTTGATGGCTACTCTGAAGTGCTCGAATAAGTGTTGGACTCCTCCTCATCCATGGAAACAATCGATTCCTCGGCAGGGTCTGCTGAAAAATCATGCAGTGATTCTTCTTCAAACTTCACACTTTGAGCTACAAGGAACTTTTCAGTGTGAGAGTCCAACAATCTATATCCTTTGAAACTATCAGGATATCCAACAAAGATACATTCAACACTTTGAGGCTCCAAGTCCTTCCTCTTATCTGTCAGAATGTAATCCCATGCTCGTGAACCAAAAATGCTAAAGTGTGACACTTTTGGTTTCTTACCGATCCAACATTCAAATGGAGTGGTGAATTTGAGTGCTTTGTGAGGAATTCGGTTCTGAATGAATGTTTCACAATTAAGAGTTTCATCCCATAGCTTAGGAGCTAATGATTTGGACTGTAGCATACAATTGGCCATCTCTTTTAACGACCGATTTTTCCTCTCCGTGACACCATTCTGTTGTGCTGTATATGGAATTGTGTGTTGTACCTATATATCAATACAAGACAATTAGTTGAATTCCCAAATCTTTGTTATCTTTACCCCCCATCCTTCAACGAGTTCTTATCGGCCTAAACTATTTAATCTTTACAGCATTTTAGGCATTTCAATTTAATTTCAATACTTCCGATTTTAATTTCAGAAAAATACCCAAGTAAAGCGAGAGAAAATATCTATGAAGGTTAGTACATATCGAGCCTTACTTATTGAAGGCTGCGAGAATGGGCCCGTGATGTCACTGTGAATCAACCCAAGAGGTGAAGAAGCTCTTTGTGCCTGCCCTTTGTCAAACTTTTGTTGCGGATGTTTGCCAAGAATACATCCTTGACATACACCTATTGTGAATTTAATAGCAGGCAATCCTTCTACCATGTTTTCCTTGCTGAGTTGATACAAGTACTTATAGTTTAGATGGTCGAATATTTCATGCCATAACTTGTTGATATCATTATAATGTGATATAAATACAGTGCTAATAGATTTAGGAACAAAGTGGGAGAAGAAATACAAATGAGAACCGTGATCTGCAATTGCATGTGCAAGCTGTGAGCATGGGGAAATGTCGGTAATCACTGCGGAGTCTGGAGTGAACTCCACCTTCCTTCCAGAGCCAGAATGAGTGATCTGATATATCGAGAGAAGATTTGCAGAGAGTGAGGGAACATGAAGCACATTTGTGAAGCAACCCACTTCAAGATCTAAAATTCCTTCTCCGCACACCTTTCCGGGTGTGGCATCTCCCAAGTAAACTTTAGATCTGGTGCTCTCTTTGATGGAGGAAAATTCATCTTTTGATGTAGCCATATGGTTTACTGCACCTGAATCAAGGATCCAAGCTGATGGAGTGAATGTGATAGCCATTAAAGCATGAACATCTCATGCTCTCCCTCTCCCATCTCTCGTTCTGTTATCATTCTTCTTCTTTGCATTATCGAGCACAGTGAGATTGTGCTGCTGCAATTTCTTAGCCATTTCATCGATTGTTTTCCTCATGCAATTTTCTTTGGGATGAAAACTGTTGGCTTGTTGGGGTTGACCTAGGTTTAGAAGTTTTTTAGCCAAACAAATCCCGAAACTATTGGCCCTTTCGGCAACAATCCGCTGAGCGTGGATTGAGGTCTCACCCGACGTAGTATGGGAGGGTGATGGAACCAGGTTTCCACACCCTAGGGATGTCTTAATGAAGTCTAGGAAGTTCGCGAACTGATCCTGCATGCTTGCGCTACTCCGCGTAGCTGTCTAACCTTTGTGTAGCTATGTGAAAGCGGTGAAGAGGCGTGTCTAGATCTTTTATCCTTAATGTGTTATTATTACAGATATGACTTAATTTTGTGGACCCAGTATTCTTATTAATCATTCAACATTCATAACAAGTGCGT